>CM053622.1:236120349-236148209 GCA_028646595.1 Phalanger gymnotis
AATAGTCTAATAGAGTAGTGAAGCAGAATTTAATTCTGGGTTTCTACTGCCATATTTATTGTTAGGAAAATGCTTCAAGTAAATTATTGCCATATATTTAATTGGTTAAAGTATACTGTTCACCATAGATAGAGAGATAGATAGATTGATAGATGGATACACACACCAGTTTCTAGTTCTAAATACTTTATTCATATATGTAATATATATATTTAAAATATCTCTGCTCATCAAATATTAATGTACTGATGGTTTTCATGTTTTAAAAAGGTCTTTTAACTAGAGACTGTAAAAAAATAAATTAGCCAAATTATTAGGCAACAGTTTTTTGAGATGGATTACTTTTCACAATTGCCATACTTTGAAACTTTAAACACACACACACACACACATACACACACATACACACAACGTACTTTGAAAGTCCTTGTTAATTTCTCATTCTATTTTTGTGAATTTACTCAGAAAATATATAATTATATATTATATATATAAATATATAATTTTTTAAAAAGAATAGTGATTTTTTTATTCTTCCCTAAATCCAAAGAAAGAACCTGAAACCCTCTAATAATGCATGCATTTTTCATATATATACATATATGTATAAGATATGCATACGCACACACACACACACATACACACACACACACACACATATATATATATATGAAACAAGCTGTAGTTATTTAAAAAAAACATTTGGTAGATTTGAGGCCAGTTTTACCCAAATAAAGAATTCAAAAAATAGTCACATGCAATTTCTAAAAATTGAAGAAACTTTTAAAGGCATGAGCTATATTACTTATGCTTTTCCTCTGGCTAGAACTACTGATCCTGTTAACTTCACTGAAGCTTGTGGATACAAATATCCCCAGGCATTAGCTTTCTGCCAGTACAGTTTTCTGGTTAAAACATGTACATAAGCAATTAGTTTTATGCCTTCCAGTGAGAAATGTAAGTGAACACTCATGGCATGAACAAATTGCACACGTAGCACTGTGTCTCTCTACGTGGCTTTTCTCTTGGCCACCAACCCTTTATCTCTCTATCCTCTTCCATCTACTCATATCCCCCACCCCCATGGCTCACACTAAGTATTATATTCTATTTTAATCATGAAGCAGTTTCTAAGGTGAAACACTGTTTAAAAGAAGCTCTGACAGTGATTCAGGGTAATGTCATTGCAATAGTTCAGAACTCCTCTTTGGTTTTTGAGACCTGACTTCTCCTACAGCTGGCTGCCTCTGTTCTAGACACACCCCATTTTGAAATCCCATCATTCTCTCTATAAAATCCATGGTCATTACCAAGGTCATCACATTTTTAAATTATATCTCTGCCCTGACCTTAATATGAGGAAGTATTGTCTGCTACTGGTTGTGTCTGTCTCTTATCTTCCCTGTCCTCTTGTATGATGGGATGCCCTCCTTGGTATTTATTCCCTTAGGCTACAAGTCTCCTCTTGTACAAGTTAAAATATTTCTTTAAAAAGACCTACTGTTTTGAGATTTTATTGACTGCTCTGATTTTCTAGTGAGACTCCTTTGCCTCCCAAGTTGGCTGCTCAGTGCTAGGTACGTCCCTATAAAGCAGAATTTTTATTTTCTAAGATGTCTCATGAAGTGAAAATTTCTCCTAACACCTTATAGAGCTGATTAAAATGGCCTAACTTCCCTGCTTAATGAATACTTTTTCTACAAATTAAAAAGACAATGTAAAGAACTGTGGCAAAAAATCTAAACTGGTAAAACTGGCTGGTGGTTTAGAACCACCATGGGAAGACTTTCAGTTCCTCATGCAGAAGAAATGAGATCAAAGCCAACAAATTATACATCCATTAACTGAATCTCTACCACTTCTTCCCAAATATTATAGAAAGGAGATTACCAGTAAAATATGGGTATCACAGCCCTGTCTGAAAAACCTCTGGTACCATATTTTTGTGGTATATCTGGGGGATGGAGGTAAGATGAAGATGACCACTTAAGTCCCTGCTGATTCGAAACTCTGTGAAGTAGGTTGGATCTGGAGCTTCCACTTCATTCAGCGGTAACTGAATTTGAAACAAATTTAAAGTACTGTGACCATTCTACATAAAAGGGCCAGAGGGAAAGAGGACAAATACAGTGTGCATGCAACCAGAAAAAATGTGTACATCTAGTTGCTAAGCCATTCGAAGGCGATTAATTAGTCAACAGCATTTATTGAGAGTTCACTGTGAATGGAATCATAGAGGGTTAGAAAGGAAATTGAAGACAAAGGGTCCCCACACCAAAGGAGTTTACAATCTAATGGAAGAGATATTACCACACAAATGAAGATACACACAGGAATGTTAACAGTGGTGGTATAGTAATGGACCAGTGGAGAGGCCATTGGAATTGTCACCTCAGCTATGCTAATAATTAGCTATGTGACCTTGGGCAAATCATTCCAACTTTCTGCATCTTAGTTCCCTTCTTTGTAAAAGAAAGGAGATTACTAGATGATGTCTAGCATCCCTTCTTATTCTAAAATGCCAAACTGCAATGCAATAGACAGTAATACATAACAAATAAGAGCATGTAATTGGAACCCAGGTGGGGTTAGTAAGAGAGACTTTCATGGAGGTGCAAAGATGTCAAATAAATATAGTGGCATCTATTGAAGCATTGAGACATGGCCACCCACTTTACGTATGTACGTAATTATATTTCATGTTATTCTTGTTAACTGTCATATTAAAAATAAACTAAAAATGATGAATAAGATCCTTCCTGGATCATTTCCTCATTTGCAAAAGGAAGGAACTGGACAAGATAATCTTAAAGGTCTCTTCTATTCCTAAATCTATGATCTTATGATTTCATTTTCTATCCCTTCCTCATCTATATACTACCATTCTCGTCCATCAATTATTGTCACATCTTCATTAAAAAAGCTCTTTTTCTAGATTGGTATATAATTTTCTTTTTACTTTTATTGTCTTGCCATATTCAGTATAACTAGATAGACATATGTCAAGAAGACCATTTCTTGAGCGTGATTATTTTATCCTTCAACATGAAAAAGTTGCTAACAGAGACACTATCGTTTCCCAATAAAGCATAGCTAGCTTTAAGCTTCTGCACAATGCAACATTCAACTGTATTTTTTAAACATTTCATTCAATCAGCAAATATCTAATTAACTGCATAGAAAGCTTGGAAAGGGGAAAATGGGTTTGAGATATTTTAGAGTTTTAATTGACAGGATGTGGCAATGGATTTGAATGTGGTGGATGAAGCAGAAGGATGAGATAAAAAGGACCTGGAATCATACATTTATACTTTTTCTAGTTTAAAAAGACTAAATTAGTGTCACTATAGGCACAATGACAAATATTTATTTTTTTAATTCAGTGCTCTTTCTCACATCAGTCAATCTATAAGCATTTATTAAGTGCTTACTTTTGTGCCATTAACCATACTCAATGCTGGGTGCAGAAACAGGCAAAAACATGGTCCCTGCTCTCAAGGAGCTCATGTTCTAATAATCAAATAAAATTTTAATACAAAGATATGTACTTTCAAAATGGAAGGTAATCTCAGTAGGAAGGCCCCAGAAGTGCAGGAGTAAAGCGGTTAGTATCAGACTAGGGATTCAAATCCTGGTTCCCTAACTCCAAATGCAGCAATTATTCCACTCCCTTATTACCTTGAAAGAATCTTTTTTCTTCCCTCTTTTTCCTATGTGGATCCTAAATTTACTTGCAGTGTAATGAATGTTTGTTTTTTTTGGCACCTGCCCCATGCCCTTTGGATAACGTATATACTTTTAAAATGATAATCCATTACATAACTTTACATAGACACCTCATTCACTACTGACTCATCATTGATGCTCTTTTTAAGGTGAAATCTAGCTACTCAACAGAGCTACCCAACAGTTGAGAAAAAAGAATAGTGTATGTTTTGAAGCTACAGGAGGGATTTAATTAACTAACCTGGAATCTTGCCAGGACATTAGGGTTAATAGCCTGCCTCTGATGAAAAGCATCATGGGATGTTCAGCAATTGTAAACCATTAGGACCTCTATATCATTTTGGAAAGACGGCATGATCAGCATCAGAGTACAGGGGTACTGATTCAATGAGAATCTAAGGTAAGAACAATACCACACTTATTCCCATCTAATTTTTTCATGCATTGATTTTTTAAAGAAGCATTGTTATTGTTAGTCTTGTTTTGTTTTTGCAACTGATTTCTCTTCTCCTGCCCTGTTGTTCTGAAAGCTTGGTTAGAGCAGCTTAGAGGCATGAATGACCTTATTGGCTTAAAGAAAAAAAGCAGGATGGCTTACTCATGTTCATATTTTTTCAATTGGTCTTACTGAACTTCTTGGGGGTCCATTTGAGGTGGAAGAAAAGACTTAGGAAATACTATAGGGGTTGACTCTAGATGCTCTCTCAAGATTACCCTTTTCCACGGGTGGAAAAAGTTTGTTCACACAATACTCCCTACTTTTTGGCAGTGTGAAAAGAAGGTGCATTATTCAAGTAGTTAATCTTTCTCAGCATTAGCAACAGCTTCTGGGTAAATGACTCCTACACCTCTATCTCTGATTTTAATTCAAATTCCTGTCCCATATCTTCAAGTATTAGGAGGCATCTCTGATCAAAATTCCTGCTATTCCTTCAACTCAACATGTCTTAAAATGAAGGTCATCATTCCCTTTCCCTCTCCCTTTGTATTCCCCAGTTTCACTCTCAGCTTCTCTAATTCTTTCCATCATCCCACCATTGTTATAGGGTATCTATAGTTCCTCTCATATTTGGTAAAGTGGTAGACATGATGATGGGTATCACTGACCCACCAACAGGGACGAACAGTATGAGCTATCTCCAGATCTCTACTTTTCTTGGCAATACAACAGTTAATAACTAATACCTTAAAGTTGTATTGCCAGCCCCACTGTCCATTGTATTTTTAGAGTTAACACATGTATTCTGATTGTTTTAATGAGAATGAAAGTGATAGAGAAGAAAGTGCCCTTTCCCATAATGAAGAATTCCTCAGTGGGACAGATTAAGGGAATGGCTTCTTATTGTGGGCATAGGCAAAGACTCTCTCATTTTAATATAGTGGGCACATTGGAGAAAGATAATTATCTGTTCATTTGATAGGGATCAGACTCCCCTCATTCTAAACTGATTTATTCCCACTAGCTTTGCACCTTTTCTAGGTCACTTACATGGATAGGAATTACTTCCTCTAGAATGCAGAACTAAGAGACAACATATGGCTGAAGGAGAGATTTAGGGTTTTTGGATTTTGACCCTTGGCAGTTCCTATTGTTGTGCCCTTGCCTTCCAACTATAAAGAGAGCAGGCACTTAATGGTGTACACTTACTTGCCTTTAATCACCTCTCATCAGTTTTCTAGGGAATAAGAGTCTTCTCTTTTTCGCTTCTAATCATGGATGAGGTTACGGTTTAGGACCTATGCTTTAACTGATGGGATAAGTTAGAGGGGAGGGGAGCAGGTAGGAGGGTGTGCAAGATGACAGGGAGGGCCTGGCCACCACAGAATAGAGAGGTCTGGCTGTCTATGTCTGCGAGCAACTTTCTCTGTTAATATAGGTTATGTTAAGGAAGTCCATATTTGCCCACTTGAGGAAATTAAAGGCAAGCTAAGACCATCCTCTTTATATCAATAATTGTCTGATTTGTAAATCACACAAGGATTTAAATAGTATATAAGTCACACAAGGAGGCAGTTGGAGTATTAGCTGGAGATCTGGCTGATGAGCCAAAAAGACCTGGGCCTTGCCTCTGATACATGGTGGTTAGGTTACCCTGGCAAAGTCACTCTTTGTGCTCTAGACAGTATGCTAGGCAACTTTCTTAAGACAAAATTTTGCAGAGAAAGTAACAATCTGTATAAGTAGAGGGCTTTTCCTTATCTAAGAGTTCCCTATATCAGCAAAATCACAGATCCAGTTGCCACTCACTTTCCTTCTATATTTAGGATTATTGTCAAGAATTCCATTTTAATTCTATGAAAATCATTATTAATACATTTATATGTTGTTGATTTCCTTCATGGGCTATGTGTTTGGTAGCTTAACTTATATAAAATTGATATATTCATTATTGAACTAAGAATTCCCTTAGAATCTACATTCTGAAAGTCTCCCCAAAATACTTTTTTTCCTAGAATTTAATTTATGAGTTCAGTTTTTCAGGAATGCTAAGACCAAGCCTAAAAGATACCAGTAGTCCAGACACCTCAATAGATTTAGAGGTACAGCAGAATCAATAACTGGTGCAAATCAGGGGGTTTCCCCCTCTATTGCCCAGTGTTAACATCATTTTTTTAATTATTTAAGCTCAAAAACTACTAACTGCTCAATGTATGACATGCAAAGAGTGTTGGACAGAGTGGGAAAAGCTCTGGGTTTAAGTCCGACTTCTGCAACGTAAAGTTATTATGAACTCAGGAAAGAAACATCAGCTCTCTGAGTCTTCATTTCCTCATATATAAGGTTTTGTGAAAGAAAGAAAGAAAGAAAGAAAGAAAGAAAGAAAGAAAGAAAGAAAGAAAGAAAGAAAGGAAGGAAGGAAGGAAGGAAGGAAGGAAGGAAGAAGGAAAGAAAGGAAGAAAGAAGGAAAGAAAGAAAGGAAGGAAGAAAGAAGGTAAGAAAGAAAGAAGGAAGGAAAGAAAGAAAGAAAAGAAAAAGAAATCTAGCCAGTAAACCCCAAGTTAATTGGGCAGCTTCTGGCCATCAAAATTTATCTTCCTTTGGAGAGAAGGAGGAGAGAGAGAGAGAGAGAGGACAAGCTGAGTTACCCAACTAGCCCTTTCAGGCAGCTCAGTCTACTCACAGGTTGTATTTGTCCTTCCTTATGGAAGAGGACCATGACATCAGGGAAATGATGACATGACTTGCAGTTAACTTTGAAGCTCATAGATTGGACCACAATAGGTCCCTGCCCAAGCTCCACTTAATGGCTGTATTTTGGGCCCTCCTGCCTTAGAGTGAATGTCAATGGTAAATGTTTCTCTTTAGAACAGCAACCCTGAGGGTCTTCCCCTCCCAGCTGGATTTTTTTAATCTTTTTATTCTCTAATTAAAGGGGCTATCCCTTGACTCACTAAATGGGCTCTACTTCAGTTTAAGTGAGTACATGAGAAAGCCTTAGCCTAAAAGGGCCACAGTCATCTCCAGTCATCCTGATAAATATCTGGTCACTGGACCCAGATGGTTCTGGAAGAGAAAGTGAGGCATAGCCCTCCCTCACTCAAATCCAAGTCAACTGCAAGTCATGTCATCATTTCCCTGATGTCATGGTCCTCTTCAAAAACAAAAGACAAACACAACCTCATATAAAATGGAGATGATACTATCTGCACTCCTTGCTTCAATGTTATGGGTGCTAATCCTTTATCTCTGTCCTCCTCTCCTATGTTCCCAATGTCTTTTCTGTCACAAAGCCTCATTGTTTCTTCCTTTTATAATATCTTTCATAGCCCTTCCTTTTCATTCTTATTGTCTTCACCAGATGTAAGCCTTGACCACCCTCATGACTGAATTGCCAAAATAATGTACTAACTGCTATCCTTGCCTCCAGGTTCTCCCCTTACACCTACCCCAATCCCTCTTTGCAGAATATTACATCACTGCTAGAAACAGCTCTCACCATATTACTCTCCTGCATTCAAAAAGCCAGTGGTTTTAGCTTCCCTCAGGACAAAGCCAGAACTTTCATGTTGGCATTAAAGGCTATCCACCATCTGGTTCTAGTCTACATTATTTTCTCCCACTACCCTATGCAAACCATTTGCCCTAGTCGGGTAGGCCTTCACACTGTAACAATCCCAATACACTCCAAACTCATTTTCGTCTCTGAGCCTTTGATGATGCCAACCTCCCAAGAAAAAATGTCCTGTCTTCCTTTATCTGGGAAATATTCCTCAATGATTCCGGCCCTTGAAAAGTATACAGACTTATGTAAGCTAATATATTATTTCTGTTTTTACTAATAATTCATTGTTCTTAATTTTCTTACTAAAATTAATGACATTCATCATTCCCTATTCTGACCTCCTATACTGATATAGACCACCCATTTTCGTATTTAGCCATTTTCCATCTGTTTGTAGAAAGCCACAAAATCCCTATCAGTGTCACCAAATAATTCATCTCAGTAGTAAACAGCCTCTGTAGTTCTTGTCCACCTCCTCCATGGTTTTGATTCATCCTTCTTCAGTCCCCAGCCTTCTTGTTTGACTTGTTTTGCTTCTCTCAGGATCATATTTCTAGTTCAATTGCCTTGGACTCTCATTCTTGATCTGACTATAATGGGGATTTGACACCTTGGTCTATACTACCTCATCACCCTTCAACTTCCATGGAGTTGCTGTGACATCAAAATTGGTAGAATCCTCTACTATTTCAAAAGCACTAGATATATTATTTCATTTTATTTCTAGATATACTATTTCATTTTATTACTACAATAAAATCAAGCAGAACAAGCATTGTTATTCCCATCATGCAGATGAAGAAACTGAGGCCCAGAGAAATGAAATTAATTGCCCAAAGTTAATGAATAAGGGAGCCTGAGCTAGAACCCAGGTTTCCTGACTCTTCATCTAGTTCTCTTTCTATATCCACATAAGTTAATCCTTGAGTGGGTTAAAAAGATAGCACTAAGAAAAACTAAATTACATAAGGCCATATATGCCATGCTTTAATCACTCCTGAAGAGTCAAGATTGTGTTGAATATCAGGTGATGGTTTGAACAGCTATGATTATGGTTTAGACAGGATAAAGAACTGAAAAGTGAAATATTCCTTGAGCTCCATTCAAACAAGCATACATGAAAACCAAACACTAATCCAAGAAGAATCTTTGTACAGTAGAATATCAAGGGGCAGGTGGCAGGAAATGAGAAAAGGGGCTAGAGAAAACATAGAAGAGAAAATTAGAAAGGTCTCTAGGTTTTATTCACTAGATATTGCTCAGTATCCAAACAAAGTTAAGCCATTTCTAGAATGGTTCATTCATCCATTCTTCTTAGTGAGAATATGAACTGCTTGAGGGCCAGGTCTGTTCCATTTTTATCTTTATGTATCCCCAACACCTAGCAGCGCTCACTACATAGTAAGTGCCTAAAAAATGCTTATTAAACTAATGCATTGTTGGTGGAGTTGCGAACTGATCCAACCATTCTGGAAAGCAATTTGGAACTATGACCAAAGGGCCTTTGATCCAACAATATCACTTCTAGGTCTGTATCCCAAAGAGATCATAAAAGGGGGAAAAAGACCTACATGTATAAAAATATTCATAGCAGGTCTTTTTTGTGGTGGAAAAGAGTTGGAAATTGAGGGAATGCCTATCAGTTGGGGAATGGCTGAACAAGTTGTGGAATATGAATGTAATAGAATACTATTGTTCCATAAGAAATAATAAGCAGGCAGATTTCAGAAAAACCTGGACTTACATGAACTAATGCTGAGTAAAACGAGCAGAACCAGGAGAACATTGTATATAATAACAGCAACATTGTGTGATGACCAACTTTGATAGACTTAGCTCTTTTCAACAATGCAATGATCTAAGACAATTTCAAAAGACTCAAGAGAGAAAGTGCTATCTACATCCAGAGAAATAACTACGGAGTCTGAATGCAGATTGAAGCATACTATTTTCTCTTTTTTGTTGTTTTGTTTTTCTTTCTCATGGTTTTCCCTTTATGTTCTGATTCTTCTTTCACAACATGACTAATGTGTAAACATGTGTGATATAATTGTACAAGTGTAACCTATATCAGATTATATGACATCTTGGGGAGGACGGAGGAAATCTTATAAAAGTGAATGTTAAAAAGGAAAAATAAATACATTTTTTTAAAAAAGAAATGCTTTTTGATTAGTGATAGAATAAATCAGAGGTATAAGAGAGTAGGCACCATCTCCACAGTCTTCTTTTAGACTATGTAGCAGTTGTGTATATTTTTTATCTAGAGTACTATATATATATATCTTTTACTTACATATATATATATATACATACATACCTATATATACATATGTATGTATATGGACATGTGTTTGTGTATATATACATATGCATAACCCAAGACATTATTTCAATGCCTGGTTCATTCTATATATTTGACCACTATCACTCCTTAGGAGCTGGTGGGAAAGCTTGTTAATCAACTTTCACTCTGCATTTGTACCATTTGTCAATGTATAACCATGGGCAGGGCTTGGTTAATTGAGTATGTAGCTCTAGAATGCCTAAAGGACAGTCTAGTAAGGTAAACTACGGAGTAAATGTGCATTATTCAAGATATCTACTGATTCTCCAAAAATAATTCAATTTAAGATGATAGTTTTAGAAAAGCACTTCTAAGTAATATTTTTCAGAGACATATTTCTTTGAGTTAGAGTGGAAAGAGCACTAAAATGGGGAGTCAAAAGACCTCAGTTCTACAACTGGATCTGCCACTAATTTGCTGAGTCATCTTAGACAACACATTGGATTTCTCTAAATTTTGGTTTCCTTATTTGTAAAATAAAGGATTTGAATATCTTACCTTTGAGATCTATTCAATTTCTTACATCTTGCAACTATATATAAATTTAGATTTTTTTTTTAGGCAGAAGGACATTAATACCTTTAGAATAACATAGTTGCTTTGCAGGAGAACCATCTATTAATTAGTAGTACAGGAAATTGATGATAGTTAACTAGCAGTCTACAACTTAATTTTGCAGAATCCCATGTTAGGTTAGGGTTAGAATAAAAGAGTAGACCATCTACTCTATGAAATAATGCAGAGTGATAAAATAGAGTGATCCGTGAACCTTAAAGCACCATAAAACACCAGCTAATGAAAGGGAGCATTGCGGATAGTGGATTACTGGTCCTACCTCTGATGCTTACTGACAAGTCACCTAAACTCTGAGTTCTCTCAGTAATTCTCTCAAACTGTAAATAGCAGAAGAGTTGCTAATCTGTATCGGTAGAGGAAATGTCCTTACTTAGTGTTATCTGTACAATGAAATAACAAATCTAGATATTAAAGAAAAGTACAATGTAGAGGAGAGAATTCTGGGCTTGGAGTAAAAAATATCTGAGTTTAGATTCCATCACTTACACACACACACACACACATACACACGCATATATACCTACACATGTATACATATATACACACATATACATACATACACATACACATAGGTAACTCAATAGAACTAACTTACAAAGTCATAGACAAAACTACAATGTTCCCTATCCTGATGACATATTTGATTACTTACACATCATTTTTGCTATTATTATCTCTTTTATAGGTGAGGAAATTGAAATACCAAGTGGGTAACAATCTAAGGTCAAACAGTTGGTTAGTAGTATAGCCTGGAGTACAACTATGATGTCTTATGGTTACCAGTAGAGAGGAATAGATCCAATCACCTAGACCAAGGCACATTTTTTCCCTCTAGATATGCCAATGAAGAACCATGAGCATATAAAAATTCTTGTGGAGCTTTCAGTAGTAGCCTAACTTAGCCAGTCCTTTGGTGCTGGTTTTTATGAGTTCTATGTACTAATCAGAGACAAGAGGACAAATAGCAACAGGAGTTGTGCTTTCTTTCCGTCATAAGGTAGATCCAACTGTAAGCTAAGTCTTAGGATAAATTCACCTCTATCATACTAAAGAGGAGATTTAAGCAATTTATTTTATTTAATTTGGCCTTGATAGCTTGTGATGATCGAAAAGGAAAATTATTATTGCCATTTTGAAAGAGATTAAGGAAAATAATATGCTCAATTTATACTTTTGGCCAAAGAAATCCACATGTATGCATGTATGTATGTACATGCATATGTATGTATGTATGTCCACAGAGCATCAAAGAGTTAGAAGAGACCTAGAGGGAGCCAGTGAAAAGCTATCTGAATTCCTGAACCAAAGATCAAATTGATGTAGGGTACCTCAATTGCCTTGTGTTGTACATCTTGAGTTCACAAAAGAAGACTGACTCAAAAGTATAACAATTTGCTTTTAGGTCCTATAATTTGTGGTGTAATGAAAGGAACGATGGATTTGGAAGCAGAGGGAAAAATTCAAATTTCAGTTTTATGTGACTTTGGACAAGTCATTTAACCTCTTTGAGCCTCAATTTCTTTATCTGTAAAATGAAGGGGATTGACTCAATGACAAAGGTACTTCCCCTCTCTAAATCTGTGATCCTCCAATAGTCAGAAGGCTATTTCTTGGGCGATGTTGTAGAGGAAACATTGACAAGATATTGGTTGTACTACTCGGCCTCTTTGGTCTCTTCCAACTTTATGATGCTGTAACAGCAATGCTGCTTGCAGCTGCAGTGGAAGTGTAAGACCAACAACACCAGCACACAGGAGGGCTGCTGTCTGCTTTTACTCATTGTGAAATTTTCATCTCAGCTAATAAATCATTTGAAACTATAATATAGAAGTAATTTATCTCCTATCCTCAGCAACATTTTTGCCATAAGGTAAAACAAAGGCAATAATGTTTTAAGTTGATGCCTTCCTTCAGTTTGAGAGATCTTAATGATTCTATGCATTGAATGGGAACAACAGTAGAGCTGGTCAATGGGAAATGCTTTCCCATTTATTTTTGAGCCAGGAAATCATGTTCCAAAGCTAAGTATTAAAAATGTGTTATCCATTACTTTACTTCCCATCTGGCTGCTCACCTGGACTTCATCATTGTCTCAAGAAATTCACATTCCTACAAGACCACATCAACCCTGAAACTAGCACTTCCTTAGTATCCCATGTCCCCCCCTCCTCTGATTAGAAAGGGTGGAGGGTAGACATCAGAGAGCTCCTTCCAGATCCTCTTTTAAGGAAAAGACTTAGGGCAAACATCCCATAATTTTCCACCTGGCTGCAGGATTTCATCATGTTCCCCACACCAGGTACAACCTGACCCATCCTCCAATAGGTTGTAAGGGCTGTCTTTTGTCTTTCTTGTATCCTCAGCACCTTAGCACAGTGCCAAACAAATGGTAGACAATAAATGTTTATTGATTGTTTGACTTTAGATTATCCATTGTTTAAGAAGCTAACTGCTCTACTTGACCTAAAAAGATCCAATGTGAAAAATATTTATTAAGCACTTATCAGTCCCAGGTACTTTGCTAGATGTGGGGGTACAAAGACTAAATTAAGGGCAATCCCTGTTCTCAAGAAGCTTTCATTCTACCATCAAATTAATTTGCATTTAGCTTAAAGTTGGCTAGTTTAAAAGAAGAAAAGATCCTAGACTAGCCACCAAAAATATGTGAAGTATGTGCTTGTTAAAGTCAAATAAACCAAACCCATGTGCTCCATAATGAATTACATATTACCATCAGAAATATGAAAAAGAAAAAAATATTAATGGGGTATTAAAAGTTGGATTTTTCTAACTGAAAGCTGTCATGCTCACAAGTTAATAGCAGTTGCTGCCATTCCTCTGCTCTTTGGTGATTAAGGTGGAATAAGCAGGTGCTTTTCAAGCACATATCATAACCGCTACTTGTTTGTGTCTCTGAAGAACAGCCAAGAGCTGACCAGACATAAGAACTAATTACCCTCTCACCCTAGTAGGAAGTCCCCACAGGTTAGGGGTAAAGTCCATCAGTAGGTCAAGAGGAAAATGGTTTGCCCAGCTGTTACTGTCATGATTTGAGGGCTTAAGAGAAGACTTTCTTTTCTAGGTGAAACCTCACAAATGTTGAAACAGAAGCAGAGACAGGATGTGGATAGGTTTTCCAAAATCTAACATCATCTTTGAAATTCTCACATTCTTTCTTGAGTGTTGAACTCACAACACAGATACCTTTAAATATTATTCTGGATAGATATTGTCTGACTGCATGGGGCATTCTTTTAAAGCAACATAAAATGGCAGAGCTTGACCCAATTTTGCTAACTTCCTTGGTCAAGAGACCACCATAAAAAAAACAAAACACTTCACAGCAATATGTAAAGTTCATGAAAGAAGGGGCTTCAAACAAAAGTATTTCCTATTCATTAGGAGGGGAACTAGTATTGTGGAAAAATATAAAATATAAAAATATAAAATTTTCCTGAACAAAGCATGGCTCTTATGTAATTTTTAAAAATCCTAATTTCTTCTAGGCAATTCTTAAAGTTGCCCTTTGTGGAACCTTCTGGATAAAGCTCAATACATATGGTTGAAAGTAATAGACCCTCTGAAATGAAATGTAACTCTTGGATTTTCGATGCACATGGTTTTGTGAAGAGACAATAGATTACTATCAAAACCCTGAAAGCATCCTGTGAGTGTTTTAATTGTCAATGGTTTCTTGGCCATTTCTAACAATACACACTCCCTCTGGTGGTCAAAGTAATATACTAAATTCTCTAGGTTATTAAAGAAAAACTGTAGATGCCCTATGTAAGAGGCAGATTTAAAAGGGCCATTTGTTTAGGGGGCTTCTTTTCATCACATGGAGTAGTTTGGATAAGACACAAAGTAAATGAAATGTGAGAAATGCAGATTTACATTAAAATATCATTTAATGCCTAATGAATACTTAATAAATTATATAAAAATAAATAATACTATACCCAATAATCTCATCAGTTGAAATATATGTATGTGTGTTTGTACAGATGTATGTATACATATGTACACATGATTACGTATATATATATACAAATATATATGAATGTGTATATATGCAGGCATGTGTTTGTGTTTGTGTATGTATACACATACACATATACATATATGTATACCCCTGATGTTTATGTGTGTTTGTGTGTGTCTGTAAATAAACATTACTTTTGAACTGACTATTCATAATTAGAAAGATTGGCAGAAAATTCATTAAGTAATGGCTTTATTATTCCTGTATTTTCAATATTATTTTATGAAACTAAAACCTTTAACCCAGTAATTAGTATCTATCAGTAAATAACAAGCTGATTTGCCCATTCTATTAGGGAATGCATATAAAGACATGCAAATATATACAAAGTAAATACAAAGTGATGGGGGGTGGACTAAGATACTTTAAGCTGAGTGAGGTGAAGAATATGCATCCCAACCGTGCCCTCTGACCTGCAAATTGATTTTAAAGAGATAGAATGATGACCAAAACTTCATATTTTCACACTGTGACATTGTGATTAAGATCTCATTTAAGCTTACAAACGATTATCCTTCATAAGAGAATGACAGCATTTAGAACGGGAAAGAACCTTAGAAATCATATGGCCTAGCTACCATCTAAGAAAACCGTGGATCATAGAGTTTAAATGACTGGCTCACTGACATAGATAATTAGTAGTATGGACCAGCATAAACAGGCCTGAGACTGGTAAATTTGGCAGCCCCAAGCCATTTATCCATGGCTTTTCCCTATAACATGTATATACCTAATACAACTATAAAGCAGTGCAACAGATTTACATTAGCTATACCTAGAATATATCTATATGTTAGGTTCATTGAAACTCTAATCAATGATAGAAGAATTTGCTAATATTTTTTCTTATAAAAATTATTTTCTTTTTTTTTTTATTCTGGACCTTGGGGTTTTTATTGGTTAAGGAAACTCCCACTACCAAAGCAGATTGCCAACTGTTTTGCAGCCTATAGACTAAGAGGGTTACCTTTGATCTCAAGTTAAGATAGAATTTAAATCCAAATTGATTTTTACTTCAAAGAAATTTTTACATTCATTCCATTAATGTTGAATGATGCTGAATGCACATTACTAATTCTTGAGCAGCAATTAACTTGTGTATTTTTGTAAGAAACTGTTTCCACAATCCGGCTAGCAGCTTCTGTGGGGGGGCGGGGTGAAAGATCCACCCACAGCCAGCACCCAGAAAACTGCCGGACAGCACAGGTTCTTTTGATCTGCCTTAATAAGGAGAGCAAGGTGAAGGGGTTGGCAAGCTTACTTTAATTCAGCACACAAATATCATTCATTTAGTTCAGGGGAAAAAGCCAGCACCCTGAACTTCAGAGCAAAATACAAGCAAATTGCAAACATCAACAGACAGACCTTGTCTGATTCAAATCCCAATACATAGTTACCAGAGTTCAAGAAAGTCTCAACATCTGGGTTTATAAGCTGGAGGGCTCCTTAGCTACAGCTGGCAGGAGTCTCCTCATCAACACCATCTCAAGAGCCCTTAAACAAATTACAAACAGACTCAATACAATTCATAATTACCAACATATAAGTTCAGCCCAGGAGCTCAGAACAAGGGCTGGCCCAGAGTCACCCACCACTACTGCTTCAGCAAAGAACTCCAAGGAAGAAGAGGCCAATCCCTGGTTTTTATATCTTTGGCAGCGTCAGGGGTGAATCACACATGCGACTCACCCACATGACCTAAAATCGTCACAAAGAGGCAGACTTAAACCCACGTGGTATAAGAGCCTCTGCTGTCCCAGACATGTAAACTAGGCCCTTCCTGGAGTTAGCCCCACCTTGGGCCCCACCTTAGTTGCCAATCCACACCCACATAGGTTTTACACCTAATAGGGGTTTGGGTCTGGGGCTTAGCACTTAGTAAGATTCAATGAAATAGCTGAATTACTCAAAGCAAACAAAAGCCAAACTCTTCAAGGGCACTTGTTGAACTAAGTGCTAAGGAGCCCATTTTGCTTACCAACACAGACACTCTTTTAAGGTTTTTTTTTTTTAAACATCTATTTTAAAATTAGTGTTACTATGGTACTCCCAGGGTTTCCACCTAAAATATTAGAAGTGAGGAGTTTCAGTTGAGAAGAGATAACTATCATTTTAAACACTCTAGAGGAAACTATAATATAATTATATGATAAGATATATGATATAATAATGTAATACAATATGTACGATATGATACAATACAATATAATATATAATATACTAGTTTCAAATTCATATAAAGCCAATCCTGCTCCAAGAGAATTCCCAGCACTCTATATTGCCCTTTCCAATGTCACTTAATCATCGAATCTAATGTCAAATGGTCTTTTGTCAGTATTTATCCTACCTGACCTCTAAAATTTTTGACATTATTGACACTGCTGACTATCCATAAATACTAGATATCCTCCCCTTTCTTGGCTTCAGCGACGCTCTACTTTCCTGTTTGTCCTTTCTAGTAGGAAGGCTGAATTTATGATCTCAAATATAATCATGTATATGTTTGAATGATTCGAAATCGCAAGGTATGATGGATTCTCTAAGTACAAAGCAACAAAACATTTATTTAGGCCCCCCAGCAGCAGATCTGCGAACCAGCCTCCCCATTCCGACATCTTGACGAAAAAACCCCAGGCCCAGTAAGCTCGCCTCACAAGAGTAACCAGGAGGCCACAGAACAACCAGATAGTATTTAGCCAAATCATATTTATTGGCCTCAAGTCCTTGCTCGCACTCCTGGGTCCACACAGGTTGGCTCTGCTTCCGAGGCTCCTGCTTCGGCTTTTTTTTAGCTTCAGCTGTAGTTGTCTCTTAGCCCGCCTCTCCTCGCAGCCTAGCCTCTGGCGTTCTCAAGCCCCACCTCAACAACCAGAGAGCATTGGTTGCCGAGTTGGCCCCTCTTAAGTCATCAATCTACACCCACACAGGTTTCACACCTGATAGGGCTTTGGGCCTGGGGCTTAGCACTTAACAGCTGAAAGTACTTTCACTCAAAGTAAACAAAGTAAACAAAAGCCAAACTCCTCAAGTGCTTTTCACTCAAAGTAAACAAAAGCCAAACTCCTGAAGTGCTAAGGAGCCCATTTTGCCTTACCGACACATCCTTATACCGATTTATTTTTTTTCATTTTACTGCTTTAATAATTCTCCTATCTCCTTCACTGGCTTCACATCCTATCCCTAATCTCTTAATGTAAGTATTCTCCAAATATCCATTACTGACTCTCTTCTCTACATTCTTTAAAAATCTCATTCCAATACTTCAGTTACCACCTCTATGAAGACATCTCTGACTTATTTCTTCTGACCTCTCCTTGTGAACTCTAGACCTGAATTTCTAATAACAGGACATCTCTATGTCCAAGTACCTCCTATACCTCAAATTTAACATGGCCCGAATGGAACTCATTATCTTTCTCTCTAAATATATTTCTTTTTTAGACTTTACTATTTCTGTCTGTGCCATCATAATTGGGCCATCCATCTGTGTTCTCTAATGAGCAGCTAGACGGCACAATGGATAGAGTGCCAAGCCTGGAATCAGGAAGACTCTTCTTTGTGAGTTCAAATCCAGCCTCAGACACTTACTAACTGTGTGACCCTGGACAAGTCATTTAGCCCTGTTAGCCTCAGTTTTATCATCTATTAAATGAACTGAAAAAAAAAAAAAGAAATGACAAACTGCTCCAGTGTCTCTGCGCAGAAAACCCAAATGGGGTCATGAAGAGTTGGACACAACTGAATAACATCTCAACACAACTCCATATTCTCAATTTTGGGGCTATCTTTAACTCTGTCTCACCTTCACCTCTAATATCAATCAGTTACCAAATCCTACAGATCCTCTGTCTTCAACATGCACAAATCCATTCTCTTCACTCTATCTCCATGGATACTACCATAGTGGAAGTCCTCATTGCCATCTATTTGGATTACTACAAGAGCCTGCCTTCAGGTCAACACATCTCTGTTCTCTGTCTTCTAATCTATTCTTCATATTGCTAGCAAAAAAAAATCTTACACACAGATCTGGTTATATTACTCATCTGTTCAAAAACCATCAGTGGTGTCTTATTGCCTACTGAGAAATTCCCATTCTCTGCTTGCCATTTAAAGCCCCTGGCAACTTTATGCACATTATTCTTCATTACACATTCTGCTCTCTAGCCAAACTGGTCTACTCCTCCCCCTGTGCCTTTGTTCACATGGTTCCCTATGCCTGGGATGCCCTTCTGCTCCCTCTTTGATGTCTGAATTCCCGCTCATATTTTAAAACCACACCGATGTACCACCTCCTCTATGATGCCTGTAATAGTCCTCTACCTGAAACTTCACAGAGTACTTTATTCTGCAGCTCTCTTAGCTGTCCGTGATGAGGTCTTACTTCCATTTCAGACTGTATATTCATAGAGGCTTAGGGACTATCTTATCTAAATTCGGTGTTTTCCCCAGCCCTTAAGGTATCTCTCTGTATAGAGTAGGTATTTCAAAAATGGTGCTGTGTTGCCATTTAGAATGAACATCAAAAATAGAAATTTAAAAAACATGACAGGAAAATATGCAAATAAATCCAATGAGAATATGAAAACTCCTTTCTGGCCTAAAAAATCAATGTTTGCTGAATGAATGTTAAATTAATGAAAATCAAACAAAATCATGAAAATGTTTTATGACTTACTCTTTCTAAAGTTCATGGTAAAGACTGGAATCAGAACTTTTGAAAAAGCAATTAATGGAATTTGCAAAATGTCACCATTCTGTCTACAAAGAAATTCAGTGAAAGCTTGCTCATTAGGGGGAAAGGGAGAAGGTTAGAGTGATTTACTGCAGATTTTAAAGGAAGTAAACTTTGACCTTCAAGTCCTTTCAGTCTGCAGTCAACACAAATAAACCTGTGCTGTTAAGATTAAACAGTTTTCTAAGTACTTTAGCATAAAGAAATAATTTCCAAATCACATGATCACCGAGTACAAATGCTACTATTAAATTAATACGTGTCATTGACCTTCCCTCCCAAGAATTCAATTCAATTCAACGCAATAAACATTTCTTAAGTACCTACAGTGCCAGATACAATGCTAAGTGATGGGGGTTAAAAGTAAAGAAAAAAGCAATTTCAGATCTTCTGGGGAAACCAACACAATCACAAAGTACAAAACAAATACAAAGTAATTTCAGAAAGAGTGAGAGCCATTAACTGGGGAGGAGGAAAATGAGGAATGGGGCTTGGGAAAGTCCTAAGGGACATGGCACTTGTGCGCCTCAATGGAGGTAGGAATTCTAAGAAGTACACAAGAGTAAAGAGAAGATTATAGTCATAGAAATGGGAATAGGAAGAAAGGGAGGAAGTGAGGGAGGGAAGGAGGGAGGGAAGAAGGGAGGAAGGAAGGAAGGAAAGAAGGAAGGGAGGGAGGGAGGAAGGGAGGGAGGAAGGAAGGAAAGGAGGAAGGAAAGGAGGAAAGAATTATGAACAGGCTACAAACACTATTCCAAGAAAAGGTTCATTGGCTTCACCAGACTGTCAAAGGATTCCAAGGCAAAAAGTCAAGAACCCCTTGATTCAGAGTCAGAATATAAAGGGTTTTAAATACCAAATAGAGAATTATATTATACTAGAAGCAAAGAAGCCTGAAGCTAAAATTTCTTGAATAGGAGAGTGATGTTTTAGGAATATCTACTTGGCAGAGGTACAGAAAATGTATTGGAGAGGAGGGGAGACTGGGAAGAGAGAGGTCAACAACTCACTTAAACTTTTTCCCTTTAAATGGTGACCAAGCCCAACCAGAGAAGACCTGATTAGCATCATTTTTTTTTCACATCTTGAACCTACTGACTGTGGCAATATTCTTTGGAACCATAAGAGTAGAGAGGATAACCTGTTTGCCTCTTCCTTTGTTTTGTAAATGTCAAAATTCTAGAAAAATTAAATAGACATCCTATGAAATTCTACCAGTTTTGAAATGTTTCACATTCTTGATTTTTAAAAAATCCTAGCTCAGCCTGTGTGATAGAAGCTTCTTTTTGCTGTCAAAGTGATCAAAGAGAGGTTGGAAAAGACTCCATAAACAGATGCTGCCCCGTGACAAACCTTAAAGAACAAGACTGTAGGGCCAGATGTTGAAGTGACCTTCCGACTGCAGAACATGTTGGCATGGTGTTGATTTAGATAGCTGTTGGCAGGGGCCTTAAATCCAGCAGCTGAAAAAAAATTTAAAATTATGGATTTCCCCCCACACATACCCTCTTCCCTCACTGCAAAACCTGAAACCTCTGGTCAGTGGGGCTGATGGCTGTCAAAGAAGTTGAATTCACCACCCAACCCTGCCAGTAGACATCACATCAAAAGGGAGTTAGCTGAGTGAACAAGGGCATCTTCAGGCTATGCCATTTTGCATCCTATTCAACTTTTAACAGCTGTTTCATGAGTGAATACAGATGCAAAATAATTAAATGGAATGTGTTACATTTTCAATATAGGGTACAATGTATATACTGATGACATTAGTTCTCACTGTATTCTACTCTATATAATTATGCAATAGAAAAGAACTTGACCTATCAGAGTCCTGAATGACCAGGCCAGTCAATAGATCTAGTCAAGGCACATAAGAGAGGTTCTCTTCATTTGTAGTCTTTCCCATCAATCAGGGAAGCAATTTTTTAAAGCATGGTATAATTTGGTCAAGTACACATTAGTTTTGTCAACCATTTTCCTCAAATGCTTCAGAGGATCATCTACCTCATTTCGTTACATTTTAAAGACATCACTATATTATGTCACCCTGGCCAACTAGTCAAAACTAGTCAGTTTTTGCTCGTGTAACCAAAATGCCCCAATTATTAAGCAATATAAAAATAAGGCAAAAACATCTCTTATCTCAAATGCTGGTAGGATTTTAAGTCCTAGTAAATATGCAGTGGAAAACAAACAGAGAACACAAAAAAAATCTTGCTTTATCACATTAGATGTGATTGAAGACTACACAATTCTTCTTACGCTTTTGGACATCTTGTCACTTTACCTGGAGAAATATACGCTGCTTATTCTGAATTGCTGCTGATGTCCAGCACTTGTCAAAACCACTATCTGTCAAGCACTTCACAAAGTGTTACAAAATGACAGATCAGGATGTCTGAGTAGATGGAGCCCCAGGAAAAACAGAACAGATAGAAAATTCATGACTCTAAACTACATCAAAGCGACTTCTGTCAACATCATGTCAAAAGAAAGAAAAAAAGAACTGTTCATTTTTAGAGGTTTTTTTCATTATATAAACACTTTTTTTTCAAGTATGAGCTAAGTGTAAGGAAATTTTTACTTAGTGTACAGTTTGATCATCCAAATGTTCCAAAAATACCCTTTAAATCATCCAGGAATAAGGAAAATTCTAATAGTAGATACTGTCTGCCAGTTAAAACCAATGACATTCAAAAGAAATGCATGAAGTTACTATCAGCTTAAAATAGGATGAACCATCTGGCTATAAAGGAACAAAAGTATTCTTTTTTGCACATTTGTTGGACTCATAGAATCTCTACAACTGGATTAATTTTCTGTTTCTTCTACAATCAGTTTGATTTTTTTTTGCTTAGTATGACAATTACAAAACACTAATTCTGTACTATATCGCTAAACAGGTTTCCTAAAATATCTACTATTTAAAAAAAATTTCAAATCACTGGAAATTTTCAATAATGCATAATTCCTCTAAATTACTGCTTTCCAAATGGAGTAAAAAATAAATGGCTTAGGAAATGCAGCACTGCATACACAAAACCCTTTAATCATCACATTCTACAAGCCATCCAGTGAATGAAATATGAGTTGCATAAATCTGGAAATGACCCATATACCTTTTTTAATCCCAAACACCATTCAGTGTGGGTGATTGGCACTGGATGGTAAATCCCAAGCAACTTTATCCACACTGATCATATGTCATTGAAATAAACAGGATAAGTGACCTTGTGAAAATATATTCTGTTTTATAAGCATGTCTAGACCCAGGTTTAGTAGAAGGATCAAGCATACTAGCACCAAGAGGGAGCATTACAAAACACAATGGCATCCATTATATGGAAGTTTGGTATTACTGCGTATCATTTTTGGCTATGCCATTTACTTCTTCTCATCACATTTGTCTTGTCAGGGTACAGCCTTTTTTTTTTCTTTTGCACCAATCCTCTTTGACAACCCCTCTTGAAGAAACCATAAAACTCCCCGACATTAGTGGCCACTGATTCAGACACAAGCAAGTTGTTCAATGACGCAAAAAGGCTCTAATTTTCCTCTGAGAAGCTGGTCCATTAACTGTTGACCAGAAAAGTTTTTAGCTTCAAAACCCTTGAACGATACAAACAAGCATGACAAGAAACAACCGATTCAGGTGCTTAGATGAGACCCATGCTTTAGGATGACCCCACTGCACACATGTAAATGTGCATGGAAATTACAATCCATTAATACAAAAGTAGTAGCCCAGAGCCATTGCTTGTTATAGTCCCAACTCAATATATCTTTGCTTCCTACTTATGAAAAGATGTTTATTACCTGTAACTGTACAGAGGTGTGTGCTTCACAGCAGCAGTGATTGGTAATAAGCCTCCTTTTCTCATTTACATTGATAGCAAGCATTAGTGAAGATATATGCATTTCATTTCATGGTTCAGAAAGAACAAAGTATATGTATATGTGATAGCAGTGGGTGGTTAATGAAATGGTCTGACAAACATAAGCTAATACATAATCATACCAGAATGTGAACTGGAACACCTGTTCCTGCTTCACAGACTCACAAGCCTTAAAGAAAAGTTACCATTCGCAAGAATTGGAATCGCCACTATTTAGACATCAATATGCTCCAAGGAAATTTTAGTCATTTTTTTCTTTTGCAATCACTAAAAGGGAGGGGGGGGGGAACTTTAATGATATCAAATCTCTTTTGCTTGTGTCCTAAGAGTAATGAAAACTTCACACATGCATGAAGCTCCAGTAATTATTTTAAACTGCCTTCTGTTGTCCCCCTGAGGAACACGGTGGTATTTGTTTGATGCAGTTTAATTAGTGTCAGGGTAATTAATGCTATGCTATCTACATGAGATCAAAACCCTTCCTTTGTAACACTCTGGTAACTAAGAACTAAGAGATGGGAGCAGTTTGAAAATGCAAAGGCACAGTATTAACCTGGGTTCAGAAGGGAACCAAATTGCCAACCTTCCTTCTTACAGGACCTGGCCAGTGGATTTTTAACACCTTCCAGTACAAGATTAGACTCACACTGTTAGGCATGAGACCCAGTGGCTGCCAGGGAATTAAATTCTTTTTCTATGGGTATAATCAAATTAACAGAAACATCCACAGGCACCTTTTCGATAGTTCAATCCTTTAATAATGAAATGATAGACATGGGCACAAACAGGGAACTATAGTTCCTTGTAAGCAGTATGTGATGTTGCCATGTGCTGATATATTTTTCCAAATAAAAGAATCATTTGGGTTAATGAATGAATGTGATTCTGCTTTAATGCCTGAATAAAATTTGCATTTAATTGTAGGTATAGGTATGCTCTCCACTTGACAATAATGCCCTGGGTTAAAAGGGGAGGTGAGGAAAGTGGAGAGGGGGAAAAATGAGAGAGATGAGGGGGCAAGGAGAGAAGTTAAATATACAAAAATTCCAGACACACACATAACATGCACTAACATAAATCCTTTTTAACTGTTTCTTTGGTAATAAGCAACTGCAATATAAATCTCACAACACACAAACTCAGTCTGATTACAGGCTTAAGGAAATAGCTCCAGTTATCTTGACTGGATAAATTATTATATCCTAGAGGTTATTCTGGTTTCTAATAAAGCGCCTGTGGCAGACCAAAAGAAAAAAAAAGGGCTCAAGCATTTTCTTTTATAACAGATAAAATTACAGGCTGCATGAGATGGCCACAATGGTTTCAAAATTATCTTTACTTTAAAAAAAAATGACACACCGTGTTAATTTTTTAACAAGACCAATGCTTTAGCCCAACGATGATCAATGATATGAGACTGATAATTATTTTTTTAATGTGAAGGGGAGGCTTAATGGCACATATCTAAAAAACTAAACATGACGGGTTGAAAGACAAACCAAATGGATCTGGCCCATTATATAAATATACTAAGCACAAAAATAACTTCTGGGCTGTACTCAGAATGAACAAGCAAAAAATTCTTCCAGGGAGTACAAATGTTAACTGGATAGTAGTTATGAAATTGTGTCAAGATCCATCAGCAGATGAAATTAAGGTTATCATTATAAGATGAAATTTCAGTAGCTGAGGCTGGCAGCCTGTCACCATTTAAAAAAAAAAAAAAAGGTCTCTATTGAACGCCTTTCCTTGAGGTCATTCATTACGAAATACCTGCTGGGATCAGCTGACTAGCAAAATATGCTTTTTCCCATCTTCAGATCTGCTTCCTGCAACATGGTTGTTTATCAATTAAAGTGATAAATACAAGTGACTTTGATAACACAAGAAACACATTATGTAGTAAAGGAACCTCCAGGAACCTTGCCATAAGAACTGTATGCAAAGTTCAACAACTGTGAAAGAACTATTAGAGAGGACACACAAACAAGTGACCTTGACTGACAAGCGCACTTCATTCCCGCAATAAACAGCGGTGGTGCTGATAAGTGTTCATTGGCGCAGAGAGTAATTACCTATCTGTCAGCGTTGCTGGTGTGTGCGAAATAGTATAAATGAAACATACATAAAGTATGGCAATAATATCGGGCATGCAGAACCTAATGTATTATCATCATTCTCAGGGCCCAGGTTTATGTGGCTGCCACCACTGAGTAAATGCCTCCTAGCCATGATAATTTCATTCTAATCTCTGTTCCATATTATAATTTTCATAGCTAAAAGATACTGAGGAGCAATACGTTTCAATCAAGGGCTAAATAGAACACAACCTGTAACTGAGTATTTTATACACCTATATATTTTTTTCTTTCAAAAAAATTTAGTCAATTTATGAAGAGACTGGAATAAGCTGTAAATTTATGGATGACAAACCATGTCTGTAGCAATGTCACAATGTCTAGAGACAGGCTTTGCAGATCTTGTAAAAAGGGTTGCCAGCTTTGTCTGTCATTTGTCACGACACAATGCAAAACTCTAGAGAAAAATGGTTTCTATGCTGTGCAAAAATGTATTATTAAATAAGGATGATTTGGGCCAGAATAAAAGGCCACTCCTATTCAGGAGGAAAAATCAAGCAATTCAGTATCTAAGACAAATATTCTTCATTTACATGCTACCACTTAGTAATGAAACTAGAACCTAGAATAACCTTCACAACCACAGTATTCCTACTGCTCCTATAAAACTGTCAACCTCTTCTGGGCTCATTTTTTTTTCACCTTAATGCAAATACTCTTTGACGGCATCTTTAAAATATACCATATTTAAGCTCTTCCTAAATAAACTGGAAAAACATTAAAAGTTACTAGGTGCTTCTGATTTTTTTTAATCTTAAAAAAAGGCATGTAACAAGTACTGTTTCAATGAAAAAACATCATTGCATAAAATACATGCAATATATTTTATAGACAACAGAATATATGGACAAGAGAAAAGAAAGTAGTTTCCAAAGGATATAAATAACTATTATCCCAAGGCCTGTAAATAAGAAAACAAAACCCTAGGCTTTTTTTCAGTAAAAAGAACAAAAATAATACAGGAACATAGAAAATAGTGGGCACATTTACAAAAGGTTTGATCCAGCCCTCATAACTATCTCCCTACCCCTCCAAAAAATCCACATGTATTCATTAAGGGCCACTACTAACCAAAGGCATTTAAAATCCTACTATCCTGTTAAACATAATTTTGAGGAGTTCTTAGGGTGGTTTTCATGAAGGCAGGTACTCCAAACTTTTTCCCTGGTTTGTCTATCATAGCCTAGTGTTTGAAGGTAGGATCCCAAAGATAAAAATATTTGAGTGTCACTCAAATTGCACTTAGTATGGTTCAAATAACAAGCACCTATGATGGCAAGCACAATAGTGAAGGAAGCTAAGTTGACCTTCAGCACCCTTCTCTTGCCTACATCCTGTTCCCAGTCCTTAGTGAACTCATGCTTTCAGGCTGTCCCTTCTCTTCTGCTAAGGAAGAAAATGATGCAATAAATAAATCTGCACCAAAGTGTCAACTATTATTCCTCACAGCCATACTTGAGTTTTAAAGAGATCTTCAAGAAAAGAGAAAGAATATAAAGATATGAATGGCAGATGGTGTGATTTGAGACATCAATGGGGAAATGTTTGGGGAGAGGGGTCTTCCTGGTGCCTTTCAAAGTCATATTATATAAGTGAATACTGGCTTATTCCACCTATACATAAGCACCACCTCAATCTGATGCTGTGCACCATATATAATTTAACAATAAAAATCATTCAAGAATTATATGCATGTTTCCATATATATATAATTTTATACATCTTTTTAATTAAATAAACAAAACACCCCGCTTCAAGCTTTTCTATTAATGTGCAATATTTAGCAAAAAATTACAAATCCACAAATAGATTACATTGTCTCATCTCATTGGGTTTTCTACCTTATTAAATAAATCATTATTCATTTAACATTGCATTCTAAGTCTTACTTAATGTACATTATTGTATTTGTTTTACTGACTTTTTTTTTACATGTTATAAATTTTATTTAATATATTTAGTTTTCAGCATTGATTTTCACAGGAGTTTGAATTACAGATTTTCTCCCCATTTCTACCCTCCCCCCCCATTGTAAGATGATGTATATTCTGGTTGCACCATTTCCCAGTCTGCCCTCCCATCTGTCACCCCACTACCCTCGCATCCCCTTTTCCCTTCCTTTCTTGTAGGGGAAGACAGATTTCTATGCCCCATTGCCTGTGTATCTTATTTTCTTGTTGCCTGCAAAAACTTTTTTGTTTTTGTTTTTGAACATCTATTTTTTAAAACTTTGAGTTCCAAATTCTCTCCCCTCTTCCCTTCCCATCCACCCTCCCTAAGAAGTCAAGCAATTCAACATGGGCCACATGCATATCATTATGTATAACCTTTCCACAATACTCATGTTGTAAAAGACTAACTATATTTTGCTTCTTCCTAACCTATCCCCCTTTATT
>CM053622.1:236148709-236177404 GCA_028646595.1 Phalanger gymnotis
TCATTATGTATAACCCTTCCACAATACTCATGTTGTGAAAGACTAACTATATTTTGCTTCTTCCTAACCTATCCCCCTTTGTTGAATTTTCTCCCTTGACCCTGTGCAGGATAGACCTTACCCAGAGACTATCCAGGCTGTCCTGGGCTAGAACCCTGCTTCTCTCTGCTACCCTGTGGGTTCTGCATTCCTAGAATTGGTTCAAAGCCATTTTTATAGGTTTTTGGAGGGACTTGGTGGGGAGCTTATGCTAGTCCCTGCTTTCTAGCTGCCATCTTGGCTCCGCCCCACTGTTTTACTGACATTTTAAAGAATTCCTTGTGTATCAGAACACAGTCAAATGGAAAATTGAAAATTGTTAACACAAAGTGTGAAAAGAGTAGTAGTATTTCCTGTTATTTAGATCTTTAAAAATAATTTAAACATCTTTCCATTACACATACTGTTGTATTTTCTTCTCTTTTTGCCTCTCAGTATCCTAAGATATCATCTATTGATGATTTTTATTAGAAGTAACACTTTTTATATATTCTCTTAACATAAGCTAGCATATATTATTTAGATATTTTGTTCAAATAACACAATGTTTGTCTCATGTAGACATGATCAAATGGATCTTATTTGGTCAGGTCAGGGTTTTTTTATTAATCTAATTAATTCTAAGGAAAAAATATAGGCTTTTGACAAGAAGAAAAATTAAACTGGTGGAGAGCTTTAATTTTCATCTAATAGAAGAACTATTAGTCTTATTGACATACTTGCTACATAGTACCTAGAACTTCTCTTTGACAGAAAATGTAGTCAAGAAAATAATCATGGAGTAATGAAAAGAGTAGAGAAGATTCTTGGTCATGTACAGGTGGAGACAGATGGTCCTTGAAGTCCTTTTCAACTTTACCATTCTCAAAGCACTAGAAGAAGAATCAAGAAATAGGCATTCTGTTCCTAGCTTTGTTACTACCTACTTTTGCCTCCTTGGACCTCAGTATTTTCTTCTATTAAATGAGGGGAATGGACTAAATTTTTTATGGGATTTCACCCAGTGCTCACAGTTGGAATTTAATTTCAAAAGCTCTTTCAGTTTGACCAGCAGCACATTGTATCTTTTATTGTCTTTAATCTTCATAAAGGTATATGCCACTAAAATTAGTTCCACTGAGAATTGCTAAATCAAATTGTAGGTAACACAGGCCTCAAATATATTGGTGAGTTAGGGGGATATCTACCCCATGCATGTGAAGACTTCCCCCAGAGAAATGGGTAGATGAAAACACTGTATTCCAATGACCATGAAGGGGGCTGAAGAAGGTGACATTAAAAATGCCAATGTTATCCACTGCATCTCAGGCTATCACCATTTGTTTTTACTCTTGTCCTGACACTGAACTTTGATGACTCTAGAAAAAAGTGAGGCTGACAACTATGCTCAACTCTGCCTCACTTAAATCCAATTCACATGCAAGCCAAGCCATCATCTGTGATGTCACTGGTCCTCTTCAAAAACAAAGGATATACAACAATTTGATAGATACTTTTGCCTACAATGGATTTGCGATGGACATCCAACCATTTTTATTAGTGAATATTACATAAAGTCATAGGTTTTATACCTGAAAGAGGCCTCAATAGATTCCCCGATCCAACCCAATAGCTTCAAGCAGGGATTTTTAACCCCCATACCGTAGAAAAGAAAACTCAAGTAGACATACTACGTTAATCATACTCAAGGTAATAAAGCCAGTAAGAGGTGTAGAGGGAACTTAAAAATCCAGGCTCCTTCATCCAAGCATAATGTTCCTTGTACCATGAGAAACCAGCTATAGAAGCCATCAATAGGTAATGATGACCTGGTCTACTAGACCAGAGAAAAAAAGAGGTCCTCAGTTATTCTGTTAATTTAATATAGCCTGGAAAACCAAACTCAATTACATATGGGGAAAACTTGCTATACAAACTTTTCCACTAATTTCCCACTCTTGATCCATGGTGTTTTTCCAAAATAGTAACAAGTATTTGAGTAGACCAGTATGTAATTGAAAATTATCATTTTTATTCACAACTTAACAGTTATTTTATAGAGTGAGGTGACAGGCTTTGAACACAATGCTTCCAGAACACCAAGAACCGTTCAAATACCTTAACAAAAGAGGACTATTACTAAATTCTGTAGGGCAACAAAGTTTATGGGATTATTCAGGATTTTCTAACTATGTTGTATATTCTGTTAGTATATATAGTCTGATGATAGGAATTTCAACATGGAAAAAGAAAAGAGTGGCTCCTATCTTACCAATAAGATAGCTGATTAAGTTTGAACCACTTTACAATGAAAGAAAAGCATTTTATCCAATATTAGTTAATTGAAATGTTTAATATTCCAGCTATGGATACCTTAAAGGAATAGAAAGCCACTACAGACCTGTGGCTCATTTAGTGTCAGAGATAGCAATAGTTGGCTTTAGTCATCCATGACTCCAGGACAAGGACTTCAGCTCTGAAGTATGAACAATATCTAAGGCACAGAACTTACAGCAAGTTATCTTAGAAGTGACAAAACTATCTAGCCAGTGACCAGGTAATGGGTAAAAAAGTTACACAATGATGGATCACTCTCGCCAGTGAAGTATTCATTTATTATTTGTATTTTGTAGGAAACCTTTATGATGTGAAGTACTTTAGCAATGCCTATGTTAGACCTAATATCTAAGTGATGCCATGGGTGGTGGACTTGCACGTATCCTATGTGTTTAAGCTACTGTATGTGACCTACGCAACTAGGACAATTACCTATTGCTCTAAACATACTCTATGCTATATTCAAATTAATGGTTATTTTGATGTGTGCCTGCAAATTTGAACTATCCTATTTTTACAGGGACTGCATTTTTTAAACTGAGGACACAGGAGGGTAAGGGTGATAAAAATACAAGACAACACCCACTACCTCTATGCTTCTTATGGATCCCTAGCACCTGGTAGAGTGTCTGGTACACATAAGATGCTCAATAAATTTTTGTTGATTGATTGACTGAGGTAGTAAGAAGTATCAGAAGGCTGAGAATTAGTAAATGGCAGTCGTAGAGGTGCAGTAACACATCAGTGACAAAGGGATTGTGAACCCTGGTCAGTGGAAATACAAAAGAAGCAGCAAAGCAGAGAGGACTATCTAGTCACTGGGAAATGGAGCTATGAAGGCTGTTCTGGTAACACATAACCATTCCTTCCTTTTGTGAGTTCCATGGAGAACCATCCCTTTCCTATCAGCATCAATGTCTATGAGGCCTATAATGATTTTGTGTATTTGTGAAGAGAGAACTAAAAATCATCTTATTTTTCTTCTTAGTTCCTTTGCTATTCTGTCTCAACTAAATACTTCGATATTCAATTCATGGTTACTGTCTAATAGGTTGACAGAAAATGCAGCTGTTGGGGCTTGACCAATGTTTGCATCATCATGACGAGCAAAGACATGACTAGAGTAGGAGCACACTCTGAGGCAAATATTACCACTGGGCCCTCTCCTGAGGGACATGTAACAGGGGTCTGACTGAAATATGGACCCCCTTAAACTCCAGGTTCAATGAAATATATTTCAAGTAGCTATTATACGCATGAAAGAAGTGTGAGGCAGATGGGCCTATGTGTACCAATATGTCCTGGGGAATGGCCCAGTGGTAATGCTTGTATACACTCAGAGAGACAGTCTATGCCAGCTTATAATGATTAATCAAAACACCTGATATCAAACTTAGACTGTCTAGGAGTTACAGATTTAAGTAAGATTCCTGATACATTTGTTGGTTTCATCCTGTATTCTTTTCCCAACTATATTGTGTTAGAGCAGGGATTCTTAACCTGTCTGTGTGTGTGTGTGTGTGTGTGTGAGTGTGTGTGTGTGTGCGTGTGTGTAACAGATCCTTTCAGCACATCAGCAAAGCTTATACATCCCTTCTCTGAATATATTTTTTAAAAATCCTAAAACAAAATGTGTAGGATTACAAAGAAAACCAATGATATTCAAAAAGTTATACAGACACATACGTTTAAAACAAAATCACAAACTCTAGGTTGAGAATTTCTGTTTTAAAGTAACCATTGCTGATCTGATACTTTAACCTAAACATGTTTAAAAATATCAGGTATGATCTAGGTAACATAAGAAAATTCAGAAAACTGACACTTGGAATATTTGATGTTCTAGCACGTGAAGAATGTTTGAGAGTCAGGGAACCTTAGAAATCACCTAGCTCAGCCTTCTCAATTTACAGCAGTGACTGGCCCAAGGGGAGCAGAGTATGGCCAAGGTTTCTGACAAAGGGCAATATCCTAAGATCAACCACTGAATTTTACTCCCCTTGTTATACACTGTTTCTCACATTGTCTACAGACTGTTCTCTAACAATAGCTACATAGCGAGCCTAATCCAACTATAGATTTACACTCTAAACCTAGTTATAAACTGACCTTCAAATCTGGCTTCAGATTAATCCCTTGCACAGAATCACCTCCACCCCCACCCCCAAGAAAGGAGGACAACGTGCACAGCCAAGCCCTAATTCTCTTTGTGAGATGTTCTCTATTCCTCTGATTGCCCTGAACCCCACACTGTACCCAGATTCCACTCTTTTTTCCTTTAATCTTACTGAGGTGTAGGGGGAAAATTAAAGCTTTACTAGATTAAGAGAATCTTAAAACCAAAAAAAATGGAGAGAGAGAGAGAGAGAGAGAGAGAGAGAGAGAGAGAGAGAGGAAAGAAAAAAATATATACATTCATGTTTCCAAAAAAAATCCCTTCTATATCTTCCTTTCTTTCACAGTTTTTTGGTCCTTAGAATGTTCAACCTGTGCATCATTTGTTTTCATATAAACACTCTATTTATTGAGCATCTACTTCAAGATACTACGTGGAATAAACTTATACATAATGGAGTTTTTTTTAAGTACCCTCCAATTAGGAACTACTGGCATTCAAGCATATGCCAACATTCCTGACTTAAAATAGACTCAGGCAAACTGTGCCAGAGCCAGACATGTCCCCTTCTCTGGCTGAAAACTTGATTCTAAGTCAGGGGAATTTTACAGTGCAGCTCTGGGCTAGTACAATATAGTTCAGCTATGATATCCTATACAATGTACAACTACGGACTCAGAGAAAAGAATTGCCAAAATTTTCTTTTGAAAATCTAAAATTTGAGATGCTGGTGTAAGTCTGCACGTGAGCCAGGTAAAAATCTAATCTATCCACCCAAAATTGTGATGGTGATTTTTTTTAAAAAAATATTTCAGCCCACATGCAAACTGGAAAGTGTCAATGTGTTTTTTTTTTAACATATACCCATGAATACCCATGAATGTCTTTACCTTGGCTAGCCAGAACTTCTGTCTCACAGCTTCAGCAAAGCAGAGGTCCTTGATTGCTGGTCGAAAATACTTATTTGTATAAGGTTTAATTTTATTTGTTTGCTTTGGTCTGATTTTTGCCCAGATCCCTTCTATCCTGGGGGAAGCACAAAAGAAGACCCTAGGAAAACTAGTTTTAAAAATTCCTTGCTCTGAATTTAAGCTGTAGCATTTTTACCAACTGCAATTAATGTGTATATTTGCTTGAGACTCCTTATTCAAGGCACAGTAAAATTAATGGCAGTTCTTACAACAATATTTTGCTAAAAGTGGCTACTTTGATCATCATAACAGCTCATAATGTAATAACTGAAGAAATGGTTTCCATACAATTCTGTGAAGTATGTAACGTAACTATCATACCTACACTGTACAAAATGGACAACTGAGGCTCAAGGATTCTAAGTGAGTTGGTCAAGGTCACATAGCTACTAATTGGCAAGACTAGGGGTGGAAATCAGGTCTTCTGACTCCTAGTCCAATAGCTTTTTTGGTGTGCCACATTATTATAGAAAAAAAGGCCTAGTTCTCTGGTAATAACTATCACTCAGGCCTTCTCCACTTGAGAAATTTAGTGCAGTCTTGCAGAACACAAAATCAGAATTTATATTAGAAATCCTAGTTGACTCAACTGTATGCAATAATGCATTAATATGCATCACTAAAACCTATGGTGCAGTCCCACACCTGCAGAATGCATATGCCTTGCAACATATGTATGCACCAAATAAGCCTTTAACAGAGAAAATGAAAATCTGAGATACTGAATAAAATTTACTTTCATCCTTGCTGGAGTTAATTTTCATTTTGTTGCAAAGGTCCCTTGAGACAAAAGAAATGAATGCTAGGGCCAAAATAGTTTTCCAGATTTCTAGCATCTACTTCAGCATGTTTATATGAACTCAGGTCTTTTATCCCCTGGTAACTGATTCCATTCAATCAACGGCCTGGCATCATCTGCAGGTGCGTGCTATCCCACAGCCACATGGCACAAACCAGATCTACCTGTGGGGACTGCTTCAGATCTAAGGAGGTTACTTAGGTTCCTCCTTTCTTTTGACTGAACTGAGGCGTTCCCTTGGCAATCCAACCCCAAAAGCTAATCAGAATACAGCTGTTAAAAACTCAATTGCTTCCCTTGCAAATGTGACTTGCAATCACAAAGCCAAACACTCAGAATCAGCTTTAACTGGATACAGGGAGGGAGAAGCCAATCTAACTGCAGGTATGACAGGGCTGCTAAGAGGAGGACTACAGATCCAGTTTGGAATTGCATTAGCCAGGTGATATTTTATTAAATTTTCATAGTGCTTTATCTTTGTTAGATCTATATTTAGTTTCTTTAAGAAATCGTGGAAAAGTACCTTTTCTCAACTACGGCTAATTAGAGAGCATTACATGTTAGCATGCACTCTGAAATTCTATATCTCATTTAAATGTTTCCCCATACACAAGATTCCACTTCCCACATTCCTTTGCAAAGATTGTCTTGTTTTTCCCCCACACTCCACAGCCCACACCCCACATCCCTTGCACTTCTGCCTCTTGTAATCCATAGGTTCCCTCAAGATATAGTTGGTGCTACCTTCTTCAAGTTGCCTACGATATTTCTACTTGTTTGGGGTTATTTTTGTCTATATTTTGGATTTACTTATCTGCATACACCTTATATCTCATCAATATAACGTAAGCTCCTTGAGCTCATGGATTGTTTTTTTTTTCTTTGTATTACCAGCATCTAATATAGTGAATGAGAAATATTAAAAACTAAATAAATCCTTCTTATTGAAGGAATGTGAATACAGGAAATAAGATGGTAAATAAACAATCATTTATTAAACACCTACTATGTGCCAGGCACTGTGCTAAGCACTTATGTCATTTGTTCCTCACCTACCTTTGGAAAGTAAGTACTATTATTATCCCCAGAGATTTATCCAGGATTACTTAACTGGCAAGTGTCTAAGGCTAGATGTGAACTCAGATCTCCACAACTGCAGGCCCTGTGACCTATCCACTGCACCACCCAGATGCTTTGATAGGGTAAGCCCATGTTTTACAGCTCATAGTAGAGCTGATTTAGGGATAGAAGTATGTAGTGGCAGGTGATGGACAATGGGGAAAGAAAGGTAAAGGTGAATTATAGAGAGATACTGAAATGCTAATCTCACTTCCTTTCTCTACCATTTCTTTTCAAATAGCATTATGCAAAATCTATTGGGAGCCAATGGTCATATAGCTCAAGAAAAGAAAAATACTGAAAATTAAGAAGCAAAGAAGACTCTTCTCCATTTGGAAATGACTTTTAGCCTAATAGCCTAGCACTGAGTTGCCTAGATGTCTGGATCTAAGTGGCAGATGTCAGACAAAATGCTAATCTGTCTAGAGCATGAATCTAGTTATTCTAAAATATAGTGACATTACTACAGGTTTTCCTCATGTAATAGAAGTTCACCCATAAAAATTTCGACTTCACAACTTAAATCACAGATTTACTATAAAAAGAAAACTCTCTTAAATTTATAGAGTTGGAAGGATTCTACAGTGATATCTCAGATGTACCATCTTATCCTTGTGGCTAATACCAAATAGACTGAATATCCAGTTTGCCCTGCTGTGTGTGTTGCAATTACTGTAATTCAACAGGTCACTGATTTCAAAACTTAACAGGATTTCAGTAAGTTTCAGCATCTGCCATTTTATCAAGAGTATCTTCTTGAGAACATCAGCCTCAGTTAAATAACAAATTATTAACTTACAAAGAGAATACTCAACAGGAGTCCAAATCTATTATTTGGTCTGAGGAGATTAAATAGTACTCTGGGGAAAATGATAGGGCAACGTGACTGAGAATCCTAGTGCTTCCAGTTATTAACTAGACATACTGTGTGACTGGGCACCCAACTCTCTGGGCCTATAAAATGAAGGGATTAGTCCACAAGAACTTAAATGTCCCTTCCATCTATAGATTTATGATTCTATACTGGTCTTCATTTATTTATTCATTCATAAGCAAGGAGATATTATATACATACATACCCACATAAAATTGGATGAACCTGTGATTTCATCATTGTGGACATTTCTTATATTGATACAGATTGAAACAATGCTGTATCTGCACATGCTTTAAAATTCTCATCTGTAATTCTGTACATCTTTAACTCTTTCATGGAAGATCTATCCACTGCACTTTCTTAACACCTGCCTCCTTTTTCTATCAATCTACCATGTTGGCTGGATAAGAAGAAAGGAGTCACATAATATTGAATGCTGATTTATATTTGTTTATTTTCTACTTCACTTTAAAAAAAAATCATTGCTAAACCTCTATGCATTTAATTACCTGTACAAGTCTTCAGCCTAGACAGCAAAAAAAGGATGTCACCAGGTGTATCCTCATATCAACAGAACCTGCCCGAGCTTGCATTCAGTCGACATAGCTTTCAGTAACTCAGAGTGACTCCCATGCCCCATTGAGCTATTATACTAGAATTCTTGTGGATAATGACGTAGGATCAAATATTCAGAACTGAAAGAAAAGAGCCAAAGAAGTCATCCAGTCCAGTCTCCATCATCTTACAAATGGTGAAACTGATGCCCTCAAGAGTAAAATCACTTAACCGTTCACAGAGTTTTCAAGGGGCAGAGACTGGGACTAGAGTCTGTTTTCTTATTATAAGTCCAGTGTTCTTTTGACTATCCTAGACTTCTTGCCCCACATCAACCCCACTTTTCTGTCTCTGTCTCTCTGAGGTTAAGTGCCTTGCCTAGGATCACCCTCCATGGCTGACAAGGGTCCAAGGCCAGATGTGAACTTTGGAATTCCCGACTCCTGATTCAGTTCTCTATCCACTGTGCTACCCAGCTGCTGCCAAGTCAATTCACTTATGCTCCAACTATTCATTAAATTCCTCTTATGTGTAGATCACTGAGACAGGTAATAGCATAGATACAAAAGAGCTGAGATATTATTGCCTACTCTCATGAACATCCAATTGATATTCCTAAAATATATCTCTGACCACGGTTCTTCCCTACTTAAAAGTCTTTAATTACTCCCTGGATAAACTACAAAATCTTCTACCTATAATTTAAAGTCCTCCACAATATGGCTTCTGCCTACCTTTCCAGTCTTATTTCATATTAAAATCTGCATGAACTCTTCATTCTAAGCAAAGTGGCCTGCCAACTGTTCTCTATAAACGATATTCAATTTTCTATCTGTTTTCTGGGCCCACCTAGCCCTCATGTCTGGAATGCATTGGCCCTTCCTATCTGTCTCTTAGAATCCCTATCTTCCTTCAAAGTACAACTCAGCTGCAACTTCCTACACAGAACCCTTGAAATAATTTGCTACAAAGGTTCAGTTTTTTTATATGAACCTCTTTCTTTTACTCTTTTGTTTCTTGAAATGTTCGTTGATTGTGTATGTTAAGATCCCAATACAAAAAACTAATTTTTAAAAAGCACTTAGTATAACTTAATATATACTTATACATGCACTGGTAGTACATTTTGCATGCCTTGAGTCAAATATAAACTTCTCCAGGACGTTGTGGTTTTGTCTACATTCACCTCACTGCCGTATTCCTGACCTTCTGAACTTCAAAATCATGCCTCTACCACTGACTCATCCTTGAGCTTCCCTCAGCACTGTAGTAGCAACTTAGATCTGAAAGATCTTTCCCACCCAATAATAGGCCATGTGACCTGCTTATGTCAGAGGAAGCCTAAGTTACATGTGATGGGAGGACCTTCCTGATGGGAAAAACAAGTTATGTCACAGGAAATGCTGAGAGGGGGAGAGAGAGAGAGAGAGAGAGAGAGAGAGAGAGAGAGAGAGAGAGAGAGAGAGAGAGAGCAGTTACAGCCACCAATGGCCGCCCTCATGATTGTTAGAACTGAACAAGCTGACTTAGCTATACTGTGAGTTTGTTTTAGGGGAAGGCCCCAGCAGGGGGTTGGAGATGTTTTGGGACGGCGAGACTCCATGCTGTGATATTGTGTGTGGAATATTTTACTGCTGTGATAGACTGGATAAATGGCTTGTGGGATATGGTTCTCTTATGTCTGAATAAATGTTTACTTCTTCTACTTACTATGTGGAGTCTCATATACTTTGCAATACAGAATTACATAGGCACTTTGACAATTATCATCTACGTTGTTATTATTGCCTTACTATTACAAGCACCTGGGGCCTCCTTGCCCTGGAACATTCTACCATCCAGGTAGCTTGTATGCCATGCATATTCCCCCTTCTCTCATTGGTGAATTCTTCCTGGCACCACCATTTTGTGAAGGGGGCCCGTTTGACCTACATTCAGGCCTCATCACTACCTTTCTCATTTTTAGTTCCCTTTTGTCTTTTTTCTTCCCCCATTAGAAGTTAAGTTCCTTCAGTGCAAGAAGGGTATTCATTTTTGTTTGTATTTTTATCCCAGCATTAGCACAATGACTGACTCAAAGTAACTATTTTCATAAACACTTTTTTCTTTCCTTCCTTTATCCCTAAAATATAATACAGTTCTTTGCATGAAGTAAGCACTTAATAAATATCTGTTGAAATAAACTGAATTGATCAGAAAGAGAAGGTAAGGTAGATGAAAGAAAAGTATAGTTCGCTTATAGGTTCAAAGTTATTTCCTCAATTTAAAATTTAATCATTCCTCTTAACTCATGTTAAGTATGCTATAGATAGGATGAAAACTGTTAACAGACTTGTGTTAGGTGATCCTAAAGAGAATATTATGCAAGAAGTAAATCTATATTGAGTAACTTTTTATGAAGACTGAAGTAGTTCAAATGGACACCACTGTGTATTATAGTCTTTGGAGCCAGGGTTCTGAATCTAGGATACGCGTACCTCCAGGGAATAAGAAAATCTCCTCAAGGAGATATACATATGGTAAATGACCATAGGGTCCTATTTCAACATTCCAAAAGCAATTATATTAGTGGAAAATATTGTAGATTGGAAAGAGATTACTAAGAAGGCCTGTTAAGGGTGGGAGAGGGAGGGAGCATTACAGTAAATTCGAAAATTTGAAAGAGATATTTGAAGGAATAATTCCTACTGACCAAAACCAAATGAATGTAGTTTGGATACAAAATCCTTTTTGTTTTGAAAAATCAGCATTGATTGAATTGAAAACAGAAAATTGAAAATTGAAAACATATTGAAAAAAAAAATCAGCAACAACAACCCAAAGATGAGCTAAATTAATTAATACCTTGATTTTACTTATGTGCATGATACACTCAAGAATTTATTTCCTTTCATGTTGAATATGACAGAATATGGGAAAGTCTGCTGAAAGCCAAGATGTACGAGAATAAAAAAGTGTTGGGAGATCTTCCCCTAGAGCCTGGTAGGTTGGCTTAACAAGCTAAGGCAGCTAAGATTATGGTCATCAACAATTCCATCCTAGCAAAAACCTTTCCAAGCATGATCTTTCTCCAAATTCACTGCTGGAAATCTTGCGTATGATTCTCATGAAAACCCTAAAAATTGAATATGGAATTGTGCTGAACCATTTTACATGATGCCAGTGAACAATGAAATTATGTACCCATAAGTAATAGAAGACTTCTTAGCAGAATGTTACTTGTTTATTCTTATAACTTATAGTAGAGATTTTTTTTACTATTATTACAACAGAATTTTAAGTTTGTAAGAAATTATCCTACAAATTTAAAATTAATAGTTACATTAATAAACATGCACTTGAGTAATTATTTTACTCCATATATGCAAGGATATGTTTCTCTCCCCTCTTTGAGTGTGCTCTCTTCAAGCATATGATTAAAACCTGCCCTTATTACTTCCCTGGCTCTGGAACTAAATTTGTTCTTGTATAAGCCTAGCAAATGGAATAAGCAGTGAGACCCACTTTACAGCCTTTCTGGTGAAAAAGCAAAGAAAACCTCATCAGTTCAGAAAGCACTGTGAGCCAAGTAGCACTTTAACTTGGGTTATAAAATGGTTAGCGTTGTAGGTGGGAAAGCCGAAAGCATTATGAGCTCTTTTCACTGTACTGGTCTTTTGTTCTTTTGAGAGATTCTACTCCACATTTTACCTTTCGAAAACCACTTATTTTAATCTCATTACATTTGTTTGCAACGACAGAGAAAACACTCCATAGAAGAAGAGATTTCAAATACAACTCTACACGACAAAAATAACTTGGGATGCTCACACATGACTACAAATGAAATAATTATATTCATGTATGCCTTGAAATTTTTTGTATTATGTATATACATTGTAAAACACTGAATAAATTTTTAAAAAGTAAAATGCAAAATGGTTCATCAGATACTCCTAATGGCTAGCATTTATAGAGTGCTTTACATATGTGATCTCATTTGATCCTCACAACAACCCTGTGAGGTAAGTAGCATCATTATCTTCATTTTACAGATGAGGAAACTGAGGCATAAAAAGGCTGAGTTACTTACCCAGGAATCACATGGTTTATGAGTGTAGCAGGCAGTGGATTTGTGAACTGATCCAACCATTCTAGAGAGCAATATGGAACTATGCCCAAAGGGCTATAAAACTCTTTGATCCAGCAATACCACTGCTAGGTCTGTGGCCCAAAGATTTTTTTTAACTTTTTTAAAAAAATTTATTTTTTTTAAAAAAGACCTATTTATATAAAGATGTTTCTAGCAGCTCTTTCTGTGGTGGCCAAGAGCTGGAAATTGAGGGGATGAACATCAATTGGGGAAAGGCTGAACAAGTCGTGGCATATGAATGTAATGGAATATTATTGTGTTATAAGAAATTACATACATAAATGTTTTAAGAACAAAAAACAAAAGAAAGAAATGACAAGAAGAATGATTTCAGAAAAATCTGGAAAGATATGTATGAACTGATATAAAGTGAAGTGAGCAGAAGCAGGAGAACACTGTACACAATAACAACAAAAACAACAATGTTGTATGATGAATAACTATGAATGACTTGTCTATTCTCAGCAATACAATGATCCAAGACAATTCCAAAGGACTTATGATGAAAAATCTTATCCATCTCCAAAGAAAGAACTGATTTTGTCTGAATACAGACTGAAGCATATTTTTTCATTTCCTTTCTTTCTTCTTCCTTCTTTCTTTCCTTTCTTCCTTTCTTCCTTCCTTCCTTCCTTCCTTCCTTCCTTCCTTCCTTCCTTCCTTCCTTCCTTCCTTCCTCTCTTTCTTTCAGTCTCCCTGCACAAAATGACTAATATAGAAATGTTTTGCCTGATTGTGCATGTATAACCTGTATCGGACTGTTTACCACCTCAGGGACGAGGGGGGTAGGAAAGGGAGGAAGGGATAAAATTTGGAACTCCAATCCTTTTTTTTATTAAAAAAAAAGCCAATGAATATTAAAAATTTGTTTTTACATGTATTTGGGGGAAAATAAAATATTATTTAAAAATAAGTATATCAGTCAAGTTTTTAACTCAGGTATATTGTGATTTCAAGGGCAGCACTCTATGCGAAAGACAACCTAGTAGACCCAGATATGGAAATGTGAAAATGTGTCCTTAAGTAGATTAAATATCTTCAAAAAAAAGTCAGAATGAAAGCAAGTACATAGCATGCTAAGCGATCGGAAAAGAGAGCATGTGGTTTTTGTTTTTGCTTTGGTCTTTCTTTCATGTGTTTCATTAGATATTACTCTTAAATTGTAAAAATGGTTCAATGAATTTAGGGATTATTCTAACTTTTTAAAAAATCAATTACGTTATGGTCAAATTTAAAATGGTAAAAACCTATTCCATTTTATTCTTTTTGTTTGATGCCCTATCATTGCAGAGGGAGGAAAATGATGATTATGCAGCAGAAATTTACCATGTAAATCAAAGGGTCTTAGGATCATAGATTTAGAGCTAGAAGAACCTTAGAGGCTATTGAGTCTGACCCTGCCATTTTACAAATGAGGAAACAAAGGCTGAGAGTGGTTAAGTGGCTCGCCCAGGGTCACACAGCTAGCAAGCACCTGAGGTTGAATTGAAATAACAGAATGCCGGTCTCTAAGTCAGTGCTCTATGCACACTGCCACCTAGCAGTGAATCGGTCGGTAGTGGAAACAGTATGAAACAGTGAAAAGAACCTCAGACTCAGAAGCCCTAGGTTAGAAGGCTCTGATTTTGCTACTTAAAAGCTGTGTGATTTTGAGCAAATCACTTAAATGCTCTGTTCCTCATCAGGAAAGGGACACGATTGGGCTAAAAGAACTCTAAGGTCCAATCTAATTTAAACAATAGATGATTTTTGGAGGTTCAAAGAAAGTGAAGTCATTCTGAAGTCATGATATTGAAACTAAAAATCTGTTAAACTTTCTGTACCATTCACAACCAAAGAGATTTTTAGAGCCTGGAACTTTACATCCATTTAGTTTTTCTGTATATGAACATGTTTTAAACTTCAAAGAAAACCAAATTCTTTTTTCCTAAGGTACATAAGATATTCAGGAAATATAGAGTCAGGAAAGGAGGTGGGTCAATCATATAGGGAAAGCAAAGGATGAGAGATACCTCAAGTGTCGTGTTGCTGCTGATGCAATGTTAAAAGACCTCAAAACATGCCTGTTACCCTGGGGAGAGCTTGTAAGGGGACATGAATGAACATCAGAAATATTGAGAAGTCTGAATGGGGAGGGAGGGAAGGGGCACAGGCATTTATTAAGTGTCTACTATATGCCAGGCACTGTGCTAAATGCTTTGCAAATATTATGTATGCGAATTTATAACTAATAAAGATAGAAATAACAACAACAATAATCCTAACTGACATTTGCATGATACATTAAGATTTTACAAGTGCTTTATAAATCTTATAGATGGGGGTTTATAACTACTACTACTAATAGTTAACATTTGTATAGTACATTAAGATTTTGCCAAATGCTTTACAATTATTATTTCATTTCTTCATAAATTTCTTTAAAATGTACCAGGAATACCAGTACTATGAAAGCACCAGCAAGTCTATGGTTCTGTGTCATCAACGAGTAATATGAAATGCTAGGAAAAGAACATGAACTTAGCAGTTGAAGTGTTTATAACCAATAACACATCTAACATGCTAGTGCAATCAAAGTTCGTTGAAAAAAGATAAGTGGGGGAACGGGGAGGTTAAAAATGGGAGAATTATGAAATCATGAAAAAATCTAATTTCTTCTACCTCATAATTTTTCCCCAAATTTTCTTTGCTACTTGAAAGCAGTAATATATGATGAATTATAAGACGATGGCTTTCAAATCATTTCTGAGGCAGTAATACACTACCAAAGCTACCTGGATAGATTAGAAACTGTCTACAATAAAACTCTACTTATATGGTAGCCTGACTTTCTGGCACCCTCAACCAACAAACACAAAATCTAGATGCAAGTGGAAAATCTCTTTTGAGTTGTAAGCTTTGAAACAGTTTCCACAAAGCTCTTGAATTACTCCACCAAAATATCACGGAACCAGAATAGGCTCTCAGAAACAGAGACAATGATTAAGTAAAATTAGGCTGATTTGCTTGCCAACTTTGGTTTCTCATTCAAAGTTAAGTCCTTCCAAGATTACAGTGGTCAGTGGACTCAATGGGGAGTGGGTTATAGGGCTGCTAAAAGTGGACGCATTTAGAAATGACAGCCAACAAAAAAAGGAAAATAGCATTCTAACATAGCCGGAAGACACCTGAGTCCATCTAGTGCAACCTAGTCTATCTACATATAAGGAAACAAATCCAAAGAGGTAAAAGGCCTTGTTCAGGGTCACATAGGGAGTAGGTTAGAAGACATATATGAACCCAGATCCTGAGTCCAGTGCTAGAACTCAAAAGAAGAAATAGCAGATTAGTAACAAACCGGTCTGGAGGCACTTATTATAAAGAGAGTCCCAAATATTTGAATGAAGGTGCCTGTAAACATAATTGTGAACACTACTGAACTATGCCACAGTAATTCACATTTACTAATGAGTCACAAGATAGAAAATTATTCAGTTACTAAATCATAAAAATATTGAATTAATGAAATATATATGAAATTTGTTTAATAAGGCAGGAAACTTTGCAGTATCCTTTGGATTTTCATTTTTAAATGGGAAAGGAAAATAAAATTGACACTCAGAAGGGTAAACTTCAGCATTATCAATCACTGATTGGCCTTAGAATTGAACTGATGATGAAATCAGAACTCTGACCCTTATCTAACCTTTCTAAGTTTCAGTCACCTGATTCATAAAATGAGGTCACTCTGTTGTCTCTTCTAGCTCTAAATCCACATCCTAGGTAAACATAAAATTTACTTATGTGGAAGGCATCATTCCCAGATAATGATAGATAAATCAGTTATTACTATAAATGATTTGTTGGTTGTGCTGGCAAAAATGCATATTTTGTTTCTACTTTTAAATAAATCAAATGAAAAATGTCCATTTTGGAAAATGTAGTAGCCAGGGAGATTCAGATTCTTTTAAGGTCACAGGTGAAGGCTATCACATTGCTTTGTATGTAGTAAGCTGTTTCAACAATCCAGCTAGCAGCTTCTGTGGGGGTATAAGGTCCACCAACAATCACCATCCAGAAAGCTGCCAAGACAGGTCCTTTTGATCTGCTTTACTTAGGGAAAGCAACATTAAGGGGTTAACAATCTTACTTTAATTCAGCATACAAATAACATCCACCTAGTTCAGGGGAAAAAGCCAGCACCCTGAATTACAGACCAACATCTGAGTGGACAGCCAGGGAGCTCATTAGAACAGCTGGCCCAGAGTCACAGGGCACTCCTGCTGTGGCTCAGAGCTCCAAGCAAGAACACTAACCTTTGTGCTTATATATCCTGTTCAGGCCCCTGAGGGCCCTGACCTCACCCACGCTGGATGTGGAGAAGTTCCCCATCCCCAATATCAACAGATATAAATCAATGGCTCCCAGTTGTCTCAGTGTTGAGAAATACAAAAACATTCCACTTTATCTGTCCCATTCAAACAAAGGCTAGAATCACTAAAGGTCAACAGCAAAAAGTCCCATCTTAATTACTATTACATAAGCATATTACAAAATATGGTTGAACTAATTTGTTGAATTACCGAGTATTTATTTTTTTCATTGACAGGAAACTAAGGCTTTCCCACGGAAAGCTGTAAATTTGGGGTATTATGTTCAAATTTATTGATGCCAGTAATATATAGACAGATATAAATGAACAATGGCTTCAAAGAAAATACGGATCACCATGGGCATAACTGGGTTGATCTTTCTTGCACAGTAGTACAGACATGAACAGAAGGTCAAAATAAATCACCTATAACACTAGTTACATACACACACACACAATATATGTATATATACTATATATAGTAATGAAAAAGAATTATAAGATTTAAACTATAAAGGGTGATTCAACAATTATAACACTAGCAAATACGAACAAATCAGAGATAGAATCCCAGAAGGAAAACTTGCATACTAGATCAAAAAATTTATGACTCAATGGGTTTATAGTTCTAAAATCAGATTTACTATAGTGATCTATAGATTAACATAATCTCAGAATGCATGAAGAAAGACATAATGCCTATAACCAATAATAATAGCTAAGGTATACTTTGAGGTTTGCAAAGTTAATCAAACACGTCTTACTGGATCTTCACAATGTCGTAAAGCAGCATCTATCAGTATCATCTTCATTTTGCAGATAAGGAAACTGGGGTTAAATGACTTGCCAACTGTCACATGACTAATAAGTGTGAAAGGCAGGATTTAAACCTGTGTTTGGTTTTCTCTTTCCAGTCCCTTTTGTGTGAACTTATGCATCCTCTTCAAGTGCCTTCCATGGGTTCCATCAGTGTGTCTCTAAGGTAGTGGAGATATCTCAGAAGACATTCCACCGACTTTTCCATCAGTGAATAGCAGAGGAATGATCTAGGTACATGACCTGAATCAATCAGACTCTAATGAGGGTACCCAGGTCTAGCCTTTGTTGGTTCTACATGTGCCTGAGAGTCTTTATCTAAGGCTTTCCCTCTTGCTCTCACAACTGGGGATTAATATAGAGAAAGGAGGCAGCCCCTGACACCTGCTACAACTTCCTTAACATTTCTGGAACTGCTACAGCTCAATTCTGTGACCATTTTTACATGAGTCACAGCTGAGCGGAAATGGCTTCACAGCTGCGCGGTAAACCCACTGGCTAGTCTTCTGCTTCGTGGATGCCATACCTCTGTGAGCAATCACTGCACATTAGCTCCATCATGACTGCTCTCTGGGAAGAGACAAACTATGGAACAGAGAACAGAGTTGGGTGCCAGGAAAAGGCTGCCTGCCTGATGTTAGTCTTGTCATCTGTCACTCTGACATGAGTGAGCCACCACTGAGAGAAAGGAAGTCCAAGCTCAGGGAAAATAGGTCCACTCGTTTGTGTCAAAGATGCTCATCCTGGTCCTATCCCTCTTGACCCCACAGTTAGTTCCTTGGAATAACTGTTGGGTAACTCATTTTACCCTCAGGGAAATAAGGATGTTTAAAAGAATACTTGTCAGCAACTCCAAAGTCTGACATGACTGCTGCATGAACCGGAAAATAAATGGAGTTTGTTTTGAACATTCAGAGATAAATTTCCCATTGATCTGTCAGTGGACAAGTGCAAATTGACCTGGTACAAGGCAGTAGGCACTAATGCTCAGAGCCTTGATCCTTATAAATAAATTTAAAGGTCATCTGCATCTGCATGTGAATAACTACCTGGCTCGGACTATGAGACAACTCATCTTGAGCAGATCCTTTAGTCTCTTTGGGCCTCAGTTTCCTCACCTATAAAATGAAAGATTTGGAGTAATTTGTTTCTGAGGTCCTTGCCAGCTCTAAATCTGTGACCCTATCATTCTGTAATCCTTTTCCTTCTCCACATAAGAATGGGTAAGCATCTAATTGCCCCAAAGCCCTGAATAAACATTACATGTCAGTTGTCCTCTCCTTTTGGCTCAAAAATGCAGCACCATCTGTGCGATATTACATGAGAACACCCTCACCCCCCCTACCCCAAAACATATTATTTGCAAACTTTTTGCTTTTCCTCAACTCTGGTTTTAAAATAATTAATTTAGCATATTCCTCTTTATATAATAACCTTCTAGTAATGCCTCTCCTGACTTTCTTTCATAAACACAGCACTCTCTCACATATATATTTGGCGGACGTTACTTTTTTTTTGGCCTGTTCCTCCCTGAGATAACATCTTTGCATAAAGAAATGTAGGTGAATCAGCAAATCCTTTAACAGAATAAACTAATCTGGAACCAACTATCATTAGCAACCCTTCCAATCTGGATCTCAGTACAGAATACAAGCTGGCGTGCCTAGAAGCAATTTTTCTACCATTAATTTAATGTGGGAATCACCATGCTACACTAAAAATGGTGTGATATATATATGCAGTAATGATTTTATAATGTGGCAACTTATTAGTGCTGGTTTTTGTATTGTAAGCCAGATACCAATTTCATTTTTGTGAGAGTGGAGAAAATAACACAATTTCTCCACCTTCTATATTCCCAACATGAAAAGTCTAATACCATTGAAACTAAAATTGAGGTTTTTCTAAAACTACAATCACATCAAAAAAGGGCAATATTCTACAACATTAAAGAAAACCAAGCAAATTAAATACATTTGAGCCTGGACATAAATGCTTATCATCATATTACCAGAGAGCTGTAATTCATATATGTGTAATGTAACAGGGCATGTGAAAGATTTCTGATGCCTAAAGAGAAACTTAAACTACCTGTACTAGGTTGGCCAATTAAGTCCCCAAAGGCAACTCATAGATAAATCTTGAGTCATGGAAAGCTTGAATAGCTAGCTCACTTTAGCTCCAGATGAACACCTCATGGTTCAAGAAAGCCCCTTTAGGATTCCTGTATACAAAGCTGCTCACATAAATACTGCACTCTACTGACAACTTAAAACTGTGCTGTGTCTGATGCAACCAAAAGTAATAGCTTAATTTTGGACACACACACACATGCACGCACACCAGTAAAAGAAATATATAAATATATCTGCAAAGTTTTAGCTCTCTTGGCAATATTCCTGACACATTCTTGAAACATTCTCATGCCATATAAGAAAAGATACTTTGCTAAGATGCTAGGAGCCTGAGCTACATGCAAAAATAATAATACCACAATCCAGGCTCGGACCAATTAAAAGGCTGAAAGATTCAGAAATGGAGAAGCAAGATAGTACCTTATTTTCCCACCAAGTAAAATGTCAAAACAGCTAAGCCTAAATGTTGAAATATCCTATTTTATGTACTAACAGCTCACAGTGTAAAGAGATATAGAATTATCAATATAGTTAACATACTAATATACTATATCTCTGAGTTATCTATAATCATTACAATAATAATAGCTAATATTTGTATATTAGTATGCATGTATATATATAACATACTAATAATGTACTATATCTCTGAGTTATCTATAATCATTATAATAGCTAATATGTATGTATTAGTATGCATTATATATGTAACATACTAATAATGTACAATATCTCAGTTATTTATAATCATTACAATGAAAATAGATAATATATATATTAGTACGCATGTATATATAATATACTAATAATGTACTATATCTCTGACTTATCTATAATCATTACAACAATAGCTAACATGTATATATTAGTATGCATGTATATATATATATAATATACTAATAATACACTATATCTCTGAGTTATCTATAATCGTTGTAATAGTAATAGCTAATATGTACAGGGTGTTTTAAGGTATAGGAAGCACTTTAAATCGGTTATTTCATGTGATCTTTACAACAACCCTTGGAAGTAGGTGCTACTATTATTCTCCATTTTACAGATGAGGAAACTGAGGCTGAATAAGGTTAGTTAACTTTCTAGAGTCACACGTGAAAAGTCTGCCTTTGAACTCAGGTCTTTCTGAGACTCTAGGTCCAGGACTTTATCCATTGTGCTACCTAACTGCCTCAAATCAAATATTGTTCTATTTATTTGAGCCCACATCTTTGACAAATATCCCCCAATTCAATTTAAAATAAATGATATTCAACAAAGCCAATAAGAACTTACTGCCCAAAGGCAGGTGGGTGGACCTGCGTCTAGAACACTAGGCCTGGTGTAAGGGAGACATGAGCTCTCATCTGGTCTGGGATGTTTCCTAGCTGTGTGACCTTGAGCAAGTCAACTTTGTTTGCCTCAATTTCCTCATCTGCAAAATGAAATAATAACACCCACCTCCCAGGGGTGTTGTAAGGCTAAAATGAGATCTTTGTAAAACACTTACAGTAAGCACTAAATAAATGTTAGCGATTATTAATCTGGCAAATTATATGATTCTTCAAGAAGAATTGAACTGCTTTTGTGTCAGCGCCAAGTCTCAGGCAACAGTGTGATAGGATAATAATAATAATAATTAATGATAATAATATTTAAAATTTATATAACACTTACTATGTGTATGCGCCAGGCTCAGTGCTAAGCACTTTACAAATATCATCTCATTGCATCCTCACAACGACCTTGGGAAGTAGGCGCTATTATTATCCCTGTTTTACAGATGAAGAAACTGAGGCAAACAGAGGTTAAGTGATTTGCCAGTGTCTAGTAAGTACCTGGGGCTTGATTTTAACTCAGGTTGTCCTGACTCCATACCTGGCGCTCTAACCACTGCTCCACCTACCGTCCCTTGAATAGGGCAGGAAGCACTCAGCCGGGAGGTAGAGCTGGAACAAGAGATAACCAGTGGAGTAATTTTACCAGAGCTACGCAAGGGTGGGGGTCAGCGACAGTGAAGAGACTCATTTAGAAAGAGAAGGCATGTGGGCACCAGGAATCTAACGGGTGGAGCAGAAGTCCTTGTAGGGAAGGGTCTGATCAAACCAGAAAGAATCACTAAGTAGGGGATAAGATTAAAATAAACAAGCCAGATTCAATGTCCAGAGAACCCCACAGCGTTGACATCAGCAGGGGCAGAGATGGAGTCACACCATGATCACCTGGCTCTGGGCCTACCTCCCCTGGTCTGCCAGCATACAACCTCTTCCTTCTCCAGGCCACCCTCTCCTCAGCTGCCAAAATCTCAGGTCTGACTATACCACAGATTTGTTCAAGAAACCTCTCCATTACCTTTAGGATAAAATAAAAATATTCTTATTTAGCCTTTAACGGCCATCACAAAGTAGCTCTAGACTATCTTTGAGGGATAATTTTACTTTGCTTTCCCAAAAGCCTTCTATGCTCTGGCCAAGCTAGTTCACTTGTTCTCTAGACAGAATATTCCATCTTCTACCTTTCTGATTGTGCACAGGCAGTCCCTGAAACCTGGAATGTTCTCTTTGTCATCTCTATTTCTTGGGATTTTGGGCTCCCTTCCAGGTTCAGCTCATGTGCCACGTTCTTAAAAAAGGCCTTTCCTGATCTGATTCCCTTAGTTGTTAAGGCCCCTCCCCATCACTTCATATTTACTTTGCCTATATTATTTATCGACTTATTTGCAAACATGATGTATCCCTCAAATGCAATCCTGGTTTTTTGAGGATAGAGACTATCTCATTTTTGCATTTGCATGCCTGCACCTAACACATATAGTAGTGCCGAAAACACATTGGCTAACTGATTGAGAAACTGGGATGTGAAAGAGCACCCCAGGAGATAGTATAAAACAAGAGAAATGAGCAACCAGACCTGTGCAACTATACAATGTGGGAGAAAGCTCCCCTGGAGAAGCTGACTTGATATATGAGGGAAAGAGGCAATGGCTATCACATCTCACCTTACTATAGAAGTGGCCTGCTGTGGAATGTTTATCTTTGTGTGTATTAATGAATAAAAAATGTAATCAGGGGCCCATCTATGGGTGTGTGTTGTTAAGGAGAACTTTGTGTTTCGTTACTGAGATCTTGAGAACAGAAGGGATTGATCACTGAAGTCACCTCCATGGAGTTTAACACACACAGTCTTTGTTGCCAGGGTATTATAAACTACCCTCTTGCCACCCCAAATACTGATAGTAAGTAAAAAATCCAATGGAAGAAATTTTGAGGTGGGTCTGTAGAATTTGTTTTTAATCGAACACAACGAGAATGAAGAAGGGGAACATGAGTGAATAAGATTCGGCTCTTTTTACAGTTTAAGATGAACTATGCCTTTTTCTGATTATTATTTTCCAGTTTACCCAGTAGCACTATGGCAATCAATAGCATTTAGCAAGGTTCTAATGGCCTGTTCTCTCCTCAGTGATTTCATATTGATCTGTCTCATGAATGCAAGATACCCTAGCATATGAAATACTCTACAAAAGCTCTCAATGAAAGTTAACATTTTCACTGTACCTCTACATGCTTTAGCATCTGGAGACTGGCTTAGAAGAGTCAAATAAGAAACTTGAGTCAAGAAGTTGTCTTTCATTCCCTGAGCCTTGAAACTCTTTATATGATAAAGTATAGCTGCCTGTGAGGACAAGTCAGTTCCTGGACTCTGGGACACATAAGAAAATATTTGGTGGAGCCCAGTCAAGGCCATCCAAGTAAGTTCAGTAAATCTGCAAAGTCAACCACAGAAAGCCAGACATTCACTCTTTCCTTTTCTCCCTCCTTCCCTTCCTCAATCGATTATGATGTTTAAACCCCCCAGAATTATAATGATGATGATGATGCCACAATAGCATTTATATAGTGCTTTAAGGTTTCCAAAGCACTTTACATGTTAACTCATTCGATCTTCCCAACAACCTTGGGAGGTAGGTGCTTTTATTTTCCTCATTTTACAGATAAAGAAACTGAGGCATAAAGTGGTTAAGGGCCTTGCTTGGGGTCACACAGCTAGTAAGACATCTGAAAGATTCTAACTCAAGTTTTCCTAACTCCAATTCATATGTTCTATCCAGGTAACAGATCAGGGTAGTAAATGTAACAGATAATACCTTTTCTTTCTATCTATACCACCAGGGAAGTAAGAGAAACTGGCTAAACATTTATGATATATATTACAGATGATCTTTCTTGTATAAAAATGGGATATTGAGGGCTGCCCTTTGTGCTACCACCCCCCCTAAGCTGATCAAAGACCAAAGGGTGCTCAAACTGCCATACGGCTGTAAATCCACCATCTCTCTACGCTCCCTTCTTCCCACTGGCACAGACAACACCTTGGACAATACCCTCATCACCTCATTTTGGGAGTATTGCAACAAGTTTCTGATTCTCCCTGCCTCAAATCTCTCCCCTCTCTTATCCTTCTTCCACTCAATTGCCAAAGTGATTTTCCTAAACCCAGATCTGACTTTACCTTACTATGTCACTGCCCTCCTCAAGAAACTCCAATGGTTCACTATTACCTTCAGAATTAAATGTAAAATGCTTTCTTTGTCATTTAAAATCCTTCAATCTGTTTCTTTACTACCTTTTAAATATTCTTTTACTTTACTCCCCTCTACATATTCTATAGTACAGCTAGGTGGCCCAATGGCTAGAGCACCAAGTCTGGAGTCAAGAAGACCTGAGCTCAAATCTCACCTCATGTGTGACCCTGGGCAAATTACTTAACCCTGTTCACCTCAGCTTCTTCATCTGTAAAACCACTCCAGTATCTTTGCCAAGAAAACCCCAAATGGGGTCACAAAGAGTCAGACACAACTAAAACAAGTGAACAAAAACATACTCTACAATATACTCTACAATAAACCACACTAGACTACTTTCTGTTCCTTACAGACTTAGAGTCCTTACAGACTCTTATCTCCTATCCATGTTCTTACTGGTTGTCCCCATACCTGGAATGTTCTCCTTCCTCATCTCCTAACACTTCCCTGACCTCTTTCAAGAATCAGAGTAGGGGACTATACATGTATAACCTATATCTAATTGCTTGCCTTCTCAAAGACGAGAGGTGGGGAGGGAGTAAGAGAGAGAATTTAGAACTCAAGAGTTTTTAAAATGAATGTTAAAATTGTTTTTACATGTAACTGGGGAAAAATAAAATACTAAATAAAATTACTTAATTAAAATAAAATCACTTCTAACTTCAAAAAAAAAAAGCAGGGGCAGATCACTAGTACTATAATCAGGAGGACCTGAGTTCAAATCTGGCCTTAGATACTTACTAGCTGTGTGACCCTGGGCGAGTCACTTAACTCTGATTATCTCAAAAAAAAACCACAAAAAACAGAGCAAATCTCATCTTCTAAAAGAGGGCTTTTCCTATCATTCTTTACATTTCTCACACTATTAGCACCTCCCCTCCCCCACGGGTCTTCCCTCTCTACATGCATAATCATTTGCATGTTGTTTCTCGTATTAGAATGTGAGCTCCTTGAAAGCAAGGATCATATTTTTGCTTTTCTTCATTTCCCAAGCATAGTACCTGATACATAGTAAATAGTAAATGTGTGTTGACTATTAAAAATATTCTCCAATGAATCTTATTAGGATAGATAAGTTTTATGTAAGGAATATTTCTCTCTCCCATAACTGCTGGTTTACCATACACTTGCTTATTTAATGAGTATTTGCTGCTATATGGAAGGAAAAATCAGGAGAGCTGATTACTGTTATTTTCTTTCAAAGTCCTATAAATACAAACTAAAACTAGCTTGTTTCATAGGGAAAATGCTGGGTACTACAATTATAAATAAGAGGTAGCTTTTGCACAAGAATATGATTTGATTAAATTGGTGGTGCAGAAAAACAAATCAAAAAGTTGTGTGCAGAAGGGACCTAGACCAAGGGTTCCTAAACTTTTTTCACTAGTAACCCCCTTTTACCTTTTGGCAACCGTCATTGGTGTTGCCTGGCAATGTAATATGGACAGGTCCTGCCAAAAACACCTCAGATTCATTATGCGTTTGATTTTTAATTAATTTTTGGTTGCTACACATTCAGAAACCTTTTACTGTTGCCAAATTTTTCATGATCCCATGTGGAGTAAAGACCCACAGTTTAAGAAGCACTGAACTAGACAGGTAAAGTTGGAGGCAAGAAATCTAAATGCTTATCTTTTTTTTTTAATTGGCTCAATTAAAACAGACAAGATTTCTAGCTAATTGTAAAGTTGATTTACCTGAAATATCAATAACTTTCCAAGCCTCTTCTTAGGAATTTAAAACTCAGTGGTTACATTCTATCTCTTCTGAGAGACTAACTTAGATGGGATTTGTAATGAGTATTTTATATGCTAGAGAAATGGTTTTAATTTTTTATTAATAATTATGCTATTGATAGTCTTTCCTAAGTACTCCAAAGTATTCATGCTTCAAATGTTATTGGACGCCCAAAGTTTCTGCTGATTATTTAATACAATATAAGGAAGTACATAGACATTTCTTCAAAATATCATGTAGAACATATTTCAATTCATAAAAACTGTTAATGAAGGCTCATTGACTACTTAGGAACACAAGATCATAGAATTAGAGTGGGGAGAGACTTATTCTTATTTCCAGCACACCTAATAAAAATAAAAATCTACTCTTCCAGTGATGCTGTATGATGGTGAGTCACAGAATACCAGTTTCTAAGGAATTTAAGTCGTGGGACACATGAAAACACAATGCAATGACCACAATGGTAAGGTACAAGACGGGCTTAAATGGTTTACAATATTGTATCAGTCAATATTTATATAAAAGGTACAAAAGATATCATGAGAGGTAGGTATGAACAGAAAAAGTAGGCCAGTTATATGGTGATTGTGAGGAAAAACATTGGCTAGTCTATGTGCCAAACTGGTTGCCATTTGAGTATTGGCATGATACAGTGGAAAAAGCATTGGATTTTCAGTGAGAGGACTAGGCTCAAATCCTCATTCTGCAATTTACTTCTTGCACAACTTGGGGAAAGTTAATTAATCTTTCAGTTTCCTAATCTACAAAATAAGGAGGTTTGACCAGATGACCTAGGTTACCTCCAAGGTCTGTTCTGGCTTTAAATCTATGAACTGATATTCCCAAAGACCTAGAGGAAGACTTCCATCATATGGGGGGAGCTATGTATGAAGGATTGATGGAAGGTGGTGGAGAAGTACCACGTGAGCTGAAAAAGCATAGATGGGTTACAACCTGCATTTTTGGATGGAGTGGATAATATCACAGATCTATCAAAGTAGCTTTGAAATATTATGCTAAATAGGTCAACCTATAATAGACCAAACAGGTAGCTAGTGGCACTGGCGCAGTGGATAGAGCACTAGGCTTGGAATCAGGAAGATCCATTCTCATGAGTTCAAATCTGGCCTCAGACACTTAATAGCTGTATGACTCTGGGAAGTCACTTAACCCCATTTGCTTCAGTTTCCTAGTCAATAAAATGAGCTGGAGAAGGAAACAGCAAATTGCTCCAGTATTTTTGTCAAGAAGACCACGAATAGGGTCATGAAGAGTCCAATGTGACTGAAAAAAACTCAACAAAACTAATAGATCAACTCAACCAAAAGAGATAAAAGAAAGTCTAAGTCAACTCCTATTTCTTTTCCTTATTTCTACTTTTCACATTTGCTACTCTCACCTATTTCTGTATCTCTGGCTGCTTCAATTTATTCTAACTTCCAAATAATCTAAGACTGAATTGAAAGCTTTTTTTTTTAAGACCTGTGATTTCATCTGTGGAAAACTGTAGCTACAGAATAATGCAAATGCAATGTATGGACTTTAACAACAACAACAACAACACAACAACAACAACAAAAATGTTGCCTGGGGCCCTGAGACATTAAGTGGCTTGTTCTGCTCACAGAGCTAGCATGTGTCAGTGGCATGAATTGAGTCAGGTCTTTCTCACTCCAAGGCAGGCTCTCTGTTCATTATGTCATGCTGCATACATTAGTCTTGATTTAAAAATCTGAATTAATTTTCATTTAACTGGGAAATGATATTCCATCCAGTCTTCTTTTTTATATGCATGATATTAAGTCTCAATTTTATTTTTCATATGTGGAGCAAGAAAAACAATATAAAATGCTATAATCTGATGTCCATTAGTGGGATCACTCAACCTCTATTGGTCTCAGTTTCCTTATCTCTGAAATAAAGGACTTGATAGATGAACTCTGAAGTTCACTTTTTCTTTCTTTTTTTTTATTTTTTTTATTATTTAATATATTTAGTTTTCAGCATTGGTTTACACAGGAGTTTGAATTACAAATTTTCTCCCCATTTCTACCCTCTCCCCCACTCCAAGATGGCATATATTCTGGTTGTCCTGTTCCCCAGTCAGCCCTCCTTTCTGTCACCCCACTCCCCTCTCATCCCCTTTTCCC
>CM053622.1:236177904-236201834 GCA_028646595.1 Phalanger gymnotis
CACAACATGAGTATTGTGGAAGGGTTATACATAATGATACGCATGTGGCTCATGTTAAATTGCTTGACTTCTTAGGGAGGGTGGATGGGAAGGGAAGAGGGGAGAGAATTTGGAACTCAAGGTTTTAAAAAAATAGATGTTCAAAAGTAGAAAAAAAAAAAAGAATGACACTATCTGAATCCAGAGAGAGAACTGGCAAGTATGACAAATAGAAGTATGCACAAAATAATTTTACATATATATATATATATATATATATATATATACACATATATATATACCTATTTGTGTCTAATAGCAGCCATCTCTGGGGTGGCAGGGGGAGCAAAAAAAGAAATTTGTATGTTCATTTTGTTATATATTTGAAAAGAATAGCAAGTTGTGTATAGATGTTCAGTTTCATGTGCAATCATTTTTTATTATACTATGTTATGGAAGTGCTTGTTTTATTCCATAAATTAAAAAAATTAAAAAAAAAAGAAAATGAAAAGGTTTGACCAAATGTTCCCATAAGTTCCCTTCCAAAAATAAAACCTACTATCCCAGGATCTCCACACTCCCTTTCCTCCATCTTTCTTCCACTATTTTAAAAATGACTCATTTCCTGTCTTACTTATTACTACCCTCCATAAAGTGTGCCAGTCAATAAACATTTATTAAGTACTTACTTTGTGCCAGGCATTGTTGTAAGCACTGGGGATTAAAACTAAAGGCAAAAACACTGCCCCTGCCCTCCAGAAGCTCACATTCTAATGGTGGACGAATTAAAAAAGAAAACCATCTATTTAACAAAAGTTTATTAAGTATCTATGTACAATGAAGATCTGGAAAGGTAACTTATGCAAATATTTTGCTTAGATGAGACAGAGTGAAAATTGGCCACCCAGGTCACACTGTTAGGAACGGCCAGCACCAGTGCTCAAAGCCAGGTCTCTTGAGCCCAGATCCTACATCCTTTCTGCTGAGCTGTCTCTCATATTTTTTCCAGGGAAATAGATGATTTCCCAAATTGATGCTGTCACAAGAGTGCTGTATAACGTACCTGATATTTATCACTTATCATTTATAGTTTTGACTATGAGGAAAAGGTTTTAAATTATAGGACTGAATAAAACTCTTGTGGTATGTCATGCATAAATTTCTTGTTATAAGAATTTGGAAAAATCATGTCAACAGTATGTTGTGAAATCTGTCTGAACTTATTTTTACTTGCTAGATCTTTTCAACTTCCTGAAAGACATTGGGATCTATCAGTTTAATAGCCCACATTTTAAAAGCTCCCAATACATATTTATATATACCATATTTTAGAAAATCTGTAAATGTGAATTGACATATTTGGAGCCATTGCAGTCAACTATGTCAATTCTGATGCACATCTCTGAAAGAATAAAAAAATTTGCAAAAACTAATAGAGAAAGGAAATTTAATAGGGAAAGTATTGACAACACTATAGAAAAAAAAAACAGACCAAAATAAAAGAACAGGTTATCAGGAAAGGTTTGTACTCCACTTTTAATCAACTTGGTTGTTAAAGATTAGAAATGTAGGCTTCAAAACACTTACTTAATGGATGGTTCTATACCTAATCTCTAATGCACACATAAAGGATGAATCCTCTCCTTCACTAATTTGCTACAATTCTGCATTGACTTTTTTTATAGGAATTATAAAACCTGGGAAGAAATCACAAAATCATTTTAAGTAGACTATTTAACAAACAATGGGTAAAAACAATATTGGGTCATTGCTAGTCTGCTTTGAATCTGAACATCAGAGCTCCCTTGTAAATACTGGATTCATCCCAAACAAATAAATACTTGAGTAAAGTTAGAATCCTGTCTCAGGTTTCCGCTATTTCTACAGGGGATCCTGTATGTGATGGGAAAGGGTGAAGTAACATCTGATTCTGTTTCCAAGGAGAATCTGGGGACAATTTGAATGCTTAAAGGATCTAACTGCATTCCAACTCTCCCTGGTAATCTACACATGGAGATTTGCAATATGGGAATCTTCTGAGTTATTCAAAAACATCCTATGACCAAGGGGTTAGTCTCAGATCATAGGTATTCAATCTTTTCACCACTTAGAGATATAAAGTGGTAGTGTTAACTCCTTCCCAAAATACACTCCCTCTCAGGTAAAGGGGGATAGGCCATTTATTTATTTATTTATTTTGGGACCATGTACCTTAGTATTCTTCTGGCTTTCAGCAAGAAGGTGAGAAAGATCCTGGACTCTCAAAATTGCAGGGAGGCAGATGTATATAGTATAAAGTGTCTAGGTTTTCAAAGAGATGACCAGAGTCCTAATTTCAGCACTACTCACTTGATAACTGCAGGATCCTTGGCAAGTTACTTCTGTGAATCTGTTTCCTCAACCATAAAATGTAGGGGATTTGGGTTGAAAAATTTTGAAGGTATCTTCTAGCTTGAAAGACTAGGAAATAGATCTTATAAAGTAGAATAGATCTATAAATAAATAGATTGATTAAATAGATCCTATATAGAGTCTAAGTCACCTTGGAAGTGGGGAGATTATTAGAGAGGCATATTAACTTTTTCAAGTCATCTGAGTACCATTGAATATTCTATAGCAACAACAGTACTCTTATTAATTTAGGATGAAGCAGCTTCCAAAGTACTATAGAAATTTTGTGAAAATCTGAGGATTTACAGTATAGCAGATTTTAACTTTTTTTTTTTTAGCATAAATGACAAATGATTGGAATTGGCTTTACCAGGGCTATTGGTGCACAAGTGACCTTATCAATCACTGGAAAATTAAGGTAAATAGGATTTAGTACAGTAAAACTCCTGGCTGTACTTACGGACCTACTATCTGGCTGGGTAACTTGCATTTATGATTCTTGAGTTTTACTATCAAAATATATTTTTAGTAATGTCTTTCCCTTTTCCCTGCCCTTCCCCCCCCCCAAATATAACAGATTCATATCTGCAAAACTCTTCATTCTGAAATTTAAATCAATAAGACGTTGCCAAGCAGAGTAATATCTAACATCTCCCAGCATCACATTTTCATGATAAATCAACAGCAGAGCAGATTCCCATATTATAAAGTTAATGGTCTGTCAAGATATTAACAATGTTGATTCCTGAAGAGGAGTCTAGAATCTTAAAGACCAAGCTGGGTTTATCAGTTAGGACAGATTGCTGCTTGTCTGACTGACTTAGTTTGTGTGACAGAGCTAAGAAGCCGCCTTTGGGTTCACAAGTCCTTCAAAACCAAAGATTCATGCTTAATAGAAAGCTTTTCAGGGCAACGCAGCCGACAGTCGGAGTTTAAAGTTTTATTTATTGGCTTGAACCAACTACTTCTGTTATCAACCATAAGGGCCCATACACTCCATCAACTCTGCACAATAGCCGCAAGCTCGGACAATCTGTCTTGTGTCTTCATTGGGTAAAACTTCAATGGAGCAGCATCGATTAAAGAACAGCCCACGCATAAAATGGAAACTCATTAAAATAAACTTTTTCAAAGAGGGAACTTCAGCTCCAATTGAATTGAACTGTTTTTATTTCAGAGATGAAAGGTCCATTACCCAGCTATACATTCATGTGCTCTTGGCTTAAGAGCTTTTTATTTGACTTTAACGTTTGGTTCCTTCCCATGTCTTTTTGGAGGCTATAGAAAGAGAAAAGGAATTCAGCCCTGATAGAGTTTGACTGGAACACAGTATCTGTGAACCTCTTAATAATCCTTCTTTGGTCTTTGTACTTAACGTTGCAATGTGGTCTCTTTTGTCTGCCTCTATGCCCTTTAATCCAAAGCCAATCGCACCCATCTTACATATATTTGCAGTGAAGTATTCAATGGAGAAGGTGTTTTTAAATGTGCCAGTTAAATGAGAATTTTTTTTTTAATTTTAAAGGCAGGTATAGTCATTTACATAATAAAATGGAAATCTGCATGAGCTGCAGATGTCAAGAGTGCTGCTATGAAGTGTTGATATGAAAACTGACACAATTTACAGGGCCTGAGAGTTTCACCTTGAACTTATTTACCAGGGCAATGTTAATGAAAGAACAACAACCCAGCAGAATGAAAAACACAAGCAATTGGGGATGTGGGAGGAGAGAAGGGGAGAACACCAGAACCTTCACTATGTGAAATGCCAGCAGACCTATAAATGAAAAATCTAACAAAGAGTAGCCTCAGCAAATAATATTCCCAACACTATAATTTTATAGGAATGGACGTTAAATGAAACGAACCATAATCTTGGTTACTTAGATACACTAAATTTCAAAAGAAAAAATTTACCGAGTGAAACTCAACAAAAATATCTACATTTTACAGCTGTACCCCCACTCACCTGCCATTGTAGAATGCACTATAAATATTGTCATTTTTCATGATGTACTTTTGGATTCCTAAATATTTTTTTTTCAGGATGCACAAAATATTTTGTTAATGTTTAAAAATCTACAATTAACAAAAATCTCCTTTGCCATGAAATTCTTTAAATACATGCTACATACATATGAATGCTTTGTAAAAGTATAAGTATTTCAAATATTATAATAATACTCAAAATGCCCAAATGGATCTGTGATCTCATTGATATGGCTATATTCCCTCAAATACTATGGATTCTAACCCTTCTATGTCTGCTCATCCTATGCAATCTTTGTCCATGTCATTCTCCCCAAAATGAAGCTGTTTTAGGTCACTTTTAAAGCAAATTGATAAAAGCAGGAAGACATTATCAGAAATATTTTAAGAGTTTCCAATTAAGCATTTAATCCAACCTAAAAATATCTCACAAATATTCTTCTGAGAAAAAAAAATCTAAAATATTTAAGATTGAGTTTTGCTCATGAAAGCTTTTAAGTGTAAGAGAACCCTATGCAGAAAATAATACCTGATAATAAATTTCCTCTTTCTAGAAGGTAAATGTGAATTTTTAAATTATTTTTCTTTCTTTGGGAATCTTAAAGAATATATTTATCTAGACAAATGGGCATTATTTCAATTCACTTATATAATAGGCTAAATTTGTCATTTACCAAATTACAATAAATATCTTAATAAAAAGTATGCTAACTTCTCACTAAAAATGATAAACTTATGATTCACTATCAAATTGGCCTGTTATAGAAATTGCTGGTTTACAGGCATTTAATAAACGGAAGTCACAATTTTCCCATATATAAGAAGACCAATTCATAATACCTTGAAACAGAAGTTCATTATGAGAAGCTTGGCCAAAGTTATAGTGGACTGTCTATATCATTAACTGTTGGAGTAGGCAGAAAATTAAGAGACTAGAACTTGAGAGTCACAATATTTCTAGGCCCCACTCTACCACTAGCTCCCTCCATAAAGTTAGGCAATTCTGTCAGCTCTTTTCACATCAATTTCTTCTTCTGAAAAATGCAAGAGATGGACTAGATGATCTCTAAGGTTCCTTCCAATTCTAAAATTCTATGAGTCTAAATCCTTGGTATGTGAGATCCCATTTTCATCAGACAGAATAGCTGGTGTAGTCACAATGGAAAATTATATGCTGTAGGCTGAAGTCTGCAGAAAGCACATTCATTTTGAAAATGAAAGTAATTCAAAATCCTTTTCAGAGATGAATCCAATCTGTTATTGAAGCTCTGAAAATCTTAAAAGACCATACCAAATCATTCAAAGTATAGTCTTGAATACTTCAAATGAATTAAATAAAACTTTTTAATATCTGCATCTCTAAGCTTTGAGGAACGCAATTTTTAAGCCTTAAAGTGCTATAAAAATGTGAATTGTTATAAAATGCAAATAAATAGTTCTTGGGCAACAAATGTAAATTTTTTATAATTGTCTTAAGAGGCAGGGACATAATAAATATCCTTATGTTTAAATATGCAAAGTTGTATATTTATTAATGAGTATTAACTATCAATTAAAATGCTATATTATATCATTAAAGAATATATGTTTTGCATTTGAATTATGCAGTATCATGTTACAAAATTAGAACTTGCCACTTTATTTATTCTTGCTGATCTGGGATCTTTACAAACTCTCTTTTCTCCATATGATATTCTTATGTGAAAATCTAGGGCCATCTAGGAAACGGCCTAATCAAATTTAAATACAGGAGATAGACGACTTAGAGGACATGGGGTGGGGGGAGGAAGGGGCACTACTTTTTTTTTTTCCTCCTTTTTGCCTTAATCCTCTCATTTGGTTTAGAAACATAAGGCCCTGTTCACTTCATTTAAGTTTCACAATTACTGGAAGCCTGATCAATCTGTCTTGTGTCTTCTTGGGGTGAAACTGCAATTGAGCGGAAGCAACAGATGAACAAAGCCCACATTCAAATCTGTAGCTCATTAAAATAATGTTAAAATAGAGTAAAATCTCAATTGTAAGTGAATTGTAGTTGGCTTCTTTCAGTGAAATACATTTGATTAATAAACCATACACTCATTAGCCATAAACCAGTGGTCTTTAAAGTAAACTTAAATAAATATCTCATTCTCTTAAAACTTTTGGAGAAAAAATTGAAAATAACCATTCACAAATTATAAGGCAATTCACATTCCCCTATATTCAGAAGACAGGGGATGACAAGACCCATCAAATATATTGTTTACTTAACTTAAGACTTTCTGCTGTATGTGAAGAAACCAGTCAGCAGCTAAATAAAAACCTATTGTTCTTTCCTCATTATGAATATTTGTGTATTGATATGTGCATGTATGCATGTGTGTATGTGTGTGTGTAAAATATAAAAATCAGCTTGTTTTCCAATATATTCTATTGAAGTGTCTTGTAAGCAAGTTAAAAAAAATTCTGTAGTGTTAATGAATACAAAGTTTCCATGGGTGAGTAAGCAAGTAAACTATTTTTGATAATCTATTTTTATAGCAATGTACCATGCACATTAAGCCAGGACTTAATACTTGACAAGCACATATAACTTTGAGGAATTTGGTAATTGGTATAAAAAAGTCATTCATCATCCACAAATACATAGCTGTGTGGAGGGACAATTTCATGTTTCCATGTCTAAGAATCTAACAGATGTTTCACAAAATGGTAATTTTATTGAGAAACCACATAATTTAAAGACTGCCTAGACAATTGTCTAGAGAAATAAAATTATAAATGTTCACATTAGTTCATTCTGTGCCCTTCTTAGTTTGGCTGATGTTATCAAGAAGATTTCAGAATTGTCCCAATCTGGATTCTGACTATGTACTTTGTTTATATTCTCCTTCAATGTGTCATTGATTTAGCTAGGTGGACCACCAGGGGTATCCACTCATCTTCCCAACAACGGAAGACTGCACGATCTGATTTGCTCACAGTAAACATTATACATTTTTCTAAGGGACACAAGAGGTCAGAGATTTCTCAGTAATCACAAAGAAGGCAGAAGGTAGGCTTCATGGATATCTGCTTCCCCTGTGATGATCTGACTGACAATTTCTAATTAAATTTGCCCACTGGAGTTTAATTAAGTTGATGTCTTCTTGAGAGAGTAACTAGAGGAAAGGTGATCCTTCTTTTAGAACAGGCACATAAGATTCAAAATTTTCTTCTCACAATACTTACTGTTTTTTTTCTCTAATTCTTCCACTACCAAAAAAAGTCAATACTATAATCCTATGTTGGTTCTGTCCAAGGTGGGATATGGATCACACAATCACAAGATTTGAGAGTTGGAAGGGACTTCAGTAGCCAGAAGTCCAACTCATATCCAAAAAGAACCTCTTCTATGTGATAACTTATAAGTGGTCATCTCACCTCTGCTTAATGATTCCTAAAGAAGAAAACCCTCCCACTTCTCAAGGCAGCTTATTCTATTTCGGGACAAAGCTCTGTTAGGAAGTCCTATAGCATGAGGGAGGACCTAGGCAGATCAGTTCTATAACAGCCCTGGAGTCCTCTGAAGGCAGGATCTAAAATTAACCATGACTCAGGACCATGTAGGACATTCCTATTCCATTCAGGAGTAAAGAAGCAAAGAATGGCTGAATCATAGGCTTCCCAACCTAGACAATGAGAATGCTGAGACCAACAAATCAAGGGAAACATCAAGTACTATTAGGAAATACTTTGGACCAAAAGATGCCTGGGGAATAAACCTGGAAGATGAATCCAGTTAAAGAACAAGAAGAAAATGGCCTGGACACAAATATTACAAGAGTATCTAAAAGAAATAAAGAAAAATGGAATAGTTTATGAGGAAAGGATAGCAAGGAAAATTGACACCTTAGAAAGAGTGATGGAAAACATCACTCAAGAACTAAATGCCTTGAAAATTAGAACAAGTCACAAAAGAAACAACATAAGACAATGAGAAATATTAAAACAAAATCATAAAACTTAAAAAATGTAAGAAATATAATATCAAAACAAATGGCCTAGAACACAAGCAATAATTTAGAGGTAATCTAAAAATACTAAAACTACTTGAAAATCATAACAACCTGGAGGCCATATTTTAAGAAATGATAAAAAAAAATTACCAAGGACTCATAAAGAAAGGACAGAGTAAAAATAAAGAGAATCCACTGGCCAATTCCTGAAAGAAATCCTCAAATGAAAACTCTCTGCTATGTCACAGGCAAAACTGAAAGCTTTCAGGTGAAGGAAAAGACATTAAAAGTAGCACTCCCAACCTTCTAAAAAGAGTTCAATTGCAAAGCATAATACAAGATTTGGCAGCTGCAACTTTAAGGAAAGGGAGAGCTTGGAATGTAATAGTCTAAAAAGGCAAAAAATCACAGCCAAAAACCAAGAAAAGCCCATCTGGCAAAATTAAGCATAATCACATGGGGGAGGAAATAGAATTTTAAATATAATAGAGGATTACCAAGTATTCTTGATAGACTAGAACTGAGTAGATATTTTAAAATGTAAAGGCAAGAGTCAAAAGAAATATAGAAAGGTACACAAATTTGTTTAACTAGAATGGAACATATGGGGTTTAATGGTTTTATATGCTAAAAGAGGGATGACACATGTACTTTTAGGACTTTAATAATTTAAGAGTAATAGACAAATGAATATGGCAGAAAACCTGTGGGTGAATAGCACTCATAAGATGAAGAATATTTAATCATGGAGGAAGGGAAGGAATAGGACTAACATGACCCTCACTTTCATCTGAACTGGATAAAATAAAATTAAACACAATTTACACACAGGGAGGTTTAGTTATAGAAATGCATTAAGCTTTAAAAAAGGAAATAAAAGGGTACAATGAGAAGAGAGGGCACGAATGGGTATTGAAGAACAGGATAAGTAAGAGAATATTCATAAGTAAAACAAACTCGAATATCATGGAGAGGAATATGAAATAGAGATGAAAAGAAAAGGAAGAAAGGGTAAAAACTCTGAATCAGTAGTGAGGCAAAGGTAAGAAAGGAGCTGCAACAGAGCAGAAAAGGCTCTTTCATTTATAAATCATGTGTCAAGCAAATTCCCTCTCTTTTACTATCTTCTTATTTATAAAGAAGGAAATAGGTGTAAAAAGAGGAGAAACTACAAGAGGACAAGATGAAGGGTAATACACAATTAACAATCACAATTATAAATTTGAATGGAACAAATTTACCCATAAAATAGAAGAAAACATCAGAAAACAGAATGCAATGATAACATAAATAAAATGTAAATATACAGAGTTAAAATGAAGGCTGGGAGCAAAATGTATTAAATTCAAATGAATTAATAGAAGCAAGTGTAGTAATAATGTTTTCAGATAAGGCCATAATATAAACATAGTTTTTAAAAAAAGATAAGCAAGCAGAGAAACTGCATTACACTAAAAGGCATCATATATAATGAGTTAATGTAAATAATAAAGAGATAAGTGCCAAATAGCTTAGTATCTAAAGATTTAAACAAAGTTTTGAGAAATAGAGAGCAAAACTATAATATAGTGAGGGAAAATTAATGTACTCCTTTCAGACTTAGATAAATCTAACCACAACATAAACAAAAAAGAAATTAAGGAATTGAGTAAATATATTGAGAAGGGGTTACAGATCTTTGAAGATTATTTTACAAAAATTTGCCATGATAAGACATAAAGACCACAGGAAAAACATGGAGTGTATCTATAATGATAAATCTAGGAACTGTATAAATCCAACTGTAAATCCTTTTTGCAGAATGAAGCCAGATCTAAACAATTTGGAAAATATTAAATTTCATGGGTCAGTGGAGCCTACATAAAAATTATAATACCACCTAAATTGATTATCCAGTGGTGCACTAATCAAAGTACCAAAGCATTGTTTAAGGGACTTATAAAATAATAATAAGAGCAAAAAGTCAAGACTCTCATAGGTAATGTTGGAAAAACTGGAAGCAAGATTTGGCAGAAATTAGCTCCAGAGCACTATCTCACACCATACACAAAGAAAATTCTAAATGGATATATAACTTAACCATAAAAGGTGATATCATGAACAAATTTATAGGATCAAGGAAGACACTATTCTTCAGATCTATAAATAGTAGAAAAATTCACAACTAAAAAGTGATAAAGAGGACTATAGAGAATTTTTAAAAAAAAATACTTTGCATAATGTTGAAGTTTTTTCCATAAACAAATCTGATACAGTGAAAATTAGGTATAAAGGTACTTAAAACAAAGATTTACCTGTGAAAAAATTCTTGACTGTAAAGAGACTGTGAGTTCCTTGAAGCAGAGACTAACTTTTTAACCTTTTTGTCTAACTCCAACACGTTGCACAGTGATTAGCACACAGTAGGTATTGAATAAATGCAGTAAACAAAGGAAACTTAACTTTTTAAAATAAAAGTCTCATAGTCAAGATATATAAAGAATTGACTCAAATATGTAAGACTATGAGGCTTTTCTTAATAGAAAAATGAGCAAAGGTTATGAAGAGGAATTATACAAAAGAAGAAATTTAAGCTATCAATAACCACATTAAAATATTCCAAATTATTAATAATTGAGAAAATACAAACTAAAACAACTCTGAGGTTCTATCTCATATTCATAAAAAGAGCAAAGATGGCAAAAGAAGAATATGACCAATGTTAGAGGGGCTATAGGAAAACAGGCAAACTAATGCATTGTTGATGAAACTGTGAATTGGTCCAGTCATTCTAGAAAGCAAGTTGGAACTTTGCCCGAAAAGTTATCATAATGTACTCACCCCTTAATCCAACTATATAACTGGTATACCTACAATAAAGAGATCAAAGAAAAAGGAAAAAAAATTCATGGATATCCATGATATCCATCCATAATACATATATACATATGAATGTGTATATATATATATATATATATATATATATATATAGTGTGTGTGTGTGTATGTATACACACACACACACATCAGCTCTTTTCATAGACTAAAAGTGAAATTGAGCAATGGCTAAACAATATATATAATAGAATATATATTATATAAATATATATATATGTTCCTATAAGAATATATGTATATTATAAATTATAAAAATATCATGTAAAATATTTAAATATATTCCCATAAAAATGATAAAATAGTTTCAAAGGAAACTACAAAGACCTCCATGATCTGATGCAGAGTGAAGTGAGCAGAATCAGAAAAATTGCACAATGTCAATAATTATATGGAAAAACTAACTATGGAACACTTTAGAACTGTGTTTAATGAAATAATAAGCTATGAGTCCAGAAAACTGAAAATATATCATACTACTCACCTCCTACCAGAGACATGATGGACTTAAAATCCAAAAGGAGATACACATTTTTGGATATGGACAATGCAAGAATTTGTTGTGCTGAACTAAGTGCATTTGTCCTAAAGATTTTTGTTTGTATTTTGTTTTCATTGTTTAATGCTGGAGGCAGTAGAAGCTTGAGAGAAAACTGCAAAAATAAATGAAGGTAAATATACATATACATATATGCACAGGTATGCATGCATGTATACATGTGCACATGCAGACATACATGTGTATAAACACACATATGAGCTTCTATTAGTAAAGAGTTGGCAAAAAAGAAACTTTAATGAAATCATGGTATCAATTTAGCTGCTAATGAAAGATGATGAGCCTTTCCAGAGAAAATTCCTATAAAGGTAGTTTAAATTGTAAAGATTAGTCCAATACATGAGATCGATGAAAAAATAATAAATATTTCAAGTTAAGGAAAGAGGGGAAAATGAGAAAAACTTGTTTTTAAACATTGTAGATGCAAAGATAAAGCAACATCACTTAATTTGCAGTCTTTTAAAATGCAAAGAGGTTATTGGAAATGGATTTTAAAATTTAACAGAGGTATAGGATAAACTCAATTAAATTAACCTTATCCTATTATCATTATTCCCTCATTCACAACCACAAAGACATTCCAGTCATGTGGACAATAGAGCCCTAAGTCTTAAGTCTAAATTGTAAAACCTGCTGTGGTGAACATTTTCTTTTAATTCTTCTTAATCCCAAAGGAAGATATCTCTACACACGAAAGGATACACTAGTTTTGTGAATGTCACAATGAGGTAAATATAAATCTTTGTACTTTTAAAGAAAGGAAGAGGACAGGAATAATCAAGTTTTCTTATCCTTAGAGCATACTGTCCATTTCTTGTCTGTACTTCTAAATTTCCCAACATAGCTAGCTGAAATAGGAAAGAAATAAATTTTGATATCAGGACAATCAATGAACTTAAGGCCAAATGGAAAAAAAAAAAATATGGATCATCATAGGTATACAAAGTGTAAACTGTTGCACTGGCTCTATACTCTGGAATAGTTCATGAAATTTTTCAGTGCTGTTTTCTTTGCCCTTCAAGAAGAGGCAGCATGATGTAGTGGAAAGGGCCCAAGATTTGGAAGAACAGACATAAGTTTGAATCTCATCTCCCACAATTATAGCTATGTGGCCATTGGTAAGTCCTTTAACCACTCTGGGTCTTCTTTTCCTTGTCAACCAAATGCAAAAAGATGTACCTACCCTATAGAGTGGTTGCAATGGTCAAATGAAACAATGTACTTAATTTGGGGTTTGTTTGTTTTTTTTTGAAACTTACACCACCATATAAATGCCAGCTATTATGACAAGGGAATCTGCTAAAATTACTTTTAAAAGTCTACAGATTTGTGATATAATAATTGGAAATGTCCATTATGAGATTATATTTTGTGAAGAAATTCTTTCAAGGGGAATGGAGGAGGAAGAGACATTTTATATTGTACCCTGTACTTATACAGCATCATAATACATTATCACACTTGATCTTCATAACAATCTTATGAAGTGGGTATTGAAGGTATCATTAATATTTTCCTTTCAAAAAAAAAGAAATTCAGTTTCAGAGACACTCTATGACTCAAACAGTTTCACATCTAATAAGTAGGGGGCAGGGATGTGAACCAAGGTGTTCTGACAGGCTGAAAGGTAAGGCAACGAGATCTAGATTATAAAGGGAAATTATGAGGGGAATGGTAGTGATAAAAGGAAATAGCACTTTCAGACCTCAAATTATATTATAAAGTAGTAGTCATCAAAATCATTTGGTATTGGTTAAAAAATTGATAGGTAACTCAATGGGAACACATTAAATAAGAGATAATAATAATGGAAGTTAATAACCCAGTGTTTGATCAACTTAAAAACATAAATTATGTAGGAAAACACTCTCTATTTAATAAAATCTGCTAGGAAAACTGGTAAACACTCCGGCAGAAATTAGGTTTAGACTGTCTTATACCCTTTCTATAAAACATTTGAAAAAAATATATGACCTTAACATTAAGAATCATATGAGTGACAGAGACAGACAGACAGACAGACAGACAGACAGAGACAGAGAGAGAAGCAGATCAGATCCCTTTCAGGTATGGGAAGTAGATTTTTCTTAAACAAGCAGGGTACAGAGGTAACTATGAAATCGAGAGTACATGTAGAGGAGTTAGATTTAGCTCTTCTTGAGGAGAACTGCCTTTTCATCAGAAACAGGCATAGAAGAAACAATAATGTCTAGAAGTTCAGTGATGAGAAAGAAAGAAGGAGCTCAAGATTAAAGGCTTACGTTTTCTTGGTAAAGTATGGGACAAGGTCAACCTGAGTTAGGATGAGCAGGGAGGGAGGGTTTAGGAGACTTGGAAAGAAAAGAAATTTTGGAACAATTGCTATGTTAAATGGGATAGAGTATTAATTGGGGAGATGTAAAAGGATAAGTTTGCTTAGATGTGGGCCCAAATAAGATTAGATAATGTCAACTGGTATTGGACTTAACTAACATAGTTGCACTATTTCATTCAGCTCCATTCAGCAACACTCAAGTAGAAGAGATGCATGATGAAGTAATCCATGGTTGGGATTTGGCAAGGCATCATCAATAGGATGAGGTGTAAAAGAAATAGAGGAGAGGATACGGTAGAGTTGAACTGGTTTGCTGAGGGGGTCAAGACTGGGAAAAGAGATTGTGTCAACAGAACAGGATTGATGGCCTGAGACAGTATTGAGAGGTGGAGGTCACAAAGGTCAGGACAAAGAATATGGTTTAGGAATAATAAGACTTAGGGAGAGATGGAATAATAGGATAATTTAAATGGATAATGAAATTTTAGACTCTGATTGTAAAACAACAAGATTAATGTTGTGACATTCTGAATATATGTAGCTGAGGTGAGGTGGAAGAGTTGATTATGAGATCTGAATAGATTGAGGAACAGAACGGTTAGAGTATTTGAGAAAGCATAAACATGTATGTAGAATTCACTTAGTATAAGAGTAGGCATGGGGTAGAAAGGGGAACTATGAGCCAGGCACTGAGTTGTTCATTGAGAAGGGAGAGATATCCTGGGAGAGATTATATTATGACCAGAACAGCCACTAGGATCTTAATTGAGAAATAAATTTGGATAGAGAGAACATCAACAGAGGAGAGGTTGCAGAGAAAAGATGGTAAAGGAAGAGTCTGGAAGTAGCAACAGAAAGCAAGAGGTATTCTGTCTCCCTCTTTGGAAGTACTGAATCAAGGAGGTATAATAGTGAAGGTGCAGTTAGTACTGAAAAGCATGATCAGGACTGGAGTGCCATTACAGGGAGGCAGTTGTCTATGGTGCCAGATGATAGGATTGTAAATGAATTCAGTATAAATTGAAGGAAAGTACTTTAATTATGGAATGGCAGTTTCAAAGGGTGCAGTGGATGGACTGGGTATATCTAAAGTTAGATGCCAGAGGAATGAGATTGCAGTATTGGGGAAGAGAGACTAAGCAAAAGGACATATGGAGGGGAAGGGTGTACTCTTAGGCAGTTAGGGATTCAGTATCATTGAGTTAAAAATAGCAATGGGGGATGGGAACTTAATAATCGCTGGAGAATGAGCTCAGACAGAATATAAGTTAATGGGAACATCTCTGTTGATGAAAGCAAATGAGTAAAATGTCCTAGTTCATGGCTTGATTTCAATGTCTAGTCGTAGTCACTGCTGCACTGTGGTTTGCCTCTCAGATTCAATAAAATCTTTCTCTTGATGTTCACCAGATGTGAATACTTCCTTCTCTAGGTCTTCTGCTTAACATAGGGACCTAGTCTTTCTCAGAGATCTCTGCCCAATTTAGCGGCTTCTTGGGAAACTGAGGGTCAGAGAAGTTAGTTGTCTAGTAAATGTCTGAAATAGCTTTTGAACCCAGTTCTCCTGACACCAAATCAAGCACAATTCCTCCATTGGTGGGACTTTTAAATTAAAACAAAATCTTGGTAAAACTCTCACAATAAAATTATTAATAAATACATTTTACATGTATTTATTTATATTAAGATTTTATATTGACTAATGTTTCTAAAAAAGAGAAATTTGTCTTTAATGATTTTAGATTTTTAGATAAGTTTTATTGTGAATCTTATAGGTCCACTTTCTACTAAGTTTGATCAAAACCCATCCATGTCTTAGTAGAAGAAGGGCTTTAGGAGTTACAACAGCTAAAAAAAACCCAAAAACATGCTGGGCAGCTTTTTGTTAATGAGAGATTTAATATTACATGGACAAATTATTTCGCTGGAATTATTTGCTATCAAATATTTTTAAACCTGAGGACAATACTGGATATATTAGTTCAACTTGAAAATTGTTATAAATCATCTGACATTATTAGCCTTACTTCTACAAACCAGTATTTTTGGGGAGGAATTGTTTCCGTTCATCATATTTCTGCTTTAAAAGCTTGAACTTTGTTTTTAAATAAACAGATTTGTTCATAACTACTTTGTAATTTTGCCAAAACCACCAAACTATTTTAAGTACTTAGTAACATAACACACACTGTGCATCATGATTATTAGAAATAAACTTTGACTGAAAATGGTTCTCATCAAACTTGCATTTTCTTTTTACTTCAAATTTGGCATTTAAATTTGGTTTATGAATATTTGTTCCATTGCCAGACTCTTGCTTCTTTGTTAACTTTATTAAACAATTCAAGGATTGGTCAAAATCAATAATAATTTGGTTTTTATTGGTATACAATTAACAGTCATTTCAATGAGTTAATATCAACAAGTCAATAAGGATCTCGTAAACTCCTAGTATGTTCCAGGCATTGTGATAACTACTGAGTTCTTTACATCAACTGAGGACAGACTTTGTTTATAGACTGGGCATGCTTGGTTTTTTTGCCAAGCATAAAAGGGGAATTTTGTGGGGAATTTACAAAACTTCAAAGTTTCATGGTACTAGCAACAGCTGATGCTGATCCCCTCTACTCTAGAAGCAGCAGTCCCTTTTTTGATTCTTTTTTGGCCCTTTGATAGCACTGCTAATTTCCTATGATTCCTGGCCATTAGTTTGGCTAGTCAGTTTGATGCTCATGATCTAATATTGTCACTTTATACTTGTGCTCCCTCCCTCTGATGCTATATGGCATGATTCTTTGCAAAAGAACACCACCTGAACTTCATAAACATTCTTACCCTGTGCCTTTCTTGGTACTTATCATCTATATTGTCTTCCCCCTGCCCAGACCATGACAACTCTTCTAAAAGCCCCTCCTTCATGTCCTGCCACTCTAGCCAGCAGTGTTGGCCCTTGATAAACCCTGACCATTATGACACAATTTGAGAAGTCCTGGTAGAACAAAACAAGGTGTCATGATGTTTTTGCACGTTAGTGCTCCTTAAGGTCTTCAGTGTGAAGGATATTAACTAAAGAAAATTCGTGAAATTAACTCAAGTCTTAAAAAAGGTAATGTTATTAGAATCTAAACTTTACCTTCCTTGGGGGAAAGGTATCATATTATCCAAACATTTTATCCAAACTTCTAATAAAGAGCTGAAGTCTATAATTTGTGCTTCATTTATTTAATTTCCTCTTTTAACCTGTTTTTGAACCATCAATAAATCCCCATTACCTACTGGATACAGGCAAAACAACTTGACCTGATATGCAAGGTCTTTCACAATCAAACAAGAATTTACTAAATGCTCTCGATGTTCCAGGTACGACACTAAGCTCTGAGGATAAAAAGCAAGGCCTTGACCTCAAGGAGCTTACATTCTAATGGAGAGACAATATGTCAATAACTCTTTGCAAACAACTATATACAGAGTAGGTAGAAGGTTATGTCAGAGGTGGAAAAAGGAGCTTGGAAAACTAAGAGGTGGCGAAGGAGAGGATTTGAGGCAACGTGAGACAGTCAAAGTGAACATAAAGAGATTAGAGATGAAATGTGAAATGCAAGGAACAGGAAAATAGGTCAGTGTAGCTAGAAAGTACAGTTCATGTAAGGGAAGAAAATATAAGAAGATTAGTAAGTTAGGAAGGTGATGGCTCATGAAGAGCTTTGAATGTCAAACTAGGGACATTGTATTTGATATTGGAGGTAATGGGAAACCATTGGAGTTTAATGAAAGGGGACAGGGGTGGAGGATAGATTCAGTCTTTCACTTTAGGAAAACCACTTTGGTACCTGAGTAGAGGATGGATTGAAACAGGGAAAGCAATTAGAACAACAGTGTAAGACATGATGAAAGACTGAACTAGGGTTGTGTTTGTGTAAGTATAGAGAAAGTTATATACATGAGTGTGTGTATGCGTGCATATATATGTACATATGTATATATACATACATATATGTACATGTGTGTATATATTTATATATGTGTTATGCATATATACACACATGTAGTTGTAAAGATAGAAATCACAAGATCTGGCAATGGAGTGTATGTGTAGGGTAAGTATAAGTAAGGAATAGACGATGACCTTAAAAGCTTTGAGCCTGGGTGTCTGGAAGGATGATGTGACTGCAACAACAATAGGGAAATTCTCAAGATGCAATGATTTCAGATAATATTTCACAACCATCTTCGAATACTCTATATTCTACTCCAACTCACTTATCTGGGAACTTGTCTTGCCCTTTCCCTAACACCGTGGCTTTACTAATAAACTCAAACTCCCATTTTTACTGGTTGGAATCCTTTCCATTCTTTGATGTTCAATTCAAATTCCTTCTCCAAGAAGTTTTCTCTGATTCCTTCCAAACAGAAGCAATCTCAGTTTCCTCCAGTCTATCACAGTACTTTTTAAAAATCTCTACTGCGCACTTATATTCTCATTTCCAATAGTCATTAGTATACATACCATCTCCTCAGCTTGACCACAAACTCTTTGAGGGCCAGTGATGTGTCTTTCATCTTTGTTTCCATGGCATGTTAGCTCCTTGGACACAGCAGGTAATTAATAAATACTTGCTCAATTAAATGAAAGGTACTAGTGATCAGTAAAATGGAAGCAAGAGAAGAAACAAGAAAGCAGAGAAATGAAATAATCACCTTCAACATAAAAAGTTCACTGAAAATTCACCAAAATGGTATATTCACTGATTTGGGGCTCTGTGAAGTAGACAATGCTTTAAGCTTCCAGGTAATTAACATAGAAAATCACCAACACTGGCAGGGAATGTGTTCTAGAGATCCCCAGTACAAATAGAGATAATCATGCTTTTATAGGTGAAGAAATGTCCTCAATAAAGGAATAAAGTATAGGAGAGGGAAAGAGAGAGAGAGAGAGAGAGAGAGAGAGAGAGAGAGAGAGAGAGAGAGAGAGATGCAGTAGGGGGAGTTTGGGGCTAGACAAACTGCTTGCATGAAGTGATGAAAAAGTCTATTAATGCAAATCCACAAATCACAAAGGGTTTTTGTACATAAATATTTTCAGTTGATCACGAGATACTATATTTAGAAAATGAAAAAATGTTGATTAAAAATAGCTCTATAACATAAATTTAGATTTTAGGGCAGCTAGGTGGTGCAGTGAACACAGGAGGTAGCTCAAGAAGACTGTGTCTGAATCATGCCTCAGACACTGAACAGCTGTATGCCAACAGACAAGTTACTCTCTTAGCTTCATTTTACTCATCTGTTAAAAAAAAGCGTTTAAATAATATAGAACCTACCACACAGGATTGTTCTGAGAGTCGAAATAATTAACATACCTAAAGTGTTTTGTAAAGGGCTATATAAATAGTAACTATGATTATTTTCTTAATGGCCTTCCTTCTGTCTAGCATTAGATTATAAGCCTAATGACAAGCATCTTAGAAAATAAAAAGAAATACAACTGCTGTTCCAGTTTTGTTTTTGTTTTTAAACCACTGACAATTTCCATAGAAATGGCTGACTATCAACTAGCTATTTTTATTCTTCTCCTGGCTACTCCCCATCCCTTGAGCTCTGTATCTTACTCCAGTGAAAAAATGTAAAAGACAAAATCACAACACAGCCTTTGGGCATTATAACATATTTTTCCTCTCATTATTTTTGACAGTAATTGATGTCTTCACATAAAAGACAGCTGAAGTTTCCAAAAACATTTGTAATATGCAATGAATTCCATTCTTATATTATTTATTTTTTAACATTTTGCCCTAAACTAATTCTTAAAAACTTGAGCTCTTCTTGTAGTTATCTCCTTGAGTAAATCAACCAATTCTATTCTTGTCTTTTTTTTTATAAAAGAAACAGAAAGGAGTACTAATATTCTGATTTATGACATATAGTGAAGTCTTAAATGATCAAGTATTAGGCTATGCTGAGTTTCTTGTTAACAATGAACTTTATAAAAATTTTATTTCAACCCTTAATATTGAAAATTTTTCTAAGTTATTTTAATTCCATTTCCCACATGGGAAAATGCAATATCATAAACAAAATGCCATCTTTCTTTGATGAGTGAAGATTTTATACAGCCTTAATCATCATTCTGAAAATCATGTATATACACATAGTATGTATGGCATGTATGAGCATCATTCAAAAAACATTGATAAGCACTCCTTATAAGTTCTCATCTGGAATTTTTTTAATATCAAGGATTTTTTATGATTTGCATATTTCTCCTACAAGCTGCATACATTTTTCATGTTGTTTTTGCTTCACTGTTTGGGGAATAGTACAGTATTGGAGATTTAACTGTGAGTTCCCTGTGATGCATATATGCTGAAACAAAATTTGGCAATAATAAAAAGAAAAATAATAAAATGCAATACAGAAAAATCCAATCAATTGATAATTCTATTTTTTGAAATAATCTTTTTTTATTGATTTTATGTAAAATACATGTAAGAAGTTTAAGCCAAATGGGATTGTTTCAATTAGACTTGTCTATGGCACTATCAACTAGATGCGAAAACAGTCAGGTAAGTCGATAATTTTAATCAATCAATTCATGTTGGGGTTTTTTTGGTAATGTTTTAAGAATGAATTAAAGAAACTGGAAACACATAGCCATGACAATCAGACTATGAGCCTTCTGACAGCTTACTATGGCATCACATAGGCCCACTAGGCGTGGACAATAATAGATATACCCAATGATACTAAAATAGCTTAGATAACTTATAACTTTGAGGCAAGAGAAAATAGACCACTTCCTTAGGTTGTATTTCATTCATTCATTCACTCAAAGAACATCCTAATATGTTCATATTATCCAAGCTGGTTCTAGGGGTCACATAATAATTAGATAAAATACACTCCCTGCCCTCTTGGAGATTAACACCCCATGGAAAACAGTAAGAATGATTTCAGCTAAATAAGATTAAAAGCTTCTACAAACTGACTTTCTTCATCTTGGGCTCAAGTTAAGTGAGGTCTTTTTAAGAGTCCAAACCAGAATGAGGGAGTTGAATTGATGATTTCCAAGGTCCTTTCCAGCTCTAGCTCTATGATCCTAAGACTAAGACTAAGTATAACAGAAAGCCCAGCTCTTTTTCCACACTGAGGTGTAAGGTCTAACAGCTGGTTGGTCATGTGGTCTTGGTGGTATTCTTATAAATACAGCTTACGGTTCCTGAAATATTTTGGAAAATACCCCTTTCCTAATGTATTTACTTTTGGTGTCAAAGCTGCATATCTTATTTCTTCAATCTTTGCAATATGAAGTAAAATTTTAAACAGAAAATTCAACATTTGAAAGAAATGTCAAAATAGTCTTGCACAAGAGTCCTGAAACACAATAAACATGCAAATTTAAATACATGTTCAACAGACTGACATCTACTACCATATATATACTAGAGACCAAGAGTGTAGTGAATTTAACTTTAGATATAGTAATATTAAAAGCAGGCCTAAATGTATGCCTATGGATAATTGGCTGATCATACAAATACTTATTCAATATAAACACATATGCTTTTGTAGATTTGTTAGTGAGATTCGTTAATTGCTTAATGAAAGATGTCTTTCAGATACTAATTCCTTCATTTAGTTCAATAGATTGAATTTTATATGAGAAGGTATTAGCATGCATGCAATGAAGTGACAAGGACAACGAAAAAGCTCAAATGTTAATAGGTGAAGTACAGTTTTCCCAGTTACTCTAAAAACGAAAAAGCTCTTATCGTCTTCATGATATGCATTAAAAGTTACCTTTTCCCTTCATTTCTGCATAATTTTTTAAAAATATGTTTAATCTTTTATGAGAATGTTGCATTGTTTTCAAAACAGTTTCTACACTTTCATACTGGTTAAATACATTATAAAACTTTAAACCGTATATGAATGATTCCCAACTAACCAAAATGCTCATTTTCTATCATGCAAACACAAACAAAAATATAACATCTCAATATATGACATTGGAAATCAGATCAAATCCCTTCTTTGTGTTGTAATTTTAAGTAATTACCTTATTTATGAAAACTCTGGATTTTTAGCTTGCAGCGAGCAAAAGCAATCAGCTTTAATTTACAAATAGCCTTGGCCCCATAGTGTTAATGTCGATGATTTGGGTGAAAGAAAATTACAAGTAATACCAACAGAACTGTGTCTTCATGTTTTCCCCTTTATTTTGCTTTAAACTACAATTCAATCTGGTCTCATCTTTTCTTCTCCCCCACTAGGGTGCAGAGAGCCCTCTAGCTTCCAAGTGTGTCTCCTACGGCGGTACATATTGGCCAGCATACAGCTGCTCAGAGAGATGATCTGCCTGGACAATAGGGTCATCCCACCACGTTCTTTTCAGATCAATATGATTGGTACAAACAATAGTTTGATTTTGATTGCTCTATGGTACGCTTGGGTAGAGCCTCTGAATGCAAGTGAATTGCTTAGAAACAATAGGCTGGTTCATCATCCAAAGGGTTCCTTTTCAAACAGCTGCCTCTGTTACACTCACCCTGACAAACGTCCAGAAAAACAGATGGTTTCAGCATTCATGGCCAGTTTAGTGAAAGCCCCAGAGTCAACTAGACATTTTTTTCCATCTTCTGTTTGATAATGGACTTTTTTTAAATCCACAACAAAAATTTGAAATATTTTTTTTCTACTCTCTTCCTGGATCAGGGTTTTAGAGTCGTTCTTGAATTCAGCCTATGTCCAATATATCCAGATATTGGGGGAAAATTATAAATAGTAGACAGCCTCAATATCAAATATGTAATAGTAATAATTCAAAACAAAGGAGTAAGACAATAATGGAGTTTTTGCCCCAACTTTAATTTCCCGTGCTTCTATTATGTGCTTTTTAAAGTGATTTTAATCACTGTTTTAATTTTTAATTTTGTATTCTAAAGAAGAGGAAAAAAATTTAAGTATATTAGGAATAACTAAATAATTCCTGATTTTATTGCACTTTTATAAAAGCCTGGAAGCTGTGATGGAAGGTCAAAGCAGGAGATGATGCTTCTAGCCTTATCTTTGCCCCTAACCAGTTACCTAGATTTTGGAAAGTCACTTCACTCTTTTGGGACTTATTTTCCTAATCTGTAAAAATGAAGGAGTAGGGGGGAAGTGAGGTGCAGTGGATAAAGCACTGGCCCTGGAGTCAGGAGAACCTGAGTTCAAATCCAACCTCAGACACTTATTAGCTGTGTGACCCCGGGCAAATCGCTTAATCCTGACTGACTCAAAAAAAAGGTAAAATTTTTAAAAATGAGTAGGAATAGATCAGATGACCTCCAAGGTCTCCTCCAGTTCCAAATCGATGATCCTACGAAGAGATCAACCCTAAGATCCTTTCTAGCTTTAAAATTCAAAGACATGGGGGGCGGAGCCAAGATGGCGACTGGAAAGCAGTAACTGGCGTGAGCTTCCCACCAAGTCCCTCCAAAAACCTATAAAAAAATGGCTCTGAACCAATTCTAGAACTGCAGAACACACAAAGTGGCAGAGGGAAGCAGGGCTCCAGGCCAGGACAGCCTGGATGGTCTCGCGGTAAGGTCTGTCCCGAACAGAACTCCCAGCCCCCAGCTGAGGGGAGCGGAGCTGAGCCAAGCAGAGCCCAGTGCCCGCGGCCCGGGGCAGCGCGGCAGATCGCGGACCTACGAGACCAGGAGTGGAGCGGAGAGTGCCCTAGCATGCTGAATTACTGAGCTGTGGCATGTACCAGACCTCACAACCCACAAACAGCAAAGACAACACAGAAGGTTAGTAGGAAAAGCTGCGGGACTGGACGGATTTTGCGGTTCGACTACCA
>CM053622.1:236202334-236229733 GCA_028646595.1 Phalanger gymnotis
TTAGTCTTTCACAACATGAGTATTGTGGAAGGGTTATACATAACGATATGCATGTGGCCCATGTTGAGTTGCTTGACTTCTTAGGGAGGGTGGATGGGAAGGGAAGAGGGGAGAGAATTTGGAACTCAAGGTTTTAAAAAAATAGATGTTCAAAAGTAAAAACATTATTTTTTTTCAGGCAACTAGAAAATAAGATACACAGGCAATGGGGCATAGAGATGTATCTTGCCCTACAAGAAAGTAAGGGAAAGGGGGATGGGAGGGGAACGGGGTGACAGAGGTGAGGGCAGACTGGGGAACAGGGCAACCAGAGTGTACGCCATCTTGGAGTGGCGGGGGGAGGAAATGGGGAGAAAATTTGTAATTCAAACGCCTGTGAAAATCAATGCTGAAAACCAAACGTGTTAAAAATAAATTAAAAGAAAAAAAAGAAAAAAAAAAGAAAATGACAGTTATTTTCAATATTCCTCTTTGATAGAATAGTTCAGTGCTCAAGTTTGAATTTAGAGTACCACTACATAGCAACAAATAATATTAAAATAAATGTGGTATATCACAGCATAAATAGCTTTTAATTTTGTTTTTTTTTTGTTAATGTATCCCTTCCATTGCTCCTCCTTCTCACTGAGCAATTTTTTAAAAATTTAAATGGACCCAAAAAATAAAGCCCTCAAGATATTTCTGTATAATCTGGCAAATCAAATTCTCACATTGGCCATATCTGGAAACGTTTGTCTCTCTATGCATTTTAATTTCATTATCTTTCTGTTAGGATCCCCAAGGGTCGAGAATAGTGCTCCCACATACAGTTGCACTTAATAATTCCTTGTTGTATTTAGTATAGTAACACCAAATGCTGAGAACAGAGATATTTAGATAAAATTAGAAGGCTGGTTATCTCTTCCAATTCTCATTTTTATTTTCCTACAATTCCAGCTCACTCATACCCAAAATTGCTTTTGTTAATACAAGAGTGGACTTGCAAATTCAGGTCAGCCCAAGAATGGACATTCAGTCACTTCTATCACACAAACTGCCTTCCCAGAGACTACCAAGTTGCCCAAAGCCTAATTGTCATTAAAAACAACAGTGATCATGGGCACCTGGGCTGCAGTATCAAATAGCAGGAATTTACTCCTAAAAATAAGCATCTTCACTGTGACAGGACCCAATAGCTTGGGTCCATAGTCATATGCGTAACTGCTAAAGATCACTGAAGGATTTGAGAAGAAGCTGATTATCAAAATGATGACCTTTCACTATAGATAGACAGACAGACAGACAGAAAGACAGAAGATAGACAGAGTTCTTTAAAAATTCTCATAGTGGTGGAATGTTTAACTGATTAGAAAAATTATAGGATGTCAATAATCTGCATCTTTACTGTCTTGCTAAGGACCAAGGAATTTGTTTTTAAATGATGCTTTAAAAAAAAAAACCAGAATTCACAAAATATTCATAACCTTTGACCCAGAGATCCCACTTTTAAGCATATAGTTAAGGAGGTCAAAGGTAGAAGAAAGGTCCCATAATCATCCCCCAAAGGACAGGGGAGTTTAGGGCAAATTTTTCAATAACAGGGGAGGAAACAGTAGGTGAGGAATATTGAGGATTAGGGAAAGAAAATCACTGAGGGAAGTACATTCTGAAGAAGACATAAGGGGACAGGATCAAGGGTACATGTAAAGGAGTTGATCTTGGCAAGGAAAAGAGCTAATTCATTATCAGAGGTATGTGGAAGGGGGTAATGTCAGAGGGTTTTGAGATGAACTGAAGGGGATGAAAAGGAGCTGCAAGCTAGTGGTCTTTATTTTATCAGTGAGGTATATGGTGCAATCCCCAACTGACAAAGTAGGAAAGGTGTAAGTATTGGAGGTAAGTCTTAGAACAGCCTCTTTTGAGAGTAGGACAAAGAATCAATTAGGAAGAGTTAAAAGGATTACCTTGCTGTAGTAATGGTGCAGTTTAGGTTAGATAACATAAATTTGTATAGAACTGGTAGGTTCCATCAAATGATTTCCTTCAGCTCTGTTCAGCAACACATGAGTAGAAGCAGAGGAGACAAATGGTGAAAATAACATATCTATAAGTATCTTCATCCATATCCTATTCTCTCTGAGTGGTTGTGCCTCAAGGATCCATCTTGGGTTCTTTCTCTCTCTCCCGCTCTCCCCTACTCTCCTCCTCTATCCCCCTCTCTCCCACTCTCCCTCTTTCTCCCCCCTACCCCTTCCTCTCCTTTCTCCCTTTCTTCTAGCACAGTACTTTATAAATACTTGTTGAATTGTATGAAACTACATATTTCTTTGAAAATTCCTGCTTATGTCAGAGGATGCATAGTTATATCCTAATGCCCATTATCACCCTAATGCTAAACAGGAAAGTGGCACACTGATAAATATTACTTAAACTATAAATTTTGAAAGAAATTAAAGTCTCTCAAAGAAGTTTTCATTTCACTTTTAGTGTATTAAAATTCACCATAACTCAAAAGAAGGTGATTCTGTCCTAATAATTACGGCAGAATTCAGGATCATAAGTAACATCCAGCTCCAGGGTTCATGGGGGAGTGGATCCTCCCTAATATACTCCTAGAGTACATCAGTATTTCATGGATGCTTTTATACTGCAGTTTTAATAATTGAAATGTAAAAAATTAAATGGCTAGAGCCATAATTCACATCCTGCAATTGCTTTAAAATGAACATTTCCTTCCTCAAAGGAATTGACAATGTCTTTTTAAAAATATAACTACTGATTTACAACACTGAAATAAAACTGGCTCGAAATCCTCCAACCCAAATGGAGTAGAAGGAACCAGGACAAACTGGTGTACAGATTCTTTAGAAATTAAATCTGCCAGGCCTCAGCTGACCATCTAAAAACACTTATCCAGGGCATTTGTTTAACACTGGTGAGTACATACACCAGTATAGACATATGGATTTGTTTTTCTATTTCTAGTCACACGCCTTTTCTTTTTCTAACTAAGATTTCAGATTACCATATAGTGGTTTGCTCCCCCAAAACTCAGTATACCATATGGCTAAAGACAGAGTCCTACCCTCTCCATGAGGCCTTGTCTGAACTGTGTACGGTAAGTACTATATGCAAATCACTCACTCCTTCATGGAATCCATGGGGAGGTGAGTAGGGGGTTGAGGTGGCGGGGACTGGTGAAAAGGAGGGGGAAGTGAGAGAGACAGCAATGTTCTCAAGTTCAGATTCTGAACCATTGCCCAAAATTCCAAAAGAAAAAATTCTTTTGTTTTCAGAGTCTGCTACAAATCATAAAACAGAACATAACACAATGAGTTTATAGAACTTTCACATGGAATGATAGCCTAATAAGAGTTTACAAAAATACCACAGTCCATTTTATAAAAATGCAGTAGTAATTAACTCTTCCAGTGCCATTTTTAGTATATCCAAAAAATAATTCATTTGTAAAGTTAGACAAGTTTGCAAATGATCAGTGTGGATTTATTTAACTTATTTTTTTAATGTGCTATGTTAACAATCAAGTCTGAACAAGATTTTTAAACTACCTTTCTTTTAACCCAGCTCCAGTGACAGAGCTGACGGTTAATTTAACTTAGACTAAAAGAAGAACTCTCCCTAGAACATTCTAGGATTTTTGTAACTACAGTACTAATTCATATGCAAGGGGAATTGAGGGAATGAATTAACAATATTTAGATGGAATTAATTCTGTGAGGAAATAAAATATAAATTAGGTAATAAAATAGGTTGCTTCACTAAGTTTTTACAATGCATTTAAAACCTTTGCTAAACTATGTAGTGATCGGGGGCTACCAATAATATGGTATATAGCACAGAGCTGCAATGTAGTTAATGATAGATATTTTAATAATGCATATCTTTCTAGAAAAGATGCCTTTTTGGATCAGAATTAGTCATGCAGCAAGAGCTAAGAAGGTTGAGGCAATGTTATAATGGATGGACTGTTGAAGGAAAAAGACTCAAATCTTGCCCCTAAGATTTGTTAGCAAGTCATTTCAACCTCTCTGAGGCTCAGTTTCCTCATCTATAAATTGGGAATAATAAAACCTACAGTTCTTAATTCACAGGGTTACTGTAAGACCCTGTAGCAATAATTCAGCTAGCAGCTGCTGCTGAGGTATAAGACCCAACAAGACTAGCAACAAGAGCTGCCAGCACAGGTTCTTCGATCTGCTTTACTAAGGAAAGCAACTTTAAGGCGTTAACAATCTCACTTTAATCCAACATACAAATATCATTCACTTAGGTCAGGAGGAAAAGCTAGAACCCTGAGCTTCAGAGCAAACATAAATAAATTACAAACATCAACAGACAGACCTTGTCTAATTTGAATTGCAATTCATAGTTACCAGGGAAGCATCCACATCTGGGTTTACAATGGGGGGAGGGGGGGGTCTTACCAACAGCTGCCCATAGTCTCCACATCAACACTTTTCCAGTGAGTGAGTGCCCTAAACAAAACATCTGGGTTTCTTCAAAGCCAGGGGGGCTCTTAACAACGGCTACCCAGAATCTCCACATCAACACTCTTGCAGTGAGACCCCGAGATAAAATGCTAACCTCTCAGTTTTTATACCATGTTCAGGGCCTGAAGGACTCCTAACTAATCAGCAAAAGGGTGTGAGCCTGGGGCTTAGCACCTACTAAGACTTAATCAAAGGCACTTGATTACTTTGGCATTCTAAAAGAGAAAACAGTAAAAAAAAAAAAGTCCCATTTTGATTACCAATACAAAACACATTGAAATAATGTACTCGATGTGCTTTGCAAATCTTTTAGCACCAAATGTGTGTCAATTATCATTATGAGTCCTGAACATCTCCACCTGAACATAATGCTAACACATCAAACTCAATGTGTCTCAATCAAAACTTAGATGCTTTCCCTCTCCACATCTACCACCACCTCCCCAATTCCATTCCTTCTCCCAATTTCACTATTTCTTTAGATGACACTATCATCCCCCTACCTACCCAGGCTCAGAGTCTAAAGTCTTGAACTTTTCCCATCTCCCTCCATTCCCAGGAGTCATTGGCCAAATTCCATTGCATCTACCATGTATCTCTAGAATATCTGTCACCTAAGTTCTTTTTTCCCCACTCATACAGCCATCAGACTAATTTAAACTCCCATCATTCCTGGAGTAGACTATTGTGGTAGCCTCTTAATTGGTATCTCTAATTAGTTTTTCATTTTTTCTAATTTATCTTTCATGCAGGCTATCTTATGAATGCATCGATCTGGCCAAAGCACATTCCTGCTCAAAAACTGCAAGCGACTCTTTCTCTCCTAAAGAATAAAATACAAACTTCTGAGATTGGCATAGGAGGCTTCCATAGTATAATGCCAACCTACCCTGCCAGGAGGCTCCTCAACTCAGGCAACACAAGCCCAGTAGAGAACTATGCCCAAACCTAGGAGTGCCAGGAGCACAGTTCTGGAGCATGGATTCAGGCCTCCACTTTCTGTCAATTTAGGAAAGCAGAACTTTGGTCACTCCTGGGGTTCCAGGTGGCAAGGCATTCTAGACTGCTGCCTCTCAACACTAGTATTTCTCAGAGTTCTCTACATCAGCATGCTCATTAGATGAGGGCCCTCATAGACCACAGCCAGCTCAATCCCTTCCAGTGGTTGGTAGAAACACACTATCACCCCATGTTCCCTTCACTCTCTGCTTGCTCCTTCCTTTAAAGAGCATATTATCTAAAGAAGGGCTTTGTTCACTTAAAAATATGTTAATTACTCTAGTTCCATATAATTAATTCCCTTTGCAATCCCATGTATTTTATTTTATGAATGTTAAAACATTATTCTGAGAAGGGGTCCATAAGCCTTACAAAACTACTAAAGGGATCCATGACATACACACACAAAGAGTTAAGAACCTGTGATCTTGGACTATAAAAGACCTCAGAGATCCTTTAGTCCTACCCCCACATTTTATAGATGAGAAAACTGAGGTCCAGAAATGTTAAGTCACTTGGCCAACGTCACACCAATAGTAAATGACAGAGCTGGGATGCAAATGGAGGACCTTCAACTCCAAATACAGTAGTATTTATACTCTACCATAGTGCCTTGTCACAAAATTCACATTCAAGCCTCTTTCTACATCAATTGTGGCTGGCCATGGGCTAATCCATTCTGCTACCCTTGGTCTCTTTTAACTGCCAAGTTTGGTAGGAAGGCCTTGAGATCTTGAGATCCTTAAGACCAAGGCCCCTGAGACATAATACCTATGTTTCCTTCGCTCTTGCCGCTCTGCAAAGGAGCAAAGAGAAGGGTATTATCTACTTGGTTGTGTCATATTCTTTGGTTAGTACTCTTAGATTATGAGCTCTTTGAGGGCTTGTCTTTTTTCCAGAACTCTCTGGTGCTTAACACAATGCCTAACACATACTTACATTATACTTAAAATAAGTAAAACACATAATAGGATATGATCCATCAACAAATACCTATGAAATTAAATTGAATAAGAATCAACTACAGAAATAAGAAATTTAATAAAATGTTATTCTTTCTGTTACCTTGCTGTTTAATAGTCATAATAATTTATATTTAGGAAATTCTGCTATAAGGGGACATGTAAGTTCTCTTAAATTACTGACAAAAGAACTAAGAAAAAACAGAAATGTTAAAATGGGCAGGCTAGATTGGAGGGAAGTAAGGAAGCGGCAAATGCAAATTTTAGGGAGTCAAAGAAGTTTTTGCCTACCTAATAAGTTTTGAAAAATCATTTATAAGAGTGCCTTGTAAGTGGCCTGAGCTTTATCACAAAGATCATAGATTTATATGAGATAACTAAGGCCTGAGGTTAAGTGACTTGTCCAGGGTCACAGTGTGAGAGAGAGACAGACAGACACAGAGACACAGAGAGAGAAACCAAGACAGAGAGAATAAAGCAGAATTTGAACTCAGGTCTTCCCTGTCTCCAGTTTTAGAACTCTATTCACTGTACCACCAATCGCTCTTATATAACAAAAATCCTACTTTATTCCATCTTTCTATCCACCTGTAAAATTATAATAATTAAATCACTTGTTCAATATCCTCTCTACCTGTAAAAAAAAAACCTATCCAAAACTAAAACCTACCCTAAACTTAGACAGATCCTAAAAACTTGGAAATCACCTAAATGAAAAAGGTGTTGTGTGGTATTTGAATACTGATGCAAGAATCTAAGGTGTTAGTTTTTTCCAAATATATCTTCCTCTATTCCCCTACACAACCAAACTGGTTTATTTGCTATCGCTCAATGTCCCTTGAACTTAATTCTGCTTTTGTATCTCCAGCTTTAAACCCAATGCCTGGCACACAGCAGGTAGTTAATATATTCTTGTTAATTACTCAGCCTTCACCATCCTGCCCACTTATCCCCAGGATGCCCTTCTTTCCACTTAACCCACCTACCCCCTATCCTTCAAGGCCCAGTTCAATTTCCCGGTTTTGCAGATAAACTTCCCTGACCACTCCAATCTACAGTAATTTACATATTTTTGACCTTTAGGAATGTTGTGGCATCAGTTCAAAAGCCCAGTTTTCAAATCTCTAGCCTCTGCTCTGTAATAAGAAGGGCCCCAAAAGAATAACAAAAAACTCCAAGAAAATCAGTAGAATCAGTTTCTGCTTACTTACTTTCCCAAAGGACCATATCCCCCTGCTGAAACCTAAATCATCCTGAGATTATAGAACTGCCTTCCAAAATAAACACAGAAGACTCCAAGCAGAATAGGATACAGCAACCATTTGGGCCCTCAGGACCCTCCCTGAGTAGCTGAATGAATCTTTTAAAGGCCTTAGAGGGATAAGGATAATTAGAGTAAATCAATATTGTTCCAGACTATTTACTGCTTGAAAGCAACTTCGAAGTCACCTAGACCAGTGTTAAGGCAATCAGTAAATGAGAAGATCTTTCCTGCCCATTTGAAAAGGCTTAAGGTGGGGCCCCAGGTGAGGCCAACTAACGGAGATCTGATTAGATCTTTGCTCCTAAGTTTGCCCCAAACGCCTATCTATTTGGTGCTAAGCCTACATGAGTGTGAATTAGTAACTAAGGTGGGGCCAATGAAGGGAGATGCTAACACCACAGCCAAACGAAGGAGCCTAAATTCTGGTCCCTCAGATGACGTTTGATGACATCTAAAACTATATAAAAAGGGAGAACAGAGCTATTTGCTTAAGGCTCTCACTCCTGGAGGTGCAGGACTCTAGGCAGCCTTCCTGTAAGGGCCTTCTGGCTGAACTCAAATGTTGATGGCTTTCTTGGCAACTATGGATTGTATTTGGTCTGTTATAATTTGTTTGTATTTGCTCTGACGTTCAGGGTGCTGGCTTTTTCCCCTGATATGTGGAATGGTGTTCGTATACTGGATTAAAGTAAGACTGTTAATCCCTTAACTCTGCTTTCCTTAGTAAAGCAGATCAAAAGAACCTGGGCTTGCAGCTTCTGTGAGCTGGTTGTTGTTGGTTTTTCACCCCCACAGCAGCTGCTAGCTGGATTGTTGAAACAACCAGTCATGCCAAATTCAAATAGAAAAGAATTCTTCTGGGTATCATATTGACTAATAAAACCAGAAATTAACATTATCTATGTTCTATTGTATTTTTATTAATTTTGTTAGGCATTTCACAATTACATTTGCCTGCCCTTCTAGGCCACGAGTTTGACACCTCTGATTCATCTAGTTTATTTCCCCTCAGGAAACTGAGACCCACAGAAGTGGTCACACACGTGGTAAGTAGAATAGTTGGGATTTGAACTAGGGACCTCTGATTCCAAAACTATCTCTTTTTCTACTGAACCATGAAAACCAAAGTCAGCATCCAGCTATAGATTCCTGAAGTCCTAACATACTGGAAAAGACCCACTAGGAACCTTTGATTCTACCAGTTAATGTATCTGTTCATTCAGGTGTGATCTCTTTATGTGACTATAATCTCAGTCTGACTTATTCTATGAGGGAGGCCCCATGCACAACTAATTTTTAAGATCAGCTCTACCAACAATCTGCCAATAATCTCTAGTCTCTGCACATCAGACCACATCTCTCACCTAAACCTGCCACTCACCTTGCCAAACATCCAACTTGAGGCTGCCTCAGTTCAAATGGGCCAATGGAACTTTTCATCAAATAAGGCCAATGAAACCCTTTTGATTATATTCAGCAGTAAATTAAAATAGCAAAGTTATACTCTGGGTAAAGCAAGAAAGCAATTTACAAATCATCTATTTCAACCTCTAAGTTTTACAGACATAGGAACAAAGGCCCAGAGAAGTGACATCATGGGAGCATTATTGATATGAGAGTCTCCATCGTGATTGTGCAATGAGCATGTGAGTTCCAAGTACATATTTTTAAATAATTGACTTCGTAAGTTCGATGACCAGATGCTTGTGATAAGCATGTAGGGTGATGTGGACAAAATGCTATTACTGACCAGGATGACCAGATTTGCTTTATCATGAGTTATTTATTAAATACTTAATAGTCACCATGAAGCATATCAATAATGTATTCCATAAGCATATCAAAAACTCAACAATTCAACAATGTATTAATATATCAGCACAAACAACCTTAGCCAACTATTATAATCAGTTAAAAGCTGACTGGTTCAGTTGTCCTTTGAAGCACACCACACTGAACCAGGTTATCATTCTGCTGTAGCAAAAACCGAGTATTAGACAAAGAAAACAGAAGCAGAAAAGTACACATTGATAACGGCCTGAGATTTGAGCAGAAACCATACCATGACCCTCCAGGTTCTTAGAACTGAGAGGAGACTGACTTGAAGCACAAACCACATTAGGACCAGAACAAGTGAGGTCTGGTCTCCTATCATCATTGCTCACAGCTTCTGGATCTATGTGTATGACATCCTTCACCCTTGGAATTCCAAACTGCCATTCTCATTTCCACCATTCTCAGGATGGCAAGATTGCATGGGGTAGTTTGAATGTGATGCAGAGTTGGGTATTTCCTAGTGTACATTTTAGGGAACTTAGGTGATTTCTATTGTGTGTTATGGAAATCAGAATAGGGGCCTTTCCCTTCCTCTGACAGTTGATTAAACTGAGTGCAGTTACTGAGTACATGGGCAACTAGCTGGGGTAAGGAGGATCTGGGTTCAAATGGGACCTCAGACAATTCCTAGCTGTGTGACCCTGGGAAAGTCACTTACCTCTGTTTGCTTCATCAGTTTCCTCATCTGTAAAATAAGCTGGAGAAGGAAATGGCAAACTACTCTAGTATCTTGTCAAGAAAACCCAAATGGGGTCACAAAGAATCAGATGCAACCGAAACAACTAAACAACAAAATGACTTATTAACTTAGACCTCTCCTTTAGATTGGGGCTGGCTCTTTCAAAATGTTATGAATAGAAATAGTTTGGTGCTTTTTATGGCACTGCAGTCTCCTCAGTTTTTAAGGCAAAAATCATGTTGTGTGTACGTGTGAGAGTGTGGGGGGAATGTATTTTTTCCCCATTTCATTCCATCCTGACAAGTTACAGAGTTTTCAAGTACATCAATATGAAATAAGGCAAAAGTTAAGTTTCAAGAGAAAGATTTTTAATTCTGTTGATGCAATGCAAAAAAAAAAAACTGACATGAATCTGTCATTTCATCTTATGAGACAGAGGAACAGTTCCTCTAAAAATGTTAAATGTGCATATCAAGTGCAGTTCTTTGCATATATCTTGAAATGTGCTGTAATTAAGAGTACTTTAACCATCCACTTAATTTCCCTATATTGCTTCCCAGAACTAGATGGAGCTGAGACTTTAAAAGTGAGTAAGGGAAAAGAAAAGCAGGGATAATTTATGCTAAGTGAATTAAAAAAACACAAATGCTCCAGAAAAAAAGGCCCTGGTCAGAGTTTTAAGGATCCCTTTTCAATACAACAAATAGTCATTGCCTCAAAAAAAAAGAAAGAAAGAAATCAAATCTCCTTGCTACAGGATTCTTTTTTTTTTTTTTATTTTGTCTTTCTTTTTCCATCTTTAGACTCAAGTATAGTACCAAGCATGTAGTAGTTCCTGAATAAATGCTGGAGCAACTAGGTGGTGCAGTGGATAGAGTGCTGGGCTTGGAATCTGGAAGACTCATCTTTCTACATTCAAATCCAGCCTCAGATATTTACCAGCTGTGTGACCCTTGGCAAGTCACTTGACCTTGTTTGCTTCAGTTCCTCATCTGTAAAATGACTTGGAGAAGGAAATGACAAACCACTCCAGTATCTTTGCCAAGAAAACTCTAAACAAGGTCACAAAGAGTCAGACATGGCTGAACAACAAATAAATGTTTGCTGAATTAAAAGTAGACTATGCCACGGATCCTAACACCAACCATGATGAAAAGGAGTATAAATATGTACTTGGATTGAAATATTCTATTACCAATTCATGTGTAGGGATATTTTGCTACTAAAAACAAGCTGTTCAGTGAGATCATTTACTTCGTCATTGTGAACACCCCTTCCACCAGCACAAATCACAAATCATAAGATGCTTGTCTTATCTCTTACAATTCTCCCCCACAAATTCCCCTAATACACTGGTGGCTTCCCTCTCATTCTGGCACTATTTCATGGATAAAATGTGGCATTTGTGCCATCCTTGGACAATCTCTCTCTTGCTAGATTGGCAGACCCACTTCCTTGTGCAATTATTGATTTCTTTTATGCTACTTATGCTTTGGTGTCATATGGAAGCCTAGGTGCATAATGATGTGCCTTTCCATTACTCTTTTGTGATTCTGTGAGATCCAAAAATTTGTCATTATATGACAGCAGCAGGAAAACATTGGGATTAAGATGATTAGTTTTTGTGGCATCAGGCAGCTAAGGATAAATAAGATTCCTTTGTAATTGTACATCAGCATGGCCTATCCAAGATACACACACACACACACACACACACTCACACATACACTCACACATACACACATACACATACACACTCAATGGGCTTCCCCTCCAATTGCACCTCAATCTAGGCAACAGGTAGTCTTCATATCCTTTTTTTCAATGTGAATTTTTAGGCTAATCTCTTCTGAGTCAATAAAGATGTCTCTGAGGATGCCATATAATATTGGGAGGGGGGCTTGATGCAATCAGCAAGTCATCTGCAAATGACAGTGTTTAGAAAAACTTCACCATTTAGGAGGAATTAGTCTTCTGTTTAGATTCTGTATAAAATAAACTCATTGAAACTAGAAGATATATTTCTCTACCCTTCTTAGTCTTGACAAGCAGTGCAAATGCTGATATGTGTCCTTGTCCCCAACATTCTTGCCAATGATCCCATCTCCTTTTCCCCCACCTGGCAGGACAATGACTCCTCATCCCCATCTCCTCCATCTTCCTGAGAGAATATATATATATTTCTGTTCCATTCAGACCCTGAGTCTCTCTATTCCCTTTCTAGTGATGGTAGGGGTTGGGGTAGGGGAAGATGAGGAAGAAACAAGTTTCAACAGATCTTTAGAGCAATAGATCTTTAGGTTCCTTGCACCATCTGGACAAGTGCTGATTAATCAATGACAATCCTTTGGGTATGAAGGAGGACAACTATATCTTACTATCTTCCTTATCATGGAGTCCTATACTAACACTATTCCCTCCTATCTCCTAGGCATTGACATGTGGCCTATCATTAATTTATTAATAGTTAATTAATTAAAGACCTTGGGACTTCTGAGCCATTCTATCTTCCCTGCAATTGAACTTTCTTCTCTGTATTTTCTTCCTCAATTAGAATATGAGCCCTCTGAAAGCTGTCTCTTTCAGTTTTCTATTTGTATCCCTGGTGCTAGCCATAAGCACTTAATAAATGACTCTTTATTTATTATGCCTTTTTTTGCTTTGCTTGATACTGGTGAAATGGACAGGGTATGAAGCTTATAATAAGAGAGATCTAGTTTCAAATCCTGTCTCTGAAACTAATTGTGTGGCTTTTGGCAAGCCATTTAGCTTCTATGTTTATCAAGAAATTCCCTAGGCATTATTTTCTAAGTCATAGATGGTTGTGGATCTGAAGGGTATTCCCATACTTGGAACTGAAGATTGTTACTTTTTGTGTGAGTAGATTAAGAATCTACTGGGTGTGTCTAGTCTGAACCCTGATAAGAGAAATGGCATTCATCTGGGCTTCTAGACAACCATCCAACGTGTCTCAGATTACAAAAGAGATCCTGGTTCAGAGAGTAGATAGGGAAGATATTCTTTGGCCTCAGGAAAATGGGATATATGTCCTTGACTTGACTAAGCAGAATTTTCAAAATTCTATTAAATCTTGCCATTAATAGCTTCTACAATATCCCTCAGGTTCAACCCCTTCTCTCTGCTCACACAACTCCCTTAGTTCAGACACTTTGTCATCTCTCACCTAGATTACTACAACAGCCTCCTAACTGATCTCCTTGCCTCTCTCACCCAGTGCAAGACCACTGGACACACTAAAGCCAAAGTACTTTTCCTTAGGTGCAGATATGACGATGTGACTCTCCCTACTAAACAAATACAATGAATTCCAATTGCCTTTTCTGTTTTGCTTTGAAAGCCCTTCACAACTTGACCCCAACCCATCTTTCCTACCTTACTGCACATTCCCCCCACCCCCTCACCCTTTGATATGTAGCCAAACTTCCCTTCTATCTGTTCCTTACAGGATGGTCCAAGTCCTGTTTCCATGTCTTGCATTAGCCATCAAACACGCCTGAAATGAACACCCCCATTGTATTTATGCTGTCTATAGGCATAGGCACTTGCCATTTCCTCTCACTAAGCTCATTTCAAGTAAGGCCTTTAATTTTTTGTACTTGTATCTCGAGCACCTAGGACAGTGCCTAATATATAGTAGGTCCTTAAACAATGTTTCATGTTTGGTCAATTGATTCTAGTCACTGCTAGGTGGCCTCAGGCTCTTCAGTTTTACATGAATGGCAGCAGGAATCTTTTAACACTAATTTTCTCTTCCCCAGAGCTATTTGTGATTCAAAGGGGTTCAGGATATAATTGCAATTTCTTCAAGTTTCAGGGACTATTGCAACTGTAGGAATCATAGCCCATCTTCAGGTTCTCCCTAGGCTCAGCCTCACTTTGAAAGCCTGGCAGTTAAATTATAAAAAGATAGACCTGGTCTTGGGCTAAGTTGTTAGAAATATTTTCCTGAGCTAAGGAGGGATACAAAGTTCCTGACCTAGGGAGGAAAACTGTGTGTTACATCTTTCGTGTTGTATTATGTGTTTTTAAACTTTATTAAAGTAATTTTAATTGTATTTTTAATGTTTATGAAGGATTTTTTTGTATGCTTATTGTCAATTTTGGATTTTAGGCTAGCCTTCAAGTTAAATTCATTTTATAAATGGGGCAAAAGTGATATGGAAGAAAGCTGACCCTGAATAATAGGCTTGTTAGAAACAAATTGGTTATTTCCAGTGGCTAAAACCCCACTTAATATATATGTAGAATCTCCCTTTTAGAATAAAGAGGAAGTTCCTACTAATTCCATAGGTTCACAAAAACACATAGGAAGAAGTGGTGCCTTAGGCTGCAGGCTAAGAACTCAGGTATCCAAAAAAGTTCTGGCAGCAACATAATAATGGGAAAACAGTGGGACCCTGGCATCAATAGCACTGGAAGCAGTAAGAGTGACCTTGGCAATGACATTCAGCCTGCAAGAAGTAGCTCAATAATTCCAATAACATAGTAGAGAGGTTAGTGTCACCCTAGGTTGCAGACTATAAGCACTGGGCATTGAGTAATAGGCATCTCTGCCAGCTGTAAGACAGGTTCTGGAAACAGCCATGGGGTATGAACAACATAAACTGGACACATCCACAAGTGGGTCCTAGCCAGCTGTGGGCAGACCCTAACTCCCAAGGCAAGTAGAAGCAACGTACGGTGGGCCCCAGCCAATTGAGCCAGAAGTAGTCTAAATCCTTGCCAAGAGGGCAAGCCAGAAGCAGCATGAGTCTTAGCCAGCTGGGCAAGCCAGGAACAGGGTAGGCCCATTAGGGCCCATTTTATTTTTTGAATAAGACCTCCTCAGTTTTGCTACAAGGATGAGTGGGTAAACTATTCTTCTATGAAGCTAACATTTGTGACCCTGGCCACTTATGTTATTGGAAGCCAGGTATCATATGGTAGAGTGCTGTGGGTCAAGGTACTGGTGAACCTAGGAAGGGATGAGCTAATCCCCTATATTCCCAAAACACTAGCCTGGTCAAGTATGAGCAAAGGAGTTATGTTGCAGATAGAGAAGAAGTCTGAATTAACTTTGCTTTAATGGCAAAGATCTGGGATACAGGTGTAGTACTTTTGGACAAAAAAGAATAGGCAAGGGCTTTTTAAGACTTTGGTTTGTTAACTCAGGCTATTAGCTGGTTTTATTTTCCTACCTAGTAGCTTTTATATGTTTTTGCTTTCATGAACTGCCTTTTAACCACTCTGGGAACTGTTTTTACCAGAAGGTTTTTGCATATATTTTAAAGAGATTAATTATTTGAAACAATAAGCTCTGAATGATCCATCCCACCAAATGCTAAACCACAGCCAGGATGGAAAGGAAGAATCTATTTATGCCCATGGTATTTCTAAGTGCAAGATTCCAACTGTGATAAAACCTACCTAAGACCATCTAGTCTGTTCTCTGGGCTACCAGACAGAAACTGTGGGCATATAATTCCCTTTGTTAAATAGAGAACCATCAGGCCACTTAAAGTCATTCCTTTCCATTCACCTATTCTTGACTGAATTCGAGTTGATTATATATTCATCAAGTAATATAAATTTATTAAGTTCTAACTCAATTCTGAGTGCTATGTTAAGAATTGGAAAAGGACATAAAGGAAGAAGTCACCATATCTTTCTCAACTCCATCAGGAAGAATGTAATTATTACAGGCTCTTTTTTCTCCTTGGGGCCAAATGACCATGAGCCCAACTTGCTCATCTCTGCAAAGAAGATTATTCTTTTTATGCCTTCAGTGATAATATTTGCATAGAATCACAGAATAATAGATTTGGATATGTGAAAGGACCTCAGAGGTCATCCAATCTGGCTGTCTCATTTTTAGATATGAGGAAACCAAGGCCCAGAAACATTCAATGATTTGGCCAATGTCCATTAAAAGCGCTGATCTCAAAACCAGTACCATTTCTGCTGTATCATGGTGAGGATAAGTGACCCAAGTAAGCCTTCTCTGAGGGGCTGGGTCTGAAGCCATCCTCCTCATCTAGGTATCTATTGTCAAGAGAGATGTTTCTACTCTATCATATGTCACTACAACAACCCCTCAGCCATCCATTACTGCCTAACACTCAGGTAGGAAGGGCCCACTTCTGACATCAAGGCCCCTGACCTAGTTCTTATCTTTACTTCTCTATCACTAGACAAGGAAGAGCAGGATTCTAACCTCAGACCCTACTACCACTTGTGGAAGAAATATTTAATCTACCCTGAGCCTCAGAACTATTCAAGAAAACATCACCCCTGCAGTGATGAGTAAAATTACTATTTAGCTAATAATTCCACATATGCCATTCTCACTACTAGAAAGTAACATCTACTATGGTTCAAAGACTGGGCATTGAGCAATAGGCATCTCTGCCAGCTGCAAGACAGGTTCTGGAAACAGCCACGGGGCATGAACAACATGAACTGGACACATCCACAAGTGGGTCATAGCCAGCTGTGGACAGGCCCTAGCTCTCAACTCAATAAAATCTTAGTAGCCAACTAGGGCAATGTAACTCTCATTCGGAGACCCTATTAATAGGTATTGAGGAAAGTAATAGAGCATATCATTGTTTTGGACATTTCTTATTCTGGAGATCTTGTCCTTATGCTAGAGTCTTTGTATTCACACACTAAGATTATTTTCATTAGTAGAAATACAACACTTACAAATGAATTAGAAGAAATATGGAACTGCTGCATTGCTTTCAGCCTACTGAGCTAACCAGAACACAGAATTCCACAACAGCTGAGAAAAATCTCCAAACCTTCAGCTTTTGGGTAACCCCAAGAGTAAGGCTACACTAGAGAGAAAAATGAAAGGAATCAAAGATCCTAATATGGATAGGAAAATTTTGATGTGAACACTGGTGTAATGTAATTATTTTGGAAAAAACTGATTAACACATTCATGAACATGTATACATTAAACAATGAGCACTTCGATTTTAAAATATGGCTCTCTGATATATCTCAGGATGCTAAAACATGCACTTTACGTAGATTAATATATCAAAGCCACAAATGTGTTGGTCAAGAGGCTTCACCCTTCCTGAACTGACTGATGATTTCATATGTTCTAGGAATATTTTTATCTTTTGGCATGTTGCTGTATACCATATGGTATAACACACTGACAAGCAAAAAGATTAGAACTAGACTGAAATACATATACATTTATATGTAGTATGTATGTATATATAGTATATATGTATGCATATATACTATATATACATACACCACACACATACGTATTTATTTATATATGTATGTGTACATATATATACACACACTGCATATATAAGAAAGACATTTATACCTACATTGAAATATGAAGGTATAATTACATATTCTAAATATTTAGCTTCTTCACTCATTTGAAAGACGGTCATTCAGAACCCAAGATTCAAAATCAAAGACAAATATAGAAAACAAATAGGTACAATGGGTATCATTGCCCTTTACTGTACTCCAAGTGATATTTGAACTGAATGTCCTAACACTTTGTCATTCAATATTTAAAGTTTGCTTTACTAAGAGCTGTAGTAACTTCAGGGATAGTATGTAAAACAGCTTGCATAACTCAGCTAAGAAGGTTTGGTGTCACAAGAGCTATATTTAACTGATTGTGATTGATTACACAAGAGTCAGAATGTTCTTGCCCTCTGTAGGCCATGTATATTTACAAAGCATGGGGCATCTTCTTGAGAAGGGTGGGCTCCAGTCAAGAGTCATCATGCTTATAAGGTCATAGATAGATTAGGTTATATATTCATGTGTATGTGTGTATGTGTACTATATATATATATATGTATGTATTTATATGTATACAGCACAGGTAGGTGGTACAGTAGAGCCTCAGAAAAAAATGAAATGACTGAACAACAGCAATATGCATCTACATACTTATATGCATGCATACACATGAACACATGTATGCATGCATATGCATGCATACACGTGAACACATGTATGCATGCATATGTATGCATGTATATGTCTATGAAGATATGTGTATATTTGCATATATTTTTGCACATATATTTAATGGATGGGAAAACTACCCTTTAAAAATGAAATATTTAAATGACTTCCTTGTCACAAAATTAACTCCCCCCAATGTCTACCTTTTGTTTTTGACTTATTACCTGATATTAGATCACCTCACCATTGAAAAACAAATAGCATCTACCATAAATTCCAAAACAATAAGAAATAGTTTGAAGGAAAAAAACCTCAAGTCTGCAATATATATATATATACATATATATATTTTAATTCACTGTTAACCTGTACCATAATACATTGAATACTCACAATTTTGTGAGTTGTATTACAAAAATATTAGTTCAGCAAATTTGCATTTCAGTATTTTACATCAGGGTTTCTTAACCTGGGGTCTGTGAACTATAAAGATAGATAGATAGATAGATAGATAGATAGATAGATAGATAGATAGATAGATAGGTAGATAGATAGATAGCTGATTTCTACATAAGTGATTTCCTTTGTAATCCTAAAGATTTTATTTTGCTTTTATAAATATCATGCTGAGAACGGATCCGGCCAGAGGGATCCATATCCAAAGATAGCCAAAGAAAAAGTTAAGAATCCCTGCTTTAGAGAAATTGTGATCTCATCAATATAGTTAATCTTTCACTGGAATCCATCCACACCTTCTCAACCTGTGTGATTCTTGTTCACACTCACCCATAAATCTACCTTAGAGCATCAAGCCAAAGTGCAAGGAAACTTCTTCTATGTCTCATAACATTCAATGGGTACTATCAGAAAACCCAGATTTCCCATCTGTATCTCTCATTCTCACTACATGATCAGTCTATCATCTTTTCCCATTATACATTTCCTAGATTTATCATACTTATTTATACCAATCCCAGCTATTTAGCCATCTATGGCATCCTTCTATCATTCTTTATAACATTAGGTTAAAAGACCCAAAGTCTAGGTCAGGTATGGAGAACCTGTGTCCTCAAGGCCACATGTGGCCTTCCAGGTCCTCAAGTGCAGCCCTTTGACTGAATCCAAACTTCAAAGAACAAATCCCCTTAATAAAAAGATTTGTTCTTTAAAACTTGGACTCAGTCAAAAGACTACACGCAAGTACTTAGAAGGCCACATGTGGCCTCAGAGCTGCAAGTTCGCCACCCCTGGTCTAGAGAATATATCTAGACTACATGTCAAAAGAAAAACTAAACATTAATTGACTCATAATATATTGGAGCTGAAAGAAACTTTAAAATTATTTTGTCCAACTCTCATTTGGCAGCTAACAACTCACTTCAAAAATACTTTATACTTATATGTTTCCCTCACAACAAATATCTGAGGTAAACAAAGAAAATACTTTCCCCCTGCCCCCCATTTTATGGATGAAGAAATCTGGGCTGGGAGAGACAAAGTGAATTGTAACAAAAGAAATAAGTTCTGTCTCATTAGACAAGCTTACTATTGAAAAGGATACCTTGATGAATATTAGCATTTGAAAATGTCCAAATACTTGTCCATATTTTTACTTTTCATTTGGATATTTGAAGTTACAGAGACAAAGATTTTATGCCCCCTGTAATTCAAAAGTCCAAGAAAAGGAAAGTAGGAGATAGAAAGAAGTGGCAAAGGGTGCTCATTCTTTGGGGCTTACCACCAGATAGACTGGCTAAGTCAAAAAGAAACAAAGTTCTTCTCTAATCAGTACTGAGCTAGATACCCTTAAGAAGTGTGTATATACTCTGAGGTTAGAACTTTGCTTTGGGGCTCACTCATGGGAATATTATTCATTTGATGTAGCCAGATGAGACTCTGGGTAGCCCTTAAAGAGCCCTCTAGCTTTGAAAAAGCCCAGATGTTGGCTCTTCTCTCCTGGTGACTGTGTGTATTGCTTTTGGTCCAATGGTTGGAAGCCTTGTCTGTTGATTTGTGTTATTTTCTGCTTGTAATTCCTGCTTGTAATGGTGACTATGTTTGTGACGTTCAGGGTGCTGACTTTTTCCCCTCAACTAAGTAAATGATATATGTACGTTTAATTAAAGTGAGATTGTAAACCCCTTTAAGTTGCTTTCCTTCAGAAAAGCAAATCAAAGAATCTGTGCTAGCAGCCCTTCTGTGTGTTGGTGTTGTTGGTTTTATGTCCCCACAGCAGCTGCTCGTAACATTGGTGTTACAGTTACTGAGAAAGAGACTGGGGATCACTCTTTCCCCACTGTTTGAAAGGCTTGCTTGCCAAAGAGAACTGCCCTTAAGGGCTCTTGTCAGAGCTCCCCCCCCCCCCAATGGCTCCTGTCCATGTATTGATCAAGCTCTCTTCCCTTTCCCTTCACACTATTTCCATCATGTTAAACACCTAAGCTTCGTAATTAAAAACTCTTACTGAATTGTTAAACACTTTCAGATTTTTCTGTATCCTAGTGAGTCAATCCCTAAATTTATAATTGTGATATCAGATAATGAATCATTGAAGATACTATGTCTCTCAGTGAATCAAAGAGGGAAATAAGGAAAATTAATATTGAATCGTATTATTGCTAATATTTCTACATGAATTTATCTGCTTCCTCAGACCTCTAACCTCTGAAGGTCAGGCAGCTTTTGAAGGGTAATACTGAATAATTTACTCCCAGCTCCAAGACATCTTGCTGGGCAAGGACCATTACTTTTGTTTATCCCTCACTTTTGTCTATAGGATAAACAAAAGTAAGGGCAGCTCCTTCAGGGACTTGTCTCCTTGTCCTACCATTCCTCTCATCAAGATTTGGGGTGACCTAGTCTAGAAAAGGTAGACTAAGCTAGTGAAAACCTGATTGAGATGGCTGTTTTTTTCCAGCCAAAGATTGCTAGAGAAAGCTGGGTGTCATAAACAAGCTAATATTCTATTTCTTAAATGCAAGAAAGTGGCAGGTCAATCTCATTGGAAAGGCATTTTCCCTAACTGTAGTGAAGTTATAGGGATCCACCTATCTGAGTACTCCTCCCCACCCCCAATAATGGGGAAGGAGCTGTGAACTTTTGGCCCACTTCATTAAAATGTCCACCAAGCGGAATGCTAGAGGAGTTCCCAATGACACGCTGACAGGCCAATCAGAAGGAAGACACCTAAGGATAAAAACCCAAGCCAGCATTTACTCCTGGTCTTGTGGCACAAAATGGAGGCAAGTTAATAAGACTCCTCTATTAGCAGGTTGCATGCCCCTGTTAATAAAGGATATCTCCCTCAGAAAATTGTCTCTGCTTGACCTTTGTTAAATTCCAGGCCCCACAGTTAAAATGAAATTTCCATGAGATGGATATTGTAGAATATGTGTATTCAAGTGAGTTAACATATTAACAAGGTGTAAAACACCACATATCTCTAGCTATTAGTATCTTTGTCATCATCACCTAGGGAAATTGAAATTTCTGCTAAGTATAAGAAATTTAAAATAAAGATGTTTCACTATAATGGAACAATATTCCAAAAGACATGGTGAAGACAGTTTCCCAATGGCCATTGCCATTAGGCCCACTATGATTCATTTTAGGGTTTACAAAATCCAAAATTTGTTGAGAGGCAATATGACAATGGATGACTATACTTGGATTCAGGAAGACATAGGTCCAAACACTGCTTATAATTACTAGCTGTGTTACCATGAGCAAGGCTTTTAACTGCTCTAATCCTCAGTTTCCATATTTGTAAAATAGGGATGGTCACGATAGCTAATGTGCTTCAAAGTTAAAACATAATTTTACTAATGCCCTTCCTTCTATATTGAGTTATCAAGTCTTTGCTATGCTTCCAAACAGAAATGTCTTCAGAAAAGTGTTAAGTGGATATGTTAGAAGAATATTCTAAGTGGTAACAGTTACGAAATAATTTTAAACAGCTATGTACCCATTTTTTTTTACTCAACAGAAATAGATGCTTTGTCCTTGTTACTCTTTCCCACTTTTATTTTACTACATAAATGGCAGAGGGAAAAAAAAACTCCTTACAGCAATGCCATACCCCACACAAATGTGATTAATTGGATTTGCAAAAACATGTTAGATGAAGCAATGTTACAGGAGAAAGTTATTTCAACAGTGACAAGCTCATAGATGGTAAGTAGATATGTGCATAGGATTTAACAGCAATGGATTTAGCCATCAGTAAGTAACCTGGACAGTCTAGTAGCCCTCTTATACAATACCTTTTTGGGGGTCTCCTTCTCCAATGCAGTAGTAATGGACATATCCTAGGATGACAAAACCATGGGCACTGTTAACTGGCCTCCCTTTTAGCTACACATAGTTCAGAGCCGCCTCCCTCCAGAAGCTCAGACTAACTTCAATGATTTTCAACCTTACAATTCTTCTGTCAGTCTAGATAACCTTATTCAGCACTTCTATGGATTACACAATATGGCAACAGCATCCATTTATAATGTATTATTTGATGATGCTGGGAAATTATATTAAACTGGGCGATGTTATGTGAGATAGCTTATGTACCCTCAATTTCCTTGTCTATAAAATGAGAAGACTGGAGGTGATAACCCATAAGATCCCTTCAAGCTATCAAAATATGATCCTATGTTAAAAGTGTGTGAATCACATTTGGGAAATTACACAGTGCCGTCAATGATCATAAGATACTCACTACCTTCGGAAACCAACTTTTTCTTCCAATAAAGCTGATACTCTCAGAAGAAGGAAAACTTTAATAACCAAAAAGAGAAATGACAAGGCACATGGTGAGAATAAGTGATTTCAAATAGGTTACTATGAAGTCCTAAGTTCCACAGAAGATATAATTAAGATGTGCTTAATTTGAAAAGAGGTAGGCCAGTCATATGTAAAGAATGACCTCTGAGCTACTAAAATAACTGGAGGAAGGCCTACAGACCTAACAAGGATTTGTGGGAAAACATAGATAAGATTTGCACAGCATAAGAAGGTAAGGAAGGATTTCCCTTATTATACGTTAGTCTACTTCATGTACTCTATGATCCAGATAAACTGACCTTCTTGTGTTTCCTCACACACAACATTCTGTCTCTTTTCCCTTGGCCTTTATAGAAGGTACCTTCCTTCCATGCCTGGAATGCACTCCCTCCTCAGCTACGTCTCTTAGAATTCATATTTTCCTTCAAATCTCGGCTCAAGTACCTTCTCCTACATGAAACTTTCCCTTATCCCTCAGCGGCTTGCACTTTCCCCCCTCAAAATTACCTTATATTTATTTTCTTTGTGTTTTCTATATGCTGTACTTTTATTCAATTCAATAAATTTAATTTAATAAACATGTATTAAGCACTTAACCTGCGCCAGGCACTGTCCTAAGCACTGGAGATACAAAGAGAAGCAAAAGACAGTCTGTGGCCTCAATCTAATCGGAAAGACAACATGCAAACAAATACATGCAAAGCAAACTATATACAGGATAAATAGAAAATAATCAAGGAGAGGCACTGGAATTAAGAGGGATTAGGGAAACCTTCCTTTGGAAGGTGAGCTTTTAGTTGGGACTTAAAATAAAGCAAAAGAGTTCAGTAATCAGAGCAGAAAAAGCAAAGCATTCTAAGCCTAAGAGATAGTCAGAGAGAATGTCTGGAGCCGAGAGATGGAATAGCCAGGGGGACGGTGTCACTGAATCAAGGAGTATGAGGCAGAGAGAAAGGTATAAGAAGAATGAAAAGGTAGGAGGGGGCTAGGTTATGAAGGTGCTTTCAACCTCAACATGAGGATTTTGTATTTCCTCTTGGAGGCAGCAGGAAGCCAATGGACTTTATCAAGGGGGAGATAGGGTGACATGATCAGACTATCATTTTAGGAAAATCACTTTAGTGGATGAACAGAGAACAGACTGGAGCGGGAAGAGGTTTGAGAAAGGCAGACTCACCATCAGGATATTACAGTAATCAAGGCATGAAGTAATGAGGGCCTGCACTAGAGTGGTGGTAATGTCAGAGGAGAGACAGAGTAGATTTGAGAGATGTTGCAAAAGTGAAATCAACAGGCCTTGGCAACAGATTGGAAACGGGGTGGGGTGAGAAATAGTGAGAAATCCAGAGGACTCCTAGGTCATGAGCCTAAGGACTAGACGATGATGATAGCTGTTGTTCAGTCATTTCAGTCCTGACTGACCCTTCGTGACTCCTAACTGGAGTTTTCTTGGCAAAGATACTGACGTGGTTTGCCATTTCCTTCTCCAGTGCATCCAGTGGATCCACAGTGTCAGGCAATCAGAAGTTAAGTGACTTGCCCGGGGTCACACAGCTAGGAAGTATCTGAGGCTGGATTTGAACTCAGGCCTTCCTGACTCCAGCTCCAGTGCTCTATCCAATGCACCACCAGGTACCTCCATTGATGATATATTACAGACTTAATTAATCCTTTATATTTTTCTTCAGAAGGGAGAAAAAAAGGAAATGCAAATCCTAAAGACTGTCACATTTTTGAAGAAAGGCAAAGCCATAAATTGAACATTTTAGCTATAAAAATATATTTTACAATAAATTCTACCTTCTCTCATTCAACAAAGTAGCTTTCCCTCATTCGTTTCCCTGCCTTTCACAAAACAATGATCTGGATGATATTCAATTGTTTTTTGGTTTGGGTTTTGGTTTTTTTTGTTGTTCTTATTTGTTTGTTTTTTAACTTTGGTTACAATACAAAATTGTTCTCCAAGTAGTTGTTCATCTTTTTTGACTATTGCTGACTTACTCACTGTCTATCATTCTTTGGGAAATCAGCGCAGCCTCTCAATTTTGTGCATCATCTAAGATTACCTTGGTCTGTAGTGTCCAGGCTAAAGAGAGAAATAATCCAACTGGAAGGAACTGGAAAGCAGAAATCTAATTAAATTAAAATCTGATTCTCAAGGATTACGTTTTACCTCAGTACTCAGGGTTTTTAAAGATCAATGTAGTTCTTACGCATGTAACAGACATTCTGTAAATAAGACCTAGAAAGGACTTTAAAAATCCAACCCAACCCCCTCACTTCATAGAAGATGAGACTCAGAGAGGCAAAATGACTTGCCTAAAAGCCATGCAAGCAATAAATCATGGAATAAGAATTTAAATACATCTTTTCCCCACATAAATCAAATGCTGTTTCCACTATACAACACTTCTACTTGTTATTGCAATAAAATGGCCATTAGTGTGGCCCAAAGGAATTGCGGGTGTTTTTTTTTCCCTTCTTTATAGGTCATTCCACTTTCCAGACAATGTCACAAGGTTATAGATTTGGAGTTGGAAGGGACCTTGGAGATCATCTAGGCCAACCCAACCCCTTTATTTTAGAAGTAAAGAACTGCCCAGAGAAGGAATAGGGCATGGCTGAGCTTCTAAAGGCAGGAAGTGGCAGGTCAGCATTTGAACCCAAGTCTTTGATTCCACAATCAACACACTTCCTTCCCATTGTATCACCCCACAAAGTCATGGCTTTATCAATGGAGGAGTTAAAAGGATGGTATTTATAAAAAGTGTCACAGTGACAATAGTCATTCAAAAAATATTAAGCAATAACAAAGTACGAAGGATTGTACGGGACACTGAATAAGACACAAATGTAGACAAGACATAGTATACATCCATAGGCCACATGGATCTAGCCTGACCTCCTGCAAAAAACTTGCCTGTTTATTTACTGGCATCCAACGTAGACCATGGTCTTATAGAAGAGAAAGCATGTATGGTAAGTGTAAAATTGAGATATGCAGAAGGCTGTGGGAAAATTCAAAACTACTACCTAGAGGAATACCAGAATCTTAACATATAGTAACAAACACAGACATAGACATAGTCATAGATATAGATATAGATTTAGACAATATAGACAGATATAGATATAGATGATATATATAGATATAGACAGTCATAAATGTAGATATAGATTTACATAATATGGACATAGATAGAGATGAGGATAATATAAATATAGATTTATATTTACCTGGAGTTACAAACCTAATAAAAAAAAGTCCTTTAACTGAAAAGGGAAGAAGTAGAAAACTGCCATGTGAATGCATCAACCTGGTTGCCATAGAAATCTGGCTGTGATTTGAGATTTCTAGAAATTCATAAGACAAAATCCAAGAAAGGAGCCATAACCTTGATGATCAATCAAGAAGCACATTGCTAAGCAGCCCACTAAGACTCTCAATTTATAAAGCAAGCAGCTCAACTGCATTAGTAGAGATAGTTTCCTTCCCAGGAAACCCCATATTAATGAAACCACAAGTGTGAGACAAAAAAAATAAAATAAAATTAGGCACTGTGATAGGCTCTTAGGATACAAATATAAGAGTAATATACTTACTCCTTGATCTCAAAAAAGTTACATTCTATTAGGGGAATAGAACACTCAGAGATAAGTAAATAAAAGATTATGACATTTACTATCTTATGTGGGACTCTGAAAACAGCAGTGCTTGAACCCTAAAGCTTGGGACAAAGTACTCTCTACTCTACAAGCAGTCATATCCTGACAAAAAGCTCAAGGGTCAAGTAGTTGGCTGGGAACATGAACAGGCAGCGAAAACAAACTCAGACTCAAACTCAGACTCTAGATTCCTTTTCTGGTGACAAAGAAGATCAAAACATACAGCCAGAAGAAGTCAACAAAGTCAAAGAGCCTACATCAAAAGCTTCCAAGAAAAATATGAATTGGACTCAGGCCATGGAAGAGCTCAAAATAGATTTAGAAAAACAAGTAACAAAAGTAGAGGAAAAATTGGGACAAGAAATGAGAGTGATACAAGAAAACCATGAAAAACAAGTCAATGACTTGCTGAAGGAGACCCAAAAAAACACTGAAGAAAATAACACCTTAAAGAATAGACTAACCCAAATGGCAAAAGAGCACCAAAAAAGCAAAGGAGGAGAAAAATGCCTTGAAAGGCAGAATTAGCCAAATGGAAAAGGAGGTCCAAAAGACCACTGAAAAAATACCACCTTAAAAATTGGATTGGAGCAAGTGGAAGATAGTGACTTTATGACAAACCAAGATATTATAAAACAGAATCAAAGGAATGAAAAAATGGAAGACAATGTGAAATATCTCACTGGAAAAACCACTGACCTGGAGAATAGATCCAGGTGAGATAATTTAAAAATTATTGGACTACCTGAAAGCCATGATCAAAAAAAG
>CM053622.1:236230233-236244506 GCA_028646595.1 Phalanger gymnotis
TTCGAAAACAAAAACAAAAAAGTTTTTGCATGCAACTGGAAAATAAGATACACGGGCAATGGGGCATAGAAATTTATCTTGCCCTACAAAAAAGAAAGGGAAAAGGGGATGGGAAGGGAGTGGGGTGACAGAAGGGAGGGCTGACTGGGGAACAGGACAACCAGAATATACGCCATCTTGGAGTGGGGGGGAGGGTAGAAATGGAGAGAAAATTTGTAATTCAAACTCCTGTGAAAATCAACACTGAAAACTAAATATATTAAATAATAAAAAAGATTAAAATAAAATGAACAAAACAATGAAAAAAAGAAAAACAATTGATCTAGAAAACAGATCAAGAAGAAAAAACATAAGAATAACTGGACTACCTGAAAGCTACAATCAAAAAAAAAAAACCAAAAGAATCTTGATACAATAATACAAAAAACAATTTAAAAAAACTGTCTTTAAATGTTAGAATAAAAGGGGAAAGTAGAAATAGAAAAAATCCACCAATCACCATCTGAAAGAGATCTTTAGAGGAAACCCTGTCGGTTGCTTGGTTGTTGTCCTTCACTCTCAAGGTGGACCAAAATTACATCACTATGCTTGAGTCAAGATTCAATGTGTCCAACTGTAGCTGATCAGGCCAATATGAGCTAGAGTGCTCTACCACAGGTTGGACATAAGTAGTCCATATGAACATTTGGAGTGGATACTCCAAGCTCGTACATCCTGTGTTTCCTTTGAGCTGTTTCAATTCTTCTTTGTTCATAGAGTACAGCACCTTCTCTGATGTGGGCACATCATGCTGTGCCAATTTCACCCATGTCACACAATTCCAAAGTTCTTGAGAGAAATCTTGAGAGTGTCCTTGTATTGCTTCTTCTGACTGCCATGTGAACACTTGCCCTTTGTGAGTTCTCCATAAAATAGTCTTTTTAGCAAGCGTGATTTTGCATTTGAATAACATGGCTAGCCTACTGGAGTTGCACTCTCTGACGAAGAGTGAATGCTTGGCAGTTTAGTTCAAGGAAAGACCTCAGTGTCTGGTATCTTATCCTGCCAGGTAATCTTCAGAATCTTCCTAAGACAATTGAAATGGAAGTGATTCAATTTCCTGGCATGGCACTGGTGGACTATCCAGGTTTCATAGGCATACAACAATGGGGTCAGCACAACTGCTCTGTAGACCTTCCGTTTGGCAATGTCTAATACCTCCAAAACTCTCAGGTTAAGGAGAAAATAATATGAGCAACAAGAAAGAAAAACAATTCAAATATGGCAGAGCCACAATTAGAATTACACAAGACCTAGCAGCAGATATACTAAAAGACCGAAGGTCTTAAACCATTTTATACCAAAGAGTAAAAGAACTTGGGTTCCAGCTGAAAATACACCCAGCAAAGTTAAGTATAATCCTGAATGAAAAAAAAAATTCAATAAATTGACAGACTTTCAGGATTTTATTGCAAAACAACCAGAACTTAGCAGAAATTTTGATATACATGATCTGAGAGAAACATGAAGTAAACAATTACAAGAGATTCAATATTTACTTTTTATACATAGAAATGTAAACTGTATGTGTAAGATGGTCATATGTAATTGGGTAGTTCAAAAGAAAGAGTGGTGTAGAGCCAAGTATGATGTGATTCTAAAAAGAAAAATGATGTAGAAAAAGGTAGAAAGAGTAATTATCTCATACAAATGAGGTGCTAAAAGAAGAACTGATACAGAGGAATTGGATGGCAGAGGACAGCAGGTAGTTCTAGAACCCTACTCTCATTGGGAATGGGTTAAGAGGGAATAATACATATATATGTAGAAGGGTATAAAATTATATTAAATTCAGAAAGAAATAAGAGGGTTAAAGGGATAGCAAGGAGGGAGAAGATAAAAGAGGTATAGGGAATAGGGTAAAGGTGGAGTATAGAAGTGTATGTCGATTAACAGGAATGTGATAAAGAAGGAAATATATACACACACATATTTAGAAGGGTATATACATATATACACACACATATATAATGCATATACATATATGGGTATGAAATCTAAATTCAGAATAAAATAAGGGGGCAAGGGGATAGGGTGGAAGGAGAAGATAAGGGAGGGATTCTTGGAGGGAGGCAGGCTAAGAAAAAAGAGGGCAAGGTAGAGGGCATAAGTAAAGTAGAGGAGTAAGGAGGGATAGGAACAGGATAAGAAGAATAGTGAGGAAAACAAGAAGGAGGAAAATATACAAGTAATTATAGTTTAGAATTTGAATGAGATGAAGTTACCTACAAAATGGAAACTAATAGCTAATTAAAAATATGAATTTAAAAATATGTTGCTTTCAAGAAATGCTATAAAAATGAGAGATACACACAAATATAAAATAAAGGTTAGGAGTAGAATTTATTATACAAAAAAAGCAGGGATATTGATCTCAAAGTTAAAGCTAAAATCAGATTTAATCAAAAGAGAAAAATAAGGAAACTACACTGTCAGCCACATTAATCAATAGTTTCAAAATATTAACTAGGTTATAAAATAACTAGACTGTATAAAAAAAGAAGAGCGTGTGCCTGCCAAAATGGACATGGGAACTATACAAATATAAACACAAAATATCTTTTATACAAACAAAGTTAGAGCTAGATAATTGAAGCAGTATTCATTGTGTACGGGTAGGTAAAGCTAATATAATTTTTTTTAATGACAATTTTACCTAACTAATCTATTTAAGTAATGCCATCCTAATTAAATTAAAAATTATCTTATTGAGTCAGAAAAATAATGACAGGGTTCATGTGGAAGAGCAAAGGGTCAGGAACTACAAGGAAACCAGGGGAAAAAGATGTGATGGTACTAGATCCAGTAGTATCAGGTCTTAAATCAGTGTTGAAGTATAAAATAGATACTTTTATTTTAAATTAAAATTTTCTTGTATAAATAAAATCTATGCCAAGAACAGAAATAAAGCCTACAGCCAAGAACAGAGGAAATGCAGGAAATTGGGGAGAAAAAACTCTCATAGACAATCTCGCAGACGGAATGTCACAGGGTCAGAATACTGTTGTGATATAAGAAATGACGAGCTGGTGGATTTATAGAAATATGGAAAGACTTGGACTTATGAAGGAAGATGTTATTCACCTTAAGAGAAACAAATGACAAGTGAAAATAAGCATAATACAGTCTTATGTGTATGTGTTTGAGTGTATATGTATGTATACGTGTGTATATGTGTGTTTGCCAAATATAAAAATTGAGTTCAGAATTTTCTAATTTTCCAGTTGTTATTTGCATTTCTTAAACATATCAATATGACAATTTGATAACCTAACAATGTAAATTCTGTGGTCTAAAAGGTTTCCAAATTAATGTTCTTCCTAGCAGAGCCACAAGGTTTGAGCTAGCTTTCAGTACCTGACCTGGTGATTGGCAAAGTAAACATAAAATGTAGTAAGATCTATTTTTATAAGAGATTTTAACAGAGAGGCAAATCCACTAGAAACTGCTCTGAAGTCCTACCCATTCCAACTTAAGAGAAAAGATCTCCAGAGGACCAGAAGACTGCATCAGACAATGTTTTCAAAAACCAGACAGCTGTATAAGACATCTGAGCCCTAAGATATGATAGACCAATGAAGTGGACAATTTTAGTTGTTAACTATTTACTTCTTCCCTATGTGCCTCTTTTCTGTAAGGTCTGCTTGCCAAAGTGGATTGCCCCAAGTGGTTCTTGTCAATGCATTAGTCAATCTCTCTCCTTCCTCTCTCATTGTTTCCCATCATAAGACTCACAGTTAAAAACCATTGAAGAAGTATTTGTCATATCAGTTAGTAATTCACTGAAGAGTCTGAATCTCTCAAAAGAATCAAAGGGGGAACAAGAGTAACACAAATGCTTAACTTTGTAGTACCTATTCACTGAAACATCTCCCTTATCCAAATGTGTGTTGCTAGAGCTATATTAATAACGTATTATTAATTAGGATCCAGCCTTTTTTATTTCTTCATTCAGGGACCAGCCCCTGTAGGTCAGTCAGCCAGTCTCTGAAGGTCATGACTAATAGAGGAGATTGTTCTAATCTTCAAGGCACCATGCTCATCAATCTTATGCAGGATCCCATTTAACGAGGAGAACTTATTGCTATTTGAAGTATAGTTAGAGTCTAACGTAGGTGAATTGTTGCCAGAATAAGCCCATGTCCTTGCACTCCTCCATTGGAGTTTAGGGTGACCCAGCTCATGAAAGAAGAAAACCGACCAGGTTGGTCTGGATGGAGATGGATTCCCCTGTCCAGATTGCTAGAGCCAGTTGAGTCTCACAATCAAGCCATGTTCTCAAAAAGATGTCTTTTAGCCTACCTCCTCATTTAAATATCTACCAGTTAGGGCTGATTTTTCCTTTCAGGGACATTGCCTTTGAAAAAAATATATATATTTCAGATATTCAGTATGTCCATTAGGGGTCTTTGGTTACCAAGAGAAACCACTGGCCACCATTTTATTATTAGCTAACCTAATTAATAAATTAATTATTAATTACCCAGAAACTCTGTCTCTCAGTTTTTCATTCATCACAACATCCAGTGAAAATAGAGAGCAGAATAGATTTTCTTTATCCTTTCTTCTCAGCAACAGGTGGAGAGAAAGAGCACTCTGGTTGACAAAGTTCTTAAACATATACTTTCACCTCTTTTTTCTTCCTCACTAACCTTTCTTGGTTCAGTAACTAGGTCCTTCTAATGAATGAACACATCTTAGCTTATAGTTAGTTAGTAACCAGATTCTCATTTTCTGTTTATAATCAAGTACCCAAACACAGAAATATTCTCTAGTAATTACCCTAAACATTTCCTAACTCTTTAGCACTTCATGTGCAAATCACTGACACATACTGTAGTCTTAATTTATTCTAATATTCTATGTCCTATCCTAGGCAAATCAGCAACCACAGCCTCAAAACTGAGTCAGAAAACTCTGAAACTGTTTTTTCTTATGACTCTAAGACACATCCACACCTTATGCCCCAGATAACTGAACTGTCACAGCAGACAATTTTGCAGCTACTTTTTCTCAGTATACATTGCATGATTCACAAAAGTCAACTTGAAAACTCTTCCCTTCATACTTAACTTTGTAGTACCTATTCACTGAAACATCTCCCTTATCCAAATGTGTGTTGCTAGAAAAAGGAAGTGGGGAGATAGAAGATGAATTTTCCCTTTATCCAAAAATATCCTTTATTTTCCATCCCTAAACTCATAATATGTCTACTTTTTATGTATAGGTGAGCCTCTCTTCCCGACACTCACATGAATAGTCTGTATCTGTCTGCATTTTTACAATACAACATTGATTCTCTCTCCACCTCTAGGAGAGGATACTGTTTTCCAGGTTCTTTATTCTCACTCCAATCCCAATAGTCACATCAATAAATGGATTATAGAGCAATATTTAGTGATCCACTTAGATATTTCTGTTATTCACTTTCTCACATTCTCCCCATCCACTCCTTCAGATATTAATATATTAGTGGTTATTCATAAATTTATTCATTGCATATAATGAATTAAGTGGGACTCAGAATTAATAATAAACTGCTTGTCCCCCTACCTCTCACCTAGATTCTACATATAGTGTTGACTCCTATATCTGTGGGGGAGAGGAAGAATGTAGGTTCTATGTGGAATCACTCTAAAAATTGAAGATGGATTTTCCTAAATCCCAGGAATAAATAAAATATCATGATTCTAAAACAAAATTGTAATCTCCAAAAGACACAGCTTGTGAGAAGGCACGTTTTAGGACATTCTTTCTGTTTTTAAAAAAATTGAATATGAAGAGTCATCTGTAAAGGAAAGTTCCCTTCAAAGTTACTCATTTTCAGAGAGTACAATAACAGTTCAGCCAAAGTTGGATGATTAAGTCTAACTAATGCCATTTTCTCAAAACAAGGTTGTTGAGGGTGGGGAGTGGGGGAGAGGAGAGATACTGCCTAAGTAAGTAAACACAAGGCTTTTTGTTCAAACTCCTTATCTGTTTTCAAGTCAATAAAGGAAAAAGTTTACAAAGAAGTAGTTCTATTATCAACCAGCAGAAGTGACGCAATTGAGTCTTCAGTTCTTGGAAGGGATCTAATCTTCATTTCTTGTGTTAAGTTTTCTTCAAACACTTCCCCAGCAAAGTAACGAAACTGAAGTATCAGAACCCACCCCACTCCACCCCCAACCCCCAATCTTAGACGAAATTTTAGTAGAAAATAAAGTATACACTTCTTTTTGTCAGAGTACACAAATGCCTTGGTTGAAGCACACATTAAAACAACTTGTCTAAGACAAGTGATATTAGAACAGCAACAGCATTAGGTCCCAAAACTATCGATATTCACAGAACAAATCTTGGTCATTATACACCATCCTAAAAGATATCAAAGCCCAGCTGTAAGACTCTGGATACCTGCAGTCATCCCAGAGAGCTCTCTTCTGGAATAAAAGGTCGCAGTAAAATTGTCCATGTGATAATGAACAGCGCTGTTATGAAAAGACTTGGCAGGGGGCTGCAGGGACAGAGACAGAGAGGTGTGTGTAGCCATGAGGTGGATGGATAACAGGCTGAATAAAAAGGATTTTGTTCTACTAACCCAGAGGCAGAGAAGACGAGTCCAGCAGAGTGAGCTAAGGCCAACTGCAAAGTCAGCCTGGGTTGGGATGGGGTGGGGGGCCTCCCTCTTACCTTCTCCGCCTCCCTGTTAACCCCAGAGCCAAGAGCAGTAGAACGGTAGCGATGGCCAGGCCAGGCAGGCAGAGTAGATGCTTCAGCAGCCACTGAAGCCAGGAGGGGCCCATAGTTTTCCCGCCAGTTGTTCCTGCTCCAGCAATGACCAGGGATGTCTGAGGGGCCCCTCACAGTCCCAGAGCTGAGATCCAGCCTGTGATCAGCTCTCGGGGGCGGTCCCGCCCTTTTCTCTAGAGGCTAGGGGTGGGGCGAAGCTGGGAACCCAAAAGTTTCCTCTTGCTCCAAGGCGTGGGGCTGGCCCCAAGAAAGCACCGAACCTGGTTGGCTGGGGATGTGCTGCTGCTGCTTCTGCTGTTAACTGTCCCGGGCTCAAAAGCTGCTGAAGTCAAGAAGTTTCCCGGTTTCCTTCCCAGGCACCCGGGAGCGCAATACGCCCACGTCTTCATCCTGTCCCACTACCTGGAGCCGAGGAGTTAACTCTGAAAAGATCAGTTTCCCTCTTCCTGGCCCTGGAGGATCCAAAGAAGCCAGCAAGAAACAGAGGCAGAGAGAGGGGCGACCTACTTTGCTCTGATTTGCAGAAACTTGAACCCTAAAGGGCTGTGAGGAAGTATTTCAATGCTCAGAGAGACTGAGAGATCACAAGTTGCTCCCGACTCCAGGGAGAATTGATTTCTCACCGCGCCTCTGGTGCTATATAATAATAACCAAGGAGAATGCTTTATGTTTAATAAGCACTCACTTTTGCTGTCTCGTTTGAGCCTCAGGAATCATGTTTAAAAAAATCAGGACAAAACATTATCCCTATTTTTTTAACAGAAAAAAAAAGAAAACTCAGGGAGTTTGTTAGTGGCTCGAGGTCACTCGTGAAATTAGTGAGAGGCACAGCCTGAACGAGACCTCAGATTTCCTAAATCTTAGTCTGGAACGAAGGTAATATAAAAAAAGAGAACAACTGGCTAGAGTGGGGAGTAACAAACAAACCGGGGGTTCGGTTTCAACTGCCATTTGTTACATGGGCAAGTTACAACATCTTTGAACACCAGTTTTTGCGGGTGTGAAATGAAAAGGTTGAAAGGTAATGAAAAGAATACTTGGCTTTGGAGTCAGAAAACTAGGTTTCTATTATGCTTCTGTTACTCTCTACATGTGGGACCTCAGCCAGATCATTTAACCTCTCCTGGCCTTAGATTCCTCCTCTGAAAAAGAAGGATCCCTTTCAGTTCTAAAACTGTGATACTTTCGGTATCTCTATGTTCACTTTAGCTTAAAAATTCCTGATTATCAAGTCACCAGGATATCTGAAGGTATGAGATGGGTTTGGAAGTTGTTCTGATTGGCTCATGTTCCAACTGTTCCAACTGTGTAAGAAGCTCTGTCATTTTAAGCTAGTACCCTTCTGGATCACTGCAGAAAGTAAGTCTTCTCTTGCTTGGAGAAGGGAAAAGACCTCTTATATCTAACTTGAATTCTCACATGATTATTTATGTCTGGAATAGCACAGAAAGGTGAGGTTGAGGTTGATTTCCTCTGTTTGGGGTGGGGGACAGTGCAGAGAAAGGAGGATTTCATAGGGTCTTACTAGATTGTAAGCTCGTTGGAAGAAGGGGTTATGTCTTCCATGTCTACTTATTGCCTCCATTGCCTAGCAGTTCCTTCCACGTAGAAGGTGCTTATTAAGTACTTATGGAATGAAATAATTTAGAGTGAAACATTTTATAATAGATTTCCTCTGGGCTAATTCCTGAGTAAACATTTGAAAGTGGAGATAATGAAGCTGTGATGTAACTAAGTAGCCAGGACTGCATTTTGTGGGAATTTAAATTTTGAAAAATCTGAATTCCACAAATTCTTCTTTCATTTCTCCTTTGGGAAATCCCAGAAATTTGAGAGGCATAAAGCTAGATAATACTTAAATGGCTCTTCAATCTCACTGACACAGATAACAGCCTCTCCACATCTTCTCATCTTGTGCAACTTTTGTCTGCATCTTTATCTATATACTCTACAGAATTCTTGAGGTCTTCCTCTGACTCTTGTTATAATATCTCAGAAGTGCCAGTGTGGCTTTTGAACCATCTAGTTTCTTATTCCTTGTTCCAGTGCATCAACCTTGACATCAAGACCACATAATTGTTTTGGAGGGTCCCTCACATACACTCTCTCTGGTTTATGCACACACCTAGGGAAACGCAAGGGCAGTGGGCTGGAACAGGGGATAGAGTGCGGTGCCTGAAATCTGAATGACTCTTCTTCCTGAGTTCAGATCTGACCTCAGACACTGACTAACTGTGTGACAACAGGCAAGTGACTTAACTCTGTTTGCCTCAGTTTCCTCATGTATAAAATGAGCTGGAGAAGGAAATGGCAAACCACTCCAGTATCTTTGCCAAGAAAATGCCAAATGGGGTCACGAAGATTCAGACTCAACTGAAAAACAACTAAGCAACAACTAAAGGGAAACACTGGAACATTTGTATCTGACTCATTTTGCCCTTACAGAAAGATCCTTCTGAGGTCTAGAAAAATTTCAGCTTTACCAGGCCTAAGTTTTATTGGTCCCATAAACTCTCTAAGCCTTAGGCATACCTTATTTTGCCTGTTTTTCCCTTCCTTCTGCCCTACCCCTTTTTGGGGGAAATATCTATATTTGGAAATTTCTGTACTCATATTTCTATACCTTTGCACAGGTTAATCCCCTATGCCTGAAGTATATGTATACATATATATGTATACATACATATACACATATATACATACACACATGTATATATGTATATATGTGTGTGTATATATATGTATATATATGTATACATATGTATATGTATAGCTTCCATGGCACAACCTCTAAGAAGACCTGGTTCCTTTTAAAATTCAGCTCAAGCATTGCTTTCTTATATGAGGTCTGTCCTGATCTCTAGTTGTAGCAAATGCCTTACCTCCTCCATACACACACACACACACACAAAAAGATTTGGTACAAATTTGCATATATGTCTGTATAGGTATATATATATGTATATATATATATGTGTGTGTGTGTGTGTATTTTATGTATGTATATGTGTGTATGTATGTGTATATATATATACACACACACACACACACGCACACACACACACACACACACATGATGTCTTCCCCCAAAAGAATTGTACAAAGTAAGCTCCTTCCAGGCAGGAGATATTTCTTTTTTTTTCTTTGTATCCCTAGCAATTTTCACCATAACAGTCACAAAGTAGCTGCTTTATAAATATTTATTAACTATGGATTGATTGGTACCTTTCAAAGAAGGAACTTCCTATCTTAGATGATCACTATCCACTACCTGCCTATGACCTCAGGAATGACAACTAAATCAAAGCTGCCAGAATGAGATTTCTCTCCTCTTTATAGGATACCAGGAGCTGCTCTACTCCAAAAAGTATCCTGAGCCTAAGCTGAGAACCAGCCTAGCTGAAGTACTGATGCTAAATGTCATTATTAATATCAAGCAATGACATAATCCTGAAGCATGAACTCAGCAGTCACAGTGACACTTTGTTGTAGCCAATGGGTTCCAAGTCCTGGGAATAGCCTCTTTCAAGACATCACAGGCTACTCCCTCCTGCCATTGCCAGCAAACCACCATGACTACAGGTGAAATTAAATGAGATAAAGCTAAGCTGTGTACTGTTGGTGATAATGATGGACTCAGTGATGGCCTAGTTGAAGGTGGGAGGAAGATTGCACGGGAATGGGAAGCAAGGTCAAATCCCTATTGCACCAGTAAATTTGAATTATTGGAAATGGCTTCTGTAGGAGGGTTGGGCTTGGCATGAAGCTGATCTGTTCCTCTTCCCTGGTTCGGGAACCTGAGGGTATATTCTATATGCCTCCCTGATATTAAACAAACCCCCCATGATGCAGCCCTCTTAAAAATACACTCTAAAAGGGGAGACAGAAGACCTAATCTACATGGGGGTTATAGATCTGGTTATTAAAACCTGGGATTGATAAGATTGAGACTAAAGTACAGCTTTAACTTAACTTTTGTTAGCCTCTCTGCCTCCATCATCTCCTTTGTATTCTTGATTGTATACAATTTAAAGATTTTCAGGGGTAAACCAATCAGACCAAAAGGGGATCCAAGGCCTCATGCTCAGATAACAGACTGTTGAGTGAGAAGCAAGATTTAGATCTTTAGGGGCTCTGGTGGACTCAATATGTTTGAGCAACTTATAATAAACTCCTTTTAATTCCATTTGTCTTGAGTTTTACTTCGTTAATCAGAGTGAAAAGCCCAAAGAATTTTCCTTTCAACAAATGGTGAGCCGATCTAGGAGTTTTGAATGCTTTTTCACTTCTGGCTCTAACCGTGGGAGGGACTACTCCCCTCCTCCCTTCCCCTCACCTCTTAAGATGTGCTGGAGCGGACACCCTCTTCCCTCAGGTCTTAGTTAAGCAGCCAAGTGGTGGATTATTTAGCTCCACAAGATTCAGGACAGGAAGGAGAAATAGGTCCCAAAATCCAAATTTTGATTTATTTTTCCAGGGCCATCTCTAATTGTCCTTATCTATATCTGGCCACTAGACTCAAATGGCTCTGGAGGAGAAAGTGAAGCTGGTGACTCTGCACAGCCCTTACATCTAAGTCACTTTCATGTCATAGCATCATTTCCCTGATGCTATAGTTCTCTTAGAGAAGGAAGGACAAACAACCACAACCACTTGTGTATGAAGAAAGGCTTGCAGACTGGGTCTGTGAGTAGTGGCCTTGTATGCATTTGCATGGAAATACCAGCATTGGTACAAGACATGGGACTCTCAGGAAATCGAACTGTAAAAGCTTGGTAAAATCCTGCCAGTTAAGCCCACAATTGAGAGATGAGGCTCAGTGGAGACTGGGAAAATTGTGGGAAAAGAAAAAGTAAAAAATATTTTGGTCAGATAAGGGTTGGGGCCTTGGTTATTTTAGTCAGATGTACATTTTAAAATTACTTATAGATCTATCACCCAGGCAAGCATGAGATTTTCAGCAAAGTTGGAAGGACTTTCAAACAATAATTACCCCTCATTATCTTAGGGAAAAGACCAAAATACCCTCAAGGATGAAAAATAGAGAGGAAGGAATAGAAAGTGAAATTTAGAAAAACCAGGGAATCAGCCAACCCTAACCCCACCATCTCCAAAACCCAGAATGATTATGGATAGTGGGGTTTGTTAGTCACTTTGTGGTTCAGCCAGGTGGTGTAGAAGACAGAGCACTGGACCAGAAATCAGGAAGACCTGAGTTCAAATCCAGCTTCAAACTAGCTGTGTAACCATGGGCAAGTGGCTTAACCCTGTTTGCCACAGTTTCCTCATCGGTAAAATGAACTGGAAAAGGAAATAGCAAACCACTCCAGTATCTTTGCCAAGAAAACCCCAAATGTGGTCATGAAGAATAGTAGTCACAACTGAATGGAAAATAGATAATTTGCAATCTCTATGTAAGAAAGAGATTTTAGAGAAGCCACTATATTGGAGACAAAGAACACTATAAAGGTGGAGGAACAACCTGAACTAGACTTCTAGTTCCTATCATCGTGGAGAGAGGTCCTGGTTCAGCCTGCTAGCCTGGCTCATTACAACGTAGAGAGCTCATTGCAAGACCCTTGTTCTTCTATTAATAACATTGCAAAGTGACATATGCTTGAGGCCTTTGCTGAGATGTCCTCCCCAATAATGGACATAAACCTTAATAGAGTGAGCAGAACCAAGGAATGTTAAGCTTGGAACTCACCAGTGGCAGTACCACCCCTATGAAATGCCTGGTTGGTGACAGAATCACTTATGATGGTGGCATCTGCTTTGGTCTTCTGCATTGCTCTACCTGGTTTCTGGTGGGTCCCTTTGGAGGCACCAAGCAGGGCAGTCTTCTTGGTTTGAACCTTTCCTGTGTATAGGGAGGAGTAGGTCATCATTTTTATGGACTCTTGAGCTGCTCCTGTGTACTTCTGGGAAAGGGGGTGATCCTGGAGGTTTAGCCTCTCTACTATCAAGGGAGCTCCCTTATTAGGGCAGAATCAGTGGTGGAAATTTGCTGATGCAACAACTATTTGCACTTGAACAGGGCATACCAGTACTCTGTAATATCTAAATATTACTTCTATTGAATAGAATAATTCTGTGAACAGACTTCTTTATAGCTTCCCTACCTTCATTTCCTTTAATGAAGGAACCAGCTCTGCCTCCAGAACTGTAGAATTGCACTCAATACCTTATTATTTTCTTGTATTTTCATTTGGTTTATTATCGTTGGCGGGACTCAAGTTTTAGAATGGATTTTTCAAAGACTAGTTTCATTTATTGGCTCCAGTATTTGCCAAAAAGACTGTTTTCCTTATGGAAGCTGTGTTCACCCTGAATCATAACCAGTTTGCAAAGGAGGGTGGTTCTCTGTTTTGGTGCTTGTTTACTGCTGATTATAGGGACAAAGGGGTAGATGGTGATGGTGAGGGCTCATTATTGTTCACAGCAACCCCAGTATAACCTCAGGAAGATATGTTTTTCTTTAGGCCAGTTTTATTGGTAGCCTTGGAACTGTTACTGAAAGCAATATATGCAGGTACCTTACATTGGGAAGAAATGTAAAATGTTCCCTCAGTCTCATAATTATCTTCTAAGTATGTGTATATATGTGTATGGAATATATACTTGCCTACAAGTGAAAAATAAAATGGGTGGAGAAGTGAGATTAGGGTTAGGGTTAGAGAAATGAGGAGAGAGAAGATCTCACTTAATAGGTACATGTCTATGTGTATATAAATAGGAATATATATGTGTGTGTGTGTGTGTGTGTGTATGTATGTGTATAGCTAGATATACATATATACATATATGTAATTATACATGTGTGTAACTTATGTGTTTTATGGTTGATTGCAACCTTGTGAGGATTTGGGCAATTCATAGTGCCCTGATGCCTGGTTTGATGACAGCACCTCCTGTGGTAGTATTATCTGCTGCTAGTCTTCTGCAGTGCTCCATCTGGTTATTGGTGTGTCCCTTGGCTGATAAGGAGCAGGCCAATCTTCTTGGTAAACCTTTTTTATGTATGAGAAGTGAGTAGGTCATCATGCATATGGACTCTTTGAAAACTACTGTGGACCTCTCCTGGGAGAGGAGTGTGTGTGTGTGTGTGTGTGTGTGTGTGTGTGTGTGTGTGTGTGTGTGAGTGTGTATTGGTTGACTGTTGTCCTTCATTCTAGAAGAGGACCAAAATGTTATTACTATGCTAGAGTCAAGTTTCAGTGTGCTCAGCTGTGGCTGATTAGACTACTATGAGCTCAGAACACTCTACTACAGGTCAGGCACAAATAGTCCATGTGAACATTTGGGGTGGATATTCTAAATTTGCACATCCTGTGTTTCCTTTGAGCTGTTTCAATTCTGCTTTGCTCATAGAGCATAGCACCTTTTCTGATGTGGGCATACCATGTTGAGCAGTCCTGTGCCAGTATCTCCCATGTCACACAATCAATTCCAAAGTTGTCGAGAGTATCCTTGTATCGCTTCTTCTGACCACCATGTGAACA
>CM053622.1:236244606-236265536 GCA_028646595.1 Phalanger gymnotis
TGCATGAAGGTCCGTACTACTTTTAGTGGTGCCTGCTGCCACTACCTTTCAATCTCTAAGCTGCATTCCCTCTAGGACCCTGAGAGCCCCTGCCCCCCCCCCAAAGCCTATTCAAATGTGCGGGAAAGATCTTCTCATTTACCGATTGCCTTCACATTCGGCCCCAAGATCTTTTAAGTCCATCACATAGCCAACTTGTGCCTAAATAGGTACAAACTCTTTCCCCCTCCCTTTTTTTTGTGCAATAGAACCCCCCTGAAATGAACACATCACTTTTGCAAAATACTTAACATAGTATCTCATCATCAGAGTGGCCGCATGGCTCACTTGTCAGCCCCTAGAGCTTTGTATCCATTACATAGGTCAATGGGAAATGGGTGTCGATAATACCATAACAATAAAACAATACAGCAAGAATAGTACAAAATAAGTACACAGGACAATATCATCATTCCCCACCCCCCAATGAATGGGGCTCAAAATCTTCAGGTAAAGGGTGAAGGCCTCATTTTCCACAGCTTCTTCTTGCTGAAATTGGACATCCCTGCACCAAGAGTCCCACTCGAGAGGTCGGTTCTTTAGCAAGCTGGCAGGAATTCCAGGAATGCTAGGTGCCTAGGCAGTCAGTCATCTGAAAATGTAGGGTACTTAGGGTACCTAAGCCTGAAGGAAACAGAACTAGCAACAAAGTTAACCAAAACAAAGAACAAAAAGGGTAGGTAAGTATGGGTTATTATCCTTCAAATAAAATCATCTCCATTTTCATTGAGACTCCAATTATGCAAAGATTCGATCTCATAGCCTAACTCAGGTATACAAACTTTCATCTGTTAATCACACAAGATCACCTTCCTTCTGAGTGGCTTGTGACATTTATCAGCATCAGCCATACTTCTGGAGACCAAGAATCTATTATTATAGCACTATTCATGGTAAAATATATGGTTCAGGGGTATGATTCAGTAATTATCTTCCCTTGAATAGATAACTGTTACAGTATTGTCCTTCCCATGGGCTATGACTTCTGCAGCCTTTGGAACATCATTCGGCTTCCATTTTACCCATACTTTAGCTCTCAATTTTATTCCATCAGTAGAACCAAAGCCTTCCTTTCCTCTGAGAGTTATTTTGGAAGGAGGGTCAGTTTTGACAAAGGGTATTTTTTCACAGGGGATAATAATCACTTGTCCTATCATTTCTACAAAATTGTATAGGTTTTTTACCCAAATTCTGGAGTGTCACAACAATTTCTCTTTGACAATCAGAATCTATCACTCCAGCCAATACATTCACTCCTTGAGCTGCTGATCCTCGTTTAGGTAATATCCATCCAAAATGATTCCTGAGGATTCTCATACATACCCCAGTAGTGGTTTTTCTTATCTCTTTCCTATTCAACCTAAAATTCTCTATACAGTGTAAGTCATATCCAGGAACCAGGTGTTCCTGGGCACAGTGGTAGGACATCTTCCCTCACAGTCCAAAAATTAATATTTTGGATCTCATGTGTTTGCTGTTTTCTAATCTGCAGATTTGGGGTCATTATTCTGGATAGAGTTGTACTCCCTCCTAAGGGCCTATTATTCAAATTATGTAAGGCAATAGACAAATTATCCTTCCAATGTTGATATGAATTATTAGAGCTTAATTTTCTTGGCTGTTTAACAGTCTATTCATTCTTTCAATTAGCCCAGATGCTTGCGGGTAATATGGAATATGATATATGCACTCTATATTATTCAATACACAATATCTTTTCATTTCATTACCCTTGAAATGTGACCCCTTGTCACTTTGAATCTACATCAGGATTCCATAGTATAAACTTATAATATCTAGGGTTTTACAGGTGTTTTTCTGAGTTGCATCCTTATAAGGACAAGACACTAGTACACCTGAATAGGTGTCAACACATGAACATATATATATTTACATTCCTTATCTTGGGGTAGTGATCCAATATAATCCATCTGCCATATCTGGGCTGGTACTTTTCCTCTTTCTATTTCTTCAGTTACTTTCCTAGGTACAGTTCGTTCTCTTTCTAATTGGCATATACAACACTCCTCTGTTATTTGTTTTAACAATGCATGAGAGATACTAACACCTCGATCCTGTGCCCATCGATGAGTGGCCTGGACCCCAGCTGTCTGGTGGACCCATTTTCCTAAGGTTGTGTCATCAGTTGTGGTCAGAGTATGGACAATATGTTCAGTAGCAATCTTTGCTAGCCGATCCACATGTGCATTGTACTCACGTTCTGGTGTGGTCAAGGTCACATGAGCATCAATGTGAAAAACTGACAAATTTGTAACCAGACACATATCCCATATATCTTCCCATAATTCTTTACCCCAAACTTGTTTGCCATGAATCTCCCAATTCTGATTCTTCCATATAGGTATCCACATAGCTAACCCATTAGCTACCACCCATGAGTCAGTAAATATATGACACTGTTCTCCGTTCTCTGTCTTGATGGCTTGATGTACTGCCATCAGTTCAGCATATTGGCTACTTCCACCTATCCCAGAACTCTCCAGAGTTCACTTAGTACAGGGGTTATAGGCTACTGCTTTCCAATGTTTCTTGTGTCCCAAATATTTTGCTGTCCCATTAGTAAACCAAGCATGTTTCTTCTGTTTGGTTAGTCCATCATATCCATTATTCCATTTCACTAAGGATGGTACCAATTGTTGCTTAGGTTCAGGGGTTCTTCATTTGCCTCAGTGTCAATGTTTGCCACAGATTCATGTAGAGCAGAAACTCTGCTTTTGCCTGCTCTCGACCTATTCTGAATATACCACTTCCACTTGATTATGCTTGCCTCTTGCGCATGTCCAATTCTGTGGGAAACAGGGGTACTCATTACCCAAGTCATAATTGGAATTCCAGGCCTTAATTCCACTTCATGACCCAGAGTCAGTTGCTCAGTTTCTACCTAAGCCCAATATGTGGCTAACAGCTGCTTCTCAAAAGGTGTGTATTGCATTCCTAACGAAGGTAGTTTCCTTGACCAAAATCCTAAAGGTACACTTCAGCTTTGTCGTTTTTGCCATAAACTCCAACTCACATAGTCATCTTGCACAGTCATTTGTAATTCCAGTGGCCCATTTTGCATAGGCCATAAATCCAGGGCTAATTGTATAGCAGCCTTTGCTCTCTCAAAAGCTCTACTTTGTTCAAGTCCCCAATCAAATTCGTATTTCTTCCTGGTGACTTTACACAAAGGTTTCAAAATCTGTCCCAAGTGTGAGATGTGGTGTCTACAATAACCAAATAGCCCTATGAACTTTTGGGCCTCTTTCTTATTAGTAGGGGTGGGAAAATCCTGGATTTTTTGTCGAGCTTGTGGAAGAATTTCTCGCAGTCCTTTGTTCCACTGTATCCCCCAAAATTTTACAGTTTAACCTGGCCCTTGAACCTTTGTAGGGTTAATTTCCCATCCTTTGCTTTTCATATGGTCAATTAATAGTGTCAAACTCTTCTCCACTTCTTTTATATTTTCTCCCTGTATCATGATGTCATCTATGTAGTGGTTAAGCTGTATACCAGGTAAATTTAATTCATCTAACTGCTCAGCTACAATCCTGTGGCAAATAGTTGGGCTATGAAGATATCCTTGTGGCAGGCATGTAAATGTATACTGTCGGCCTTGCCAAGTAAAAGCAAACTGGTCCCATTGCTTGGGGTCTATTGGGATTATAAAGAAGGCATTGGCCAAATCAATAAACTGCATACCAAGTCCCTTCATGTTTCTGTATTTTCTCTATTAAAGTAACAGTGTCTGGAACAGCAGCATACAGAGGAGGAGTCACTTTGTTCAGCTGTCTGTAATCTACTGTCATCCTCCATGTTCCATCTGACTTTCAAACTGGCCAGACAGGGTTGTTCCACTGAGTAGTTGTAGGGACTAACACTCCCACTTCAACACATTCTTTTATAGTACTGGCAATGTCATCTTGCCCACCTGGCACATGATAATGCCTCAAAGTAATTACTTCAGAAGGTCTGGGCAAAGTGATTGGATCCATCTTTATTTTCCCCACTAAGACTGCATTAATGCCTATTTTCCTCACAGCAAATTGGTATTTCCCTTCACGTAAATTCAAGGTTCCTTTCAATACATCTATCCTGATGATGTATTCAGGAATTGGCACAATAACCACAGCATGTTCTTTCTTGGGCAACTGTCCATTTTTCATCACCAATTTAACTTGTCTGGCTGATATTTCAGTCCCTCCTAATCCTGTGATGGCAATAGGAGTTCCATGGCTGAACTTGTCTAGATTTCCATAGATAAGGGTGGCCTCTGCCCCAGTATCTATTAATGCCCTAGTTACCATACTTGACTCATTTTTCCAATATATGGTCAAGTTGATGTGGGGTCTGCAATTCAGCCTGTGTATTTCCTTAATGTGGACTGGGGCTTGGCCTGTTTCCTAGTGTTCCCTAACATGTGACTCACTTAGGTGTGAGGGTTCAGGGTCTGTAGCATCTACAGGAGCAGTTCTTATTTCCCTATTTTGTCACTTATCAAGTCCTTTATCTTGGTACATTCTGTACGGTTCACACATTAACGGTGAAATCTTAGCTATCACCACTGAAAGACGGCTCCCTATTTCCCTAAGTAACAGAGTCAAAATTAGGTGTTTATAAGCAGGAGGAGCTGTCCTAACTATTAAATTCCTTCGAGGATCTCCCAAAGGATCATTGTTATATGTGTTTGCAGTTCCCATCATGATATCCATCTTCATTACCTCCTCCTTTAGTTTTAGGTTTATTCTCAGTGGGTCACATAGAATCAGTAGGATATATCTTATTACATCCCTCAGCAGCTAACACCAACAGGTTAGTCTTGCTATCACCATCTCTTTGCTGATGATGTTCGCTAAGTGCTTGCTGAACTAGAGGATCATGGCTGATACCTATGAATCTCATACAATCCACCCTATCTACTGATATTCCACTGGCCCCTTGATCACTGAGTCTCACCATCCAAGATATTAATGGTTCTCCCATTCTTTGGGTGAATCTACTCAAAATGTCTGCGATCTCTTGCTGTGAAAAATCTTCCTGAATTTCCCTCATAACTGAATTGTCACCTTGGGTTTCTGTCTTCCTCCTTTGTATGGGACAAACATCTGTCGGAGTATTACACCATCTCTCATTCTCTATGTGAGGCACATCCTGAACTCTAGTAGAGTTTTGTGCCTTAGCCCTTGACATTGTCTCATTTTCTCTCCACTCCCTCCCCCTGCCACCATGGCAAGGACAAAGCAGCAGTCAGGCTCGACCTGGGCTGAGTTGGAATGTATTCTTGACCTATGTGGCCTCCTGTTCCTCCTAGCCACATTAATGGAAAAATTCTCATTTCAGTCAGTAGACTCTTGAGCAACAGTTTGTTTTCCTGCTCTCTGAGATTCCCCATCTGGCCGTGGTGTAGGAGTGCTCCCATTTCTTTCACTTAATCTCAATCTTTCATATACTAGCTGGTAGGCTGATAACACTATCCAGCTTTGCCTAGACAGTGATGCCCCTGACTGAATTCCAACCTCTTGTAAATGCCTTTCCAAATTCCTAGGATCTCCTCTCTGTAGCCTTGGTTCCCAGTTTTCACAGAGTCCAGCTCTTTTAGCCCATTCCTTTGCTAGGGAGGAAGAAAATGTATCCTCCCACCCTGGGATATTCATCTCTTCCTCTGAAGTTCTGCTTCTAAATAGAGATCTTATACCTAGTGATCCCATCCTCATCACCAGATATATCATTAAGGCAGAATTCATGATCTCAATGAAAATCATGAATATGCCCGAATGGTCCAGAATGGCAGGATATAAGGAATTCTCTAAGTAGAAGGCAGAGGAGTTAAAGCATTTATTCAAGCTCCAAAATAGCAGACCCACAGACCAGTGTCCCCAATTCGATATCCTGGCAAGAACCTTCCAAAACCAATATGTCCATCTCATGATAGCGACCAGGAGGTTATAGAAAAATATTATGGCAGCAAGCCAAGCCATACTGGTGCTTCTGCTCAATTCTAGGGCCTCCAGTAAGAAGATTACTCATTGGCCTCAAGCCCTTGCTCAGCACTCTCCTGTCTGCACAAGGGTCAGTCCTGCTTTTAATAGCTCCTGCTGCCACCACTTCCACTGCTGCCACCACTGCCACTGCTTCTTCTCCTCCCTGCACTACCTCTCAATCTCCAAGCTGTGTCATCTCCTTTATATATAGTCGCCAGACGCTATCCCTTGACTAGAAGATCATCTGAGCAACTAGAACTCAGGCACCTACTGTTGGCTCCAGTTGTAGCCACTCCCCCTAGGACCCTGAAAACCCCCCCACCCCAAGCCTATTCAAATGGACGAGAAAGATCTCATTTACTGATTGCCTTTACAATGTGTTGTCTATGAAATTGTGTTTTTGGTATGCGTATGTTTTGCATTCGAACAATGTAGCCAGCCCATCAGAGTTGCACTCTCTGAAGTAGAATTCGAATGCTTTGCAGTTTAGTTTGAGTAAGGACCTCAGTGTCTGTTACCTTATCCCACCAGGTGATCTTCAGAATCTTCCTAAGACAATTCAAATGGAAGTGATCCAGTTTCCTAGTATGGCACTAGTAGACTATCCACATTTCACAGGCATACAACAATGAGGTCAGTACCATAGCTCTGAAGATCTTCAGTTTGGTAATCAGTCTAATACCTTTTCTCTCCCATACTTTTCTTCAGGCCTCCCAAAAACTGAGCTACCTCTGGCAATGCATGCATCAACCTCGTTATCAATGTGTACATCCCTGGAAAGTACACTACCAAGGTAAGTGAACTTATCCACAGCATTCAGAACTTCTCCATTTGCTGTAACTGATGGTTCCATGTATGGCTGGTGTGGTGGTAGCTGAAGGAGCACCTGTGTTTTCTCGGTGTTGTCCCAAAATTAGCATAAGCAGCAGAGAAGTGATCCATGCTTTGTTTCATCTCAGCTTCAGAGGCTGCACAATCATCTGTAAACAGAAAATCATACACCAACACTTCCTCCACTTTGGTTTGGGCTTGCAGCTTTTTCAAGTTGAGGAATTCACTATCACTGCAGTAACTAATCTTGATGCAGTGTTCATCCTCACTGAAAGCATGTGACAACATGGCTGAGAACATCATGCTAAAAAGCATGGGAGCAAGCACACAGCCTTGTTTCACTCCATTGGTGACTAGGAAAGTGTGAGAGCATTGTACATTATCTAGAACCTGGGCAAGCATGCTGTCATGAAATTGACATACAATCTGATGAACTTCTCCAGGCAAATAAATTTTGACATAATTTTGACATAAGCCCTCATGACTAACAGTATCAAAGGCCTTGGTATGATCTACAAACATTGCGTACAGATCTCTGTTCTGCTCCTAGCATTTCCCCTAGAGTTGTTGGGCAGTAAACACCATATTGACTGTTCCTCTGCCCTTTCTGAAGCCACATTGGCTGGCAGGTAGATTCCCATCTTCCAGGTGAAGGATCAGCCTATAAAGGAGGACTCTGGCAAGAATATTGCCATCAATGACTAAGAGACCCTCCCCCCCCACCTTGTGATTGTCACAGGACAATCTATTTCCTTTACCTTTCTAGATAAGGACAATGGAGCCATCTTTAAACTCCTAGGGGACAACCTTCTCTTGCCAAATAATTTGGAAAATTTCAGTCAGTTTTTGTATGAGCAATGGACCCACTACCTTGTAAATCTCAGCTGGAATAGAATGAGCATAAGATGCTTTGCCACAGGAAAGGACTAATGGCATTCAAAACCTCTTCTTCAGTTGGATCTTCAGTTACGGAGGGATTGACTTCAACCTGAGGTAAATGGTCAGTGACCTCAGCATTGATTGATGATGGTCTGTTGAGAACACTATAGAAGTGTTCAGCCCATCTCTCTAGGATCATGTCCTTATCACTATTCAATGTGGCTCCAACAGCACTGAGTAGTTGAGATGCACCATAGATCTTTGGCCCATAAATAGCCTTCAGGGCATCATAAAAGTGCTTTGTATTATTACTATTAGCACAAAACTAAATCTCATCTGCTTTCTTACTGAGCCAAGAATCCTGCATCTCTCTAAGCTTTGCTTGTATTTTGCTTTTGACAGAATTAAATGCTGCCTTCTTAGAGATGGAGGAACTATCCTGTTGGTAAATCCTGTGAAGTTCTCATTTTTCATTTAGCAGCTTCTGAATCTCCTCATCATTTTCATCAAACCACTCTTGATGTTTGTGAGTGTTCTGACCCAGATGAGCTAATGCAGTGCTATATGCCAAATCTCTGAAAGCTGCCCATTCCTTTTCTGCTCCACTGTTGCCAACTGTGTGTTGGTTCAACTTTTCTTCCAAATTAGCAATAAACCATTCAGTCTCAGAGAAGAGTTCTAATTCATTGACACTAATTCTTCTGCTAGTCATTTTGCCTTGGGGGCACCATTTTTGTTGAATGCTCAATTTAGCTTGGTAAGGATAAGTCTGTGATCAGTCGAGCACTCTGCACCACACATCGCCTTCATTGTTCTTACATCTTGTCCGTCTCTTCTCCTTACAAATCACATACTCTATTAAATACTAATATTTGTTGCAAGGGTGCATCCATGAAGTTTTATTGCATTTAGGTAAATGTAGGACAGTGTTGGTGATGAGAAGGTCATGAGATCAGAACAGGAGTACAGGGAGTACTTTGCTGGCACAGAGGCAGGGTTCGCTTGCTTTGCCCTGCTTGGATTTGGGTCTTGGTGCTGGTTGGTGGTTCTTGGGGGAGGAGGAATGCTGGTGTGACAGAACTTGCTGTGACTGTGGATAAGGAGTCCTCCTGGTAGCTACACAGCAGAAAGGAATGCTTGCACTCACAGACCAGAGCACAGACCAGGAGAGGAGTATCATACCACCTCAGAAAAGAAGTAGCTCTGGAAACAGCAGTGCAAGGGCCCTGAAGCTTGGGACAAAACACTCTCCACTTTGAAAGCAGTCATACCCTGACAAAAAGCTCAAGGGCCAAGTAGTTGGCTGGGAACATGAGCAAGCAGCATCAAAGGTCTCAGATTCAGACTATAGAATCTTTTTTTGGCGACAAAGAAGATCAAAACACACAGCCAGAAGAAATCAACAAAGTAAAAAAGCCTACATTGAAAGCCTTCAAGAAAAATGTGAATTGGTCTAAGACCATGGAAGAGCTCAAAAAAGATCTGGAAAGTCAAGTAAGAGAAGCAGAGGAAAAATTGGGAAGAGAATCATGAAAAACAAGTCAACAACTTGCTAAAGGAGACCCAAAAAAATACTGAAGAAAATAACACCTTAAAAATAGACTACCCCAAATGGCAAAAGAGCTCCAAAAAGCCAATGAGGAGAAGAATGCCTTAAAAGGCAGAATGAGCCAAATGGAAAAGGAAGTCCAAAAGACCACTGAAGAAAATACTAACTTAAAAATTAGATTGGAGCAAGTGGAAGCTAGTGACTTGATGAGAAATCAAGAAATTATAAAACAGAACCAAAGGAATGAAAAAGAGAAGACAATGTGAAATATCTCATTGGAAAAATCACTGATCTGGAGAATAGATCCAGGAGAGAAAATTTAAAAATTATTGGACTACCTGAAAGCCATGATCAAAAAAAGAGCTTAGACACCATTTTTCAAGAAATTATCAAGGAAAAATGCTCTGATATTCTAGAACTAGAGGGTAAAATAGAAATTGAAAGAATCCACTGATCACCTCTTGAAAAAGATCCCAAAAAGAAAACTCCTAGGAATATTGTCACCAAATTCCAGAGTTCCCAGGTCAAAGAGAAAATATTACAAGCAGCCAGAAAGAAACAATTTGAATATTGTGAAACACAATCAGAATAACAAAATATCTAGCAGCTTCTACACTAAGGGATCGAAGGGCTTGGAACATGATATTCTGGAGTTCAAAGGAGCTAGGATTAAAACCAAGAATCACCTACCCAGGCAACTGAGTAGAATACTCCGGGGCAAAATATGGATTTTCAATAAAATAGAGGACTTTCAAGCTTTCTCTATGGAAAGACCAAAGCTGAATAGAAAAGTTGACTTTCAAACACAAGAATTCAGAGAAGCATGAAAAGGTAAACAGGAAAGAGAAATCATAAGGGACGTACTAAAGTTGAACTGTTTTGTTTACATTCCTACATGGAAAGATGATATTTGTAACTCATGAAACCTTTCTCAGTGTTAGGGTACTTGAAGGGAATATACATCTCTATAGACAGAGGGCACAGGGTGATATGAAGGGGTGATATCTAAAAAATAAAATAAAATTAAGGGGTGAGAGAAGAATATATTGGGAGAATGAGAAAGGGAGAGATAGAATGGGGTAAATTATTTCACATAAAAATGGCAAGAAAAAGCAGTTGTATTGGAAGAGAAGCAGGGGCAGGTGAAAGGGAATGAGTGAATCTTGCTCTCATCACATTTGACTTGAGGAGGGAATAGCATATACACTCAATTGCATATCTTACCCCACAGGAAAGTTGGGGGAAGAGCATATGAGAGAAGGGATGATAGAAGGGAGGGAAGGTTATGGGAGGAGGTAATCAAATGCAAACACTTTTGAAAAGGGACAGGGTCAAGGGGAAAATTGAATAAAGGAGGACAGGATAGGATGGAGGGAAGTACAGTTAGTCTTTCACAACATGACTATTACGGAAGTGTTTTGCGTAATGATACATGTATGGCCTATGTTGAATCGCTTGCCTTCTCAAGAAGAGTGGGTGGGGAGGGGAGAAAGAAGAGAATTTGGAACTCAAGGTCCTAAAAACAAATGTTCAAAGAAGTTGTTTTTACATGCACCTGGGAAATAAGATATATAAGCAGTGTGGTACAGAAATCTATCTTGCCCTACAAGAAAGTAAGGAGAGAGGGTATAAGGGTCAGGGAGTGGGGGGACAGAAGGGATGGTAGACTGGGAAAAGGGGAAATCAGAATATATGCCATCTTGGTGGGGTGTAGAAATGGGGAGAAAATTTGTAACAAAATCTTGTGGAAATCAGTGTCGAAAACTAAAAATATTAAATAATAAAAAATGCAAGAATTAAAAAAAGATCTAGAGAAGGAAATGGCAAATCACTCCAGTATCTTTGCGAAGAAAACCCAAATGGGGTCATACAAAGTAGGAGATGACAGAAAACATTTGTAATACCTAGGTCTTAAGTCCTGAGGAACAGACTAGGCTGGCTGGGATTAGCGATTTAAAACACATGTATAATTCTTAGTCCAGACTTTGCCACTGTTCTATCAGTTGTCTCACCTTGGGCCTTCATCAGCACCTTGGAATATCCATCTGCCCCCAGGTTGCTAGGTGACACAGTGGCTAGAGTGCTGGACCTAGAGTTAGGAAGACCCAGGTTCAAACCTAGCTTCAGACACATACTACCTGTGTGATTCTGGGCAAGTCACTTAACCTCTTTCTGCTTCATTTTCTTTATCTATAAAGTGGGAAGTATAATACCTCCCACCTCACAAAGTTGTGAGGATCAAATGAGATAATATTTGTAAAGCACTTAACGCTCTGTATGGCACATAATAGGAACTTAATAAATACATATTCCTTTTCCCTCCCCCACCCCTGTTCCCACATTCTCTCCCTGGAATATCCTTTATCTATCCTGGCTGCCTTCTCCTATTAGTAAGTTCTTCCCTGATGCTCCATTTTGGATAAGAGTCCAGGCCAGCCAAGTTTCTTTCCTCTATCTCGCTCTGCTTTTGAGTAGATAGATAGATGATAGATAGATAATAGATAGATCATAGATAAATAATAGATAGATTATAGATAGATAAAAAGGTAGATAATAGATTACAGATAGAAAATAGATTATAGATAGATAGGTAGATAGATAGATAGATAGAGATATAAATATATTAATGTCATATAGGTGAGTTTCCAACTTTACAAACTTCTACATTATGTCCCAGAATAAATAACTTCCCTACCTTTTTAGCTCCCTTTTGTGTATTGTCTTTTTCTATTGAATATAAACTCCTTGAAGACATGGACTGTCTTTTGGTATATATGTGTCTGCCCAGTACTTAGCACAGTGTCTGGCACAGAGAAAGCACTTAATAAATGCTTATTGTCTTGCCTTGAAATGGGGTTAGGTTAAACACATTGAAGTTAACTTTTTCGTCAATCCAATATGAGCCAGTATCAAGAAAGGCTGCAGCTCTTTGGAAGTGGTGGATTTTTCTCCTCTGTGGGGTATTGATATTATTAACCTTGGGGGCTTATGTAACTGTGGTGCACTGAGCTCCAGGAAAGTTGCTCCCATACAACAACAACAACAACAACAACAACAACATCATCATCGATGTTAAATAGCATTCATTTAGCATTTTAAGATTTGCAAAGGACTTTACCTTTGTTTTATCATTTGATCCTTTTGATCTCATTTGATGTATAACCTTGCTGAGTACTTGTTCACATTTAGTAAAAAGGTTTTTTTTTAAATCTGCATTGACTCACCATCTTTTCACTTCTCTTGACCCTACACTTGGAATCAGTGTGTACCAATGTTGAATTAATGAATATGTGTATGTATGTATGTTTATGTATGTATATACATATATGTGTGTGTGTGTGTGTGTGTGTGTGTGTGTGTGTGTGTGTGTGTGCATGTCTATGTTAAGGAATCTCAGTTTCTATTTCTTTCAATTTTCTATTGCATGAAACAAGCCTAATGATGATAGTCTAGAAATATGTTGACCACAGACCATGTATGGCCTGATAAAAGACCCAGAAATGAGAATCAGTGGACATGTTTGTGAGTAATTTAATGTTTTCAAAAGTCTTTGATAGTAAGAAAATAAATGTAAGTTCTAAATAGTATTATAGTGAAACATCAAAAAAAAAAATGGAACAGATGCCTCCTATTATGGCCAAGAAGAAGGAGAACAGATGAGAATTTTGTCATTTCCAGTACTAATCTTGGCATATAATTCATTTACTGGAAGTTTTGAATAACACGACTTGTTTATAAATCCGCAATTCCAACACTGATGGAAAGAGGCAAAAGTTGATTATGTTAGAACTGTTTTAAAGCAAGTCTAATACTCTGCAGATCAAGGTTAAAATCTAAACAAGATGTGTTTGCTATGTGGGCAATCTTTTTTACATGCAATCTTCCCTAGAGGCCTAACCATTATCCATAGCAAACAGACTTGAGAATATTGCCTCCAACCTATATTCTTGCTCTGCCCAGTGCTCTACCTCTAAGTCTGTTACCCATTTATGGCTTAAGCCTATTCCTATTTCTGCATGACACTAGGGAATGTCACATGGATCAGTATATGTAATCTATATGTATAGCTAATACATAACTGTAAGATCTCCATTGAGAAAGAACCTCACTTATTACTACTTTAGTTATGAGGAAGTTGTTTTTCCCACTTGATAGCCAAATTAAGTTTACCTCTTTACAATGTGTTCATTATGGAGGCAGAAAGAATAAACAGACTTTCTCTTCTTTTAAAAATCCTTCAAAAACTTTAAGATAGCTATTCTTTTAGAGCCTTAGTTTCCTTATCTGTAAAATAGGGGTCTTTAATTACTAAATGATCTCTAAGATTCCTTTCAACTCTAAAATCCTCTGACTAGATGACTGTGACTTTTTCTTCTCTGTATTCAGGTAATTGAAAACAGACAATTCTCCTAAATGCCAAGGCAGTCTCTTATGTTTGTGTATGAGCAAGCACAAGATAAATTCATATATTAATTGCACAATTTTTCCAAATATTTACCAAGTATCAATATAAAAAACACAAGTTATGCCAGCAGGCCTAACTGGAGAGGAAAGGTACCTTGAAAGAGAGACAGGAAATAGTGTGTGTGTCTAACAAGTCAAACCACCTTGACCTCAATCTCATTTCAGACCCGATAGAAATAGTGCTGATGCCTGAACCCAAAAAGTCTTGGGAATATCAGTATCCCTCAAACAATCACATCTGGTTTCAGCCCATACTTCACAGCCATCATTGACAGGAAAAGTTATTATTGAAAAGAGACCCGTTTTTCTCATGACCCCCAGCAACAAACACTGACCAATTGTCTTCAGAAGGCAGGAAAGTGCAGGATCCTAGAAGGAACAATGGCATACCCTCCAGACCACCACTCCTGCTTCCAATGTAGACCTTACAGCCATCATCTTAGGAAGCATCTCTTGTAAAGATGGTCCTTGCCATCCCTACCAACTTCCTACCAACTGCCACTCAAAGAGTGGACAAGTCAATCTATCTGAAGCATTGAGGCACCCTGAAAGAAAGACAGAAATCAACATGTACAGACAAGTCAAACTACCACCGCCACCACCTTGACCACCACCTTCCCTCCAACCCTGATGGAGACAGGCTCCTGAACCCAAGAGCCTCAGGAACAGCAATGCTTGCAGACCACTGCTCACAGCCATCATCTTGAGAAGCAGCCCCTATGGAGATGCACCCTGGCAACTGCTACTACAGGTGTTGAAGTTACTTCTATTTCAGACCTAGAATGGAAAGTATCTGCCACCAAGTCCTTGGCATTGTCAAATGGCTCAACATCATATACTAATATTCTTTTTATCAGTGGAAATGGCATTAAAGAAGAACTATTTCCATTTGCTTTGCAGATAAATGCTAAGGCCCATAAGACCTCTCCATCTGATTTGAAGCTGAAACTTTTCTTATGTGTCGTCTCTCCCAATAGAATATAAGCTCCTTGAGGGCAGAGACATCTATATATTTGTAACTCCAGTGTTCAGCATAATTCTTCAATTGTAGTAACCACTTAATAAATGCTTTAATTATTTATTCACTGTGCTAGACCCCTTAAGAGATAAATACACACAAAAATCACAAGGCCTTTTACCTGTAATCAAGGAACTTACAATTATAGAGAAGTAAGATTTAGGCAAGTGAAAAGATAACCAACAATTTTTGTCGTTGTCGCTTGTTTGTATTTGTTATTTCATGAGTGTGGGGAACTCTAATGTATAAAAGCCTTTCGCATTCAGATCAATAACATATCTACAACTAATTGTGGTAGAGTTGCCTGGGACAATGAGAGGTTAAATCACTTGCCCAAGGTTAGTAAGATAACTATGGTAAATTATAGGATTTAGATGACTTATAAGAGATAAAGTGACAGCATACTCCAGAAAAACAAGAGCTGACTAAAAAATGAACTCTAGCATGTAAAAGACCAAGGAGTATTGTCCCTGCATTGTTGTAGAAGTCTGTGGATGGCAAACCCATTTCAAGCATGAGGCCACCAGGGCTTTGTCATTAAAGAGCACAAAAGTTTAATGTATATACTCTTTCATGAGAGTAGAAGGAAGTGAGGAGAAGATAAGCTCCAAGATTAGCTAAGAAACCAAGAAGGAAAGGCTTCAGTTCCAGGTGAAGGTATGAATGAATGAACAAAGCATTTATTAAGCAATTATGATACCTATAAGGAAAACAGGTTGCAACCTACTCACCTCTATCCTCTCTCCCTATATTCCACAAAGGAATCTCCAATCACCAAAATCTTTTTCATCCCTAGAGTTTTCCCTTCCATTCCCCTTTCTAGGAGAATCAATATTTCTCCTTTCCTACCTTAAGTAGCCACAGTTTCTCCCAGCAAGGGTGAGTAATAATGTCAATGCTACTCCCCTCTCTGGGTGTTGATGAGTCATACTTAGCATGGGGCCACCAGGGCCCAACACAGAAGTTTAACAGGTATACTCCTTTATGAAAGTAAGGAGAGGACAAGCTCAAATCTTGGCCAAGGAGTAAAGGAGACACTCTAATTCCAGGTGAATGAATGAATGAATAAAAGATTGTTTTTGTTGTTTAGTCATTTCAGTACATACATACACACACACAAATTAAAGGCATATTTTTCCAGCAACTGTGGCAAATTGTTTGAAAAATGATCTTATCAGTTAACTTATGTGGAACATTTTATACCATTTTGTATCATTTTTGTGATTTCAATCAAGGGCCAGGGCCTGAATTAATGATCAGCTGGACCTGGGCTTCTTTGTTCTCTCAGGTTTGCTCAGACAATATCTTTTCTCTGTCAACAAGGCCAGATCCTGCTGACCTAAGAACATTCTTTCCCCTGTTAACCATTAGGGGATGAGACCCTAATCCTGAGAGACTACCTTGCTTAAAATTCTATGGGTATATACTTCAACTGACCCTTGTCAACACTCTTATCTTATTGTATTTACAAATCTATTCCATTGAGGAAAATCCTCTTCTTGTATCATGGTTAAACGTACATGGGGATCATAAAAGTGAAGTAACACAGGCTTGTTGAGTCCGCTAAAAATAATGTGTATAAGTTTTCTCATTTCTTTGTTCAGACAGCCAGAGCTTATGCTCTGACTCCTTGTGCGTACAAGTAAGCTAGCTTAGCTATGCTTTAAGGCAAAATAATAAACAGCATGGATTTTTCTATCACCTAGCTTGTTTGCCTTCTTCAACCAAACTTTCAGGTTTAACACTTATATACATGGATCCAAAGCTCATAGCAATACTCAAATGGAGCACAATCTAGAAATCGATATCACTATGATTGAGATGCTGCAATAGATTGAAGGTACTGAAGAATGTAGGACCCTGATTGGTAGAGGAGCAACACATATAGGGAGCAGATGATTGCAAAGCTCTGATCAAGAACACAGAAGCCTACCAGTGCTCTAAGGGGAAGTGGAAGCCAGTGACAGGGGCCTGGGGTGGGGCAGGGAAGAAAGGTACAGGATCAAACAGCCCACCTAATAGTGTGAGAACAGAGTATTCCCACAGCACAAAATCCCCATATAGAAACTGAAGCTGGAGGTATAAATAGGCAGAAGAAAACCCTGAACACAATAAACAAATTATATGAAGTAAAAGAAGTCCAACAGATAAAAAGAGAGTAATTCTAGACTGTACAAACAGTCTCAGAAAAATAATGGCTTGGTCATAAGGAATTCAAGAATGTTGAGAAGAAATGAAGTAAGAGATTTTTTAAAAGTGGAGTTTTAAGTGAAATAGAGGAAAGACTAGGAAGGAGAATAGCTTGGAGTAGAAGGTGGAAAAACCTTATACAAATAATGAACTCTGAAAATTAGGATAGAGCAAATGGAACTCACTGATTTCAGGAGATCACACAAAATACTACAACATTGCTCAGGGCGAGGGAGCTAGCCCTGCCCTCCCAGAGCCTTCGCTTGAATCTCAGCCCTACCCTACCATACTCACCTGGCCAAGGAGAGCAACAGGTCCCAGGGTCTTCGGAGGGCCTCCTCGCTGGACCCCATCCCCCAGGGGTGGTACCAAAGGGGTCGGGGATCAAACAGACAGGCAGAGAACACCAGGTGGCAGAGGCACTACTACTTTATTGCTTACATCCTGGTCCCCTTTGATCTCTCTCTTTGTTCTCCCTTGTTCTTCCCCTCATTCTTTTCCCACCCCCTCAGGTCAGCACGGATATACCCTTCCCCCGAGCTCCTCCCAAGCGTGGCCCCGGGGGCCGAGCCCCCATCGTTACCAGGGCATTCCAGTGCCTCAAGGGCAGGTCACACCCCCGAGGGTCTCAGACTCCGCCCAGGCGACCTTGGTCCAGAGCTGGGCGGGATCCGGCCTCCCACATCTCTCCCTTTTTGTTTTAAACAGGGGCTTGGGTCTTGGGGTCACCTCCACAACAGGGGTGGTCAGCAGGGAACAGAGGCTTGCCTTTGTTTCAATAAGCATGCGGTGTGCTAGCCAGCAGATTAGCTTTACTAGGCAGGGGCTACAGAGCAGGACGGCAAGAAGGATAAGCATGGGTGTGGGAAGGACAGTGGCCCATTGGGAGCATGCTAAGGCCTCGAGCAAGCAGGGCCCGGGCGAGGGCATTTTTGATCGTCTCTTAAGGGCATGCCCCGGCCTGGTCTTCTACCAGGTGGGCCGAGTCCATGAGTGCCGTCTAATTGGTAGTGGTGTTAGTAGTTGGTAGTGGTGTTAGCCAGTCCTGGTCCGAGAGACAGTGGCAGTATCAGAGTCACAAACGCCACACGGGCTTAGAGCCCCAGTCTATTCCGGGTATTTCAATCTCGACCAGTATACGTTTACGGCGGGCCCTCTCAGAGCGGGTCCTCTTGTGGCCCCGGTGTCCCCGTTTCCGTCTTTGTCTCTTCCGGGGTCCTGAAGGCCAGGAAGCGCATGGCAGGGGAAGTGCCGTCGTTGCGCAAGAGAAGAAAGTTTATGGTGTACACTGCTTGGGCTACTTGGGCTGGGGTAACTTTTCGTGGGGATCCAACTCCCCCTTTTTGTTTTAAGGGCAGCCACCTCACCATTATAGGTACATCTGAATGTTTTCCTTTAACTATCACCTTGTAAGTAAACATAGGAAGGAATGATCGACACATTGACATATCAAAGGGGGCAGTCCCCTTTGTGAATGTAAAGACATAGACTCAGAAAAGAAATAAAAATGTAATAGTCTCTCCAAGATTCAAAAGGTCCGTGTCACATGCAGCTGTCTGGTAGAGGACATTGTTAATCAGCACAGAGTCTTCTTCCTCTTCTCTTCTTACAGGAACCAGCTTTCTGTCCAGTCTCCTACAAGAGTAATCTTAGCACAAATTTAAATTATCATTTTTAAGCTTTGTAACCCGGATCATTTTCACAAAACTGAAAATTTGGACCATGGCCAATTGTCATATTTAAGGAATCCACATCAGAAACCGTAGTCGTACATTTTACACACATTCATAATTAAGTACCCCACCAGGAGGATGAGACATCACTCAAGGAATCAATAACAGGCTTCGGAACATACATAAACACATGAAATAGTCAATTTAACACAATGGATATAAAATCTTAACCTTTTAACTGTGCCATGTGTCTTTAATGGCCTATACAAAATAAACCACAAACCATTGCTTTACTAGCATGAGTAATTGCAACAGAACTTTAGACAAGCATGATATTAATCAAATAACAAAATAACAGTCTCACATTGCATAAGGAACATACACAAAGCAAGCCCTATGAGTTTTGTATGAATTCCCACCCTTGTGCAAAAGGCTGCACTGAATTGGTGCAAAAGCCTGTAAGTACCACCAGTTCCAAAGCATCAGAAAGAACAGAGTTTCTAGTTATAGCAGAATTCCTAAATATCACAAAGGTTCTCAGCCAAAAAGGTGTGGTAATGGAATCTCACAATGGAATAGCAGCAAGAGAGCGATCATAGGAAAAATACTATTGCTCTTAGATTCCTTTTTAGACAAAGGAAACATCTCAAAGTGAGTCTTAAGCAGTTGGTTTAATTTCCTGCACATGCCCTAGCTCTAGATAAAAATAATATAAGATTGATTTACCAGGACTCACATACATAGGGGATTTAATTAAACATCTTTCATTCTCCACTTTAAACTTGTCTTGATGTAAGAGCCAAATATTAGAATCCTTTCTATCTATTGTACATAAACTTTCAGTTCCTCAGCAAACTAAGTTCATTATTTAGGACCTACATAACTCAAACAAATTCTTTCCTGTGGCTGAATGACCTTGCCCATGCAGGTAGTTTCCAGGGTATTACAAGACAAGGAGAAGTAACATGGTGCTCAGGAGGGGGTTGAATAGAAAAATCCTTGGGTCTGTATGCTATCTTTTTGCTGTGTCTCTGAGCACACTCATTCAAGGTCGAGGCTTTCTAAAAATCATGCAAAGCATTTTACAAAACTTTCCTTCCTAAAAATGCTTTCTCAGAAACAGTTTACAATTTATCCCGATATTATTACAAATTCCTAAGTGCTAAGCAATTCTTAAATTTAGAGCACCAAACCTTGTCCACATAATTGAGAAAAAGAAAAGAAAACTAAACATACTATTGTAAATACTATCTCTAAGCAATAACATCAATAGCTTAATTAATGATCTCACAAATTTCCCAAATGATAGCAAAATAATTAAAGACAAAGCTTGGTAATTTAAGGCGTCTTAAATTACAATTCATGACCTAATGACTTTTAGATTATAAAAGAAATTGCTTGTCTAACAACACAGATGATAACAGCTGCTTACCAAGTTATGCAATAAGAAACATTTTAGAAATATAACAATATCATAAACAATTATCATCTATTTAAACTTTAAAACCCAAACCAATTAATTACTATTCTGGAGGCTTAACCACAGTCAGTTTTCTCCTTCACTCAGAGGGATTCGACAATTAATTGAAGAGTAATAACAATATCTTACAATAACCAAAATCTTTAGGTGGACGTAATTCCTTGTATCTCCTCAGAACTTTATTGGTGTTTAACATTAAAATGGTAATCCCAAATAACCTAGATAACAATCTTACAAGTTTCATAAGTGCTGGCCAACTTGTTTTAGCTGTGACCTTGACAAGGTAGGATTAGCAAAGCCAAGAAAGTAACTTAAGGAGAATGTTATTACAATTTAGGAGTAGGAGTAAAATCATAGTAAAAAATTTCATATGACATCAATTGCATTCTCAAATCATTACATCTATAGGGCTTAACAAGCATATAGGCTTTTCTTCTCTCCTCATAGTTGCAGAGTCTGGCTGTGGACCGGGGGGTGCTGGGAAGCTGCAGAGTCCAGCACCTGGATTAAAGTCTAAGGAGTCATAGAGGAGTGTCCCTGAGGGACCTTTACTTTCTAATAGGGGTTACTGGTTTTGGGAGACAAAGAGCAAAAATTTGCAGGTTCCGATGGTGTGGGAGCAAGGATATCTTCTGTCATTTAAACTGATTTTTCTTCACATTCATAAGTGTATATTATTTCTTTTTTTTTATTTTTAATTTGCAACAAACAGTTCTACATAATTTTGAGTTCCAGATTTTCTTCCCTCCCTCTCCCCCCTCCCCAACAAGGCATGGAATCCCATATAACTTCCATGTATAACTTGGCATTGAATTAATTTACACAC
>CM053622.1:236266036-236290710 GCA_028646595.1 Phalanger gymnotis
CTGCTTCCCTCTGCCACTTTGTGTGTTCTGCAGTTCTAGAATTGGTTCAGAGCCATTTTTTTATAGGTTTTTGGAGGGACTTGGTGGGGAGCTCACGCCAGTTACTGCTTTCCAGTCACCATCTTGGCTCCGCCCCCCATCTTCCCTTTTTGTACCTTTCTATTGGTTGTCCTCATGCCTGAAATACTTTCTCTTCCTACCTCTACCTCTTAGAATCCTTAGGTTCCCTCAAGACTCAACTCAAATACCACCTTCTCCTCAAGTCTTTTCCTGATTTCCCAGCAACTAGTGCCATCCCCTCTTAAATTACTTTGTGTCTACTTTGTGTGTATCTAATAACTATTTATTTGTGTAAATATTATCTTCTAGACTAGAATGTAAACTCCATGAGGTTCTAAACTATTTTACTTTGTATTCACAGTTTTTTAGCTTCAGCCCTTGGCACATAGTAGCAGTTTAATAACTGTTTGTTGGTTGATTAATTGAGTGTGTATTAAGTCCATTAAGCATAATTTCAATTTAGAACAAAATTCTATAATATGCTGTTGAAAGGATGGTCTGAAGATATAGAAAAGGAGTTAGTGATCACTAAAATCCAACATTATTTCATGAATGATAGAACATACTTGACTAACTTCATTTTTTTTGCAAGGTAACCACATATTTGGTGATGACAGTCAAATCAGATGAAATAAGATATATAAAGCACTTTGCACATTTTAAAGTGCTATATAGATGCTAGCTATTAATTTTCTTAATAACGTAGGAGAGGAAGAAATATCAAATTGCAGGGGAAAGATCTAGAGGTGTTCAGGGATGGAAAGATCAAGATAAGTTCGATGTTACATAGAAGCAGTGATATATATACCAGAGCCAGCTCAAACTGAGCAAGGACCAATTGTTTAATTTTCTGTGAGCATTTGTAATTCTAATTGGCAAACATGACAAATCAGAGCTTGATTGATTGTTTTGTTAATTGTCTAGACTAAAGAAAATAGTGAAGAAAAATGTTAATAATGCACACTATTTCCTTGGAGAGTGTGTTGTTAAATATTTTCTAGCACACCATTGGATAGAAGAAAAATAGTCACAACAATAATAAATGCAGTAGATCATGGCAATTCTGTAGCATGCTTAGATTTCAGCAAAACATTTGGCAAAGCATTTTCCATTTTCCTTATGAATAAGCTAGTGAGGCAAAGGCTAATAGTTTAGTTTGGACAGTATCTTAGTAAGATTAAGAACTGGTTGAATGGTTCATTCCAAAGAGAAGCATTTATCTGTTCAGTATTAACTTAGAAAACTGGCTCTGGTGAAACGTCCCAGAGATCTGCGCTTGATCCTACACTATTTAACATTTTTATGTTGAATGTAAAGTAGACAAGATGGCATGCTTGTCAAATTGGCAGATAACACAAAGCTAGGCAGGCTAGTTAATAGATTAGATTAATAAAGACCTTGATAGGATAGAATGAAGAGCAAAATCTAATGAGATAAAGTTACTAAAGTAGGCATAAAATTCTATACCTGGATTTAAAAATCAATTTTACAAATGTAAGTGGAAGGGTAGTGTCCTCACTTGGAGGGTTTTAAGGACCTGTGAGCTCGAAGTGAGGCAACATTATGACTTGGCAGTTGAAAGGCAAGTAGGATCTTGGGCTATTCAAGAGTCAAAGTGTTCATACTCTGTCAGACCACAAATAATTACTATTATTTGCAATACTAAAAGATTATTATGTTTGCTTATACAATAAGGTTAACATGTTTGAAATTTAATAGGTTCCCAGAATATAAAAATTTAAGTTGGAAGGGGACTTACAGATTATTTTCTTCTTATTTTATATATTAGGATATTGAGAGAGCACCATAGCATGGCTGGTTGGCAGTGAAACTGATACTAGGGCATAGGATCTTAGACTCTCAGGCCAACACATTTCCAACTTACTAGATAAGGCTGCCTTCTTATTTAAAGTCATTTCTAGAACTGTTTTCTTACCACTGGTAGGGCATGAATGAAATGACCAAAACGCATGGATAGTATAGATCCACTGTGCTTGTGTTGCTCTCAAGTTCCTAGTCCTTTTGTCCTCACCCACTCAGCAATCACTTTTTTCCATAAGGAGACTCTAGAGGATAAGAATTGCCTCTATTAGTATAGTCTAGCATGCATCAGGATTCTGACCTTACTATTCAAGAATATTGTAAGGAAAACTATTAGAACTCATAGCTGACCATGTAACACTAACTACTGGGGCTGGTACTGCCTGAAAGGCCAGGTAGAGTAGATTTTACCATTCCTTTAGGGTTCACTGGTACCCTTAAGGGACTTTAGGGGTATCTAGGTTTTGTATTAGATAAGGAAATGGCCAACCACTCCTGTATCTTTGCCAAGAAAACCCCAGATGGGGGCCACAAAGAGCTGGACATGACTGGAAATGGTTGAACAACAACAAAGACCCTTTTTTAAGCTTGTCTTTTTTTCAATTCTATTTATTTTATTTTTAATTGATGAAGTTAAAGAAGCATTCCCATAACATAGTAGAATAAAAAAAAAGATGATTACACATGAAACTACAAACCTATCACAAAAACTTGCTATTCCTTTTAAATATACAATAAGGTTATCATGTAACTTCTGTTCCTTTTTTTCTCTCTCCACAGAGATAGCTAGCATTAGGGTTATATATACCATTAAGGTAAACACACACACACACACACACACACACACACACACACACACACACTATAAAATCATTCTATGAATACTTTTATTTATCAGTTCTTTCTCTGAATGCAGATAGTGTCTTCTTTTATATGTCCTTTGTAGTTAATTTGGGCATTTATAGTAGTCAAAATGACTTAGTTGCTCAAAGCTGTTCTTAAAATAATATTGCCGTTACTATATACAATGATCTCTTGGTTCTGTTCATCTCACTCTTCATTGTTTCATGCAAGTCTATGCATGTTTTTCTAAAATCAATGACTTCATCATTTCTTATAGCACAGTAATATTCCTTCACAAGCATATACCATAACTTGTTCAGCCATTCCCTAGCTGATGGATGTCCCCTCAATGTACAGTTGTTTGCTACCACAAAGAGAGCTGTTATAAATATTTTAGAACATACAGGTTTTTCCCTATCCTCTTTGTAAATAGATATAGTATTGGTATTGCTAATTCCAGGTTGCTCTTCAAAATGATTGGATCAGTTCACAGTTCTACCAACAGTGAATTTGTGTCCCAATTTTTCCACATCCCTTCTGACACTTGTTGCTTTCTCCTTCAATCATTTTAGCCTACATGATATGTATAAAATTATATCTTAAGGTTGTTTTAATTTGCATTTCTCTAATCAATAATGATTTAAGGTATTTTTATATGACTATAAATTGTTTTGATTTCTTCATTGGAATTCATAATCTTTGACCATTTATCAATAGGGGAATAACTCCTATTCTTACAGATTTTATAAAGTTCTTTATATATTTGAGATAAAATTTTATCTGAGAAATTGTCTATAAAATTTTCCCTAATGTCCTGCTTTCCTTTTGATCTTGGCTACATTTGTTTTATTTGTACAAAACCTATTTAATTTAATGTAATCAAAATTACACATTTTACATCTCCCACTGCTCCTTATCTCTTGTTTATTCACAAATTGTTCAGCTATCCACAAGTCTGATAGGTAATATGTTCCATATTCTTCATATCTTCTCATAATCTCTCTCTTTCTCTAGGTCATGTATCCATTTTGACCCTAACTTGGTAAATGGTGTAAATTATTGGTCTATATCTATAGGTATAAATGGATTTTTCCTTAAATTGATTAAAACCATTTACTTAAAACTATCAGTAAGTGTTATTTGAATGGGGATAAGCTAAAAGCCTTCCCATTAAAATCAGGAGTGAAACAAGGATGCCCACTATCACCAATATTATTCAATATTGTATTGGAAATCCTAGCAACAACAAGAGGAGAAAAAGAAATAGAAGAAATCAGAAACAGGAATGAGGTATTAAAACTATCTCTTTTTGCAGACAATATGATGATATAATAGAAAATCCCAATGACTCAACTAAAAAGTTAGTTGAAACAATAATTTTAGCAAAGTATCAAGGTGTAAAGTAAATCCACATAAATCATCAATAGTCCTATATATCACAAAGCCCTGCAAGAAGAGATAGGAAGAAATACCCCATTTAAAGTAACTCTACACAGCATAAAATGCCTAGGAATAAACCTGCCAGAATGAACCTGAGAACTACATGAACAAAATTTAAAAAAAAAAAAAACTTTTTATGTGAATAAATTTAGATTTAAATAATTAGAGAAATATTCATTGTTCATGAATAGGCAGGGCCAATATAATAAAAATGACAATTTTACCTAAACTAATTTATATATTCAATGCCATCCTAATTAAATTACCAAAAAATTTTATTTTACTGAATTAGAAATTAAAATAAAAGAACAAAAAGTCAAGACTATAAAATTTATCAATGAAAAAAATGTAAAGGAAGGAGGTTTAGCAGTACCAGATCTTAAACTATATTATAAGGCAGTAATTATCAAAACTACCCGATACTGGCTAAGAAATAGAAAGGTAGACCAATAGAACAGAGTAGACACACCATTTACTGCAGGAAATACATTATGACTTTTTCCATCATAGTTTTGATTTATTAGGGGAAGCTGTAGGTAACACAGAAAAAAATTTAGAAAATCATGTGTGAGGTAGTGAGAGAATAAAGTGTGAAGGCTTCACAGGGAATATATACATACATATATATATATATATATATACATATAATATATACATACATATATATAATGTTTGAGAATCAATATTTAGAAAAAAGCGAAATGGGATAAATTTGAGTCTATGGGAATCTCATTATTTAACCTTTAGGAATGTCTTTCTCCCCTTCCTTCTTTAAATTTATAGATGTCACCTCAGCTGTGAGTGTAATACAAGATTGTGAAAGCTTCCCTATGTTTAACTCAGGCGAGGCAATATTCAAAATAGAGATAGTACTTAAAAATTTACTTAGGATGTGAACCTCACCAGGCCTGTTTCATTTTCCTGTAAATCATATGATTTCAGGGAATCAGATGGTACTCCCCTCTCCCCCTCCACTCACCTATTTCCCCCTATAAGGTAATTCTGTAGTTTCTGTGCTTGTATTGGGTAAAAACTTGCCTCTTGGGGTAGAATTTCTTAGAATTGTTTGTATAAGGGTATATATCTCCCTGCTTGCCTTTTCTGCCTTGCCTCCCTCTTCCCTGCTACTCTGCCCTGGTAGTGAAAGAGATTCCCAACTCTCATGAGACTTGATCAAATAAGGCTTCTGTTTTTCCTAACTTGAGAAACCTCTTTTTTTCTTTAACTTGAGTCAGTGGTCTTCTGACCCACACAACCAGAAATGTATAAAATATGTGTATAGTATTGTATAACATCAACCCAAATTCTACAAGAAGTTACTGCAAATATCCCAAAAAAGAAAAATAAAAAATTCATACTTCTACTCTTGTATGAAGGGAGGGCCAAAAATTTTGTGTGGATTTTCCAGATGGATGGGCACCACATCCCTGACCCCATGATGTGGAAGAGATATATGTAATAACCTTGCATTTGACAAGTGTAAAGATTTAAGTTTTGGGGATAAAAAAAAATTAAGAGCACTGGAAAGTAGTCTGGCAAAAACAAAGACTCTTTCTAATGGCTCTAGTCCCCACTGATATTGTTCCTACAATTGTAGGGAGTGGTTCCTTGTACCCCAGTTCCATTTAGCAGCTAATAGTCACAGTAACTTTTACAAAAGAGTATTTGCTTCAAAGGGTAAAATCACAAATATACAAACTTACTGCCCCAAAACATGGGAGGCATAATCGACTCCCCCCACCCTTTTACATTTCAGTCCCTGGGGAGGAGAAGGCAATTAAGTTCATACCTTTAGGTTGGTTCATAGAAAGCATAGTCTCCAATTCCAAGTCCAAAACCCTCCTCAGCTTGAGTCCTACTCACCTCGGCTTCTCAAGGCTTTCCTTCTGGGCTGTGGGATACAGGAATCATGGCCTGGAATCCTGGCTCGAAGGTCACCTTGCCTTTTGTTCTCCCAAGTCTATTTGGGTCCTGGCAGGATCACTACCTACATCTGAAACTAAGGACCAACAACACAGAACAGGAACAAACACCCCCAGGCCCATTCCTTGGAAAGGAGATTAAAGAGGGAGCAAGAGAAAGAAGTCCTTCCTCTCTCACCAATTCAGTTCATGGCATCTGTGGCTGTGGGCAAACAGGGATGTGTATTATAGGATGAAGACAGGAAAGAACACAAGCCAGCAAGCACAGCAAAGCAGGACTGGCTCAATGTTGCTTTGGTTAAGCAGCCAACAAGAGTGTCTCTATCCTAGGGAATCTGGACATGCCGATGCAGGCCCCTTATAGTTTCCTCTGTTTGGGGAGATCTGGGCATGCCCAGATGAGCCCAGGTCACACAAGCATCTCAGGACTAGCAGAGAGTATTCATTTCTATCAAGCCTAGTACCTAGTGCTACAGCACAGTATATGATAGTAATTTGCTTCAGGGAGCCAATATCAGGTGATTTTTTTTTCCCCAAAGCAACTCTTAACCTAACACTTTGCCTCCCAATATTCCACAAGTATATGGGGTATGACTGCCCTGGGCCTCCACTCGCAGGGGCCCGTGATGCTTCTCTTCTGGGCTAACATATTCTCCAATTCCTTCCTTGGCCTCAAAATCCCAGAGGGCCAAGAGTTGGGACTCCCTGAGGGAAAGATTTCCTCCTCCTAGTCAGAATGCTTCTTTAGTGTGCTCTGTGATATCTCTCCCTCTCCTCCAGCTGAATTTCCCCTAGGCATACTTTTGGCTTCTCATTGCTCGGCTAATGCACAAATACATAATAATAACAGAAGCTAGCACTTATGTAGTACATTAAGGTTGCAAGGCATCTTATATATATTATCCCGTTCTATTCCCAAAACAACCTGGGAAGGAAGTGATATTGTTAACCTTATTTTACAGATGAGGAAAATGGGGCAGCAGAGCTTAGGCGACTTACCTAGAGTCAGAGTTAGAAGGTACTTGAAAAAGGATTTCAGTTCAGGTCTTCTTGACTCCAGGTCCAGTGTTCTATCCATTAATCAATAAATCAATAAACACGTATTAAGCACCTAGGATGTGCCAGGTGCTGTAGTAAATGCTGGATGTACCATCTAGCTATATCTAGGTACAAACATTTTATGTCCCCCAAAATTTACAGGTTCTATGGTGGCCACATTTTTACTCTCAATAATATGACCCCTGTCTTCCTCATATTTTCTCTCTCTTTCTTTCTCCTTTCTCCCATTGCTACTTAATTTTATTTTTCAAAGCCCTATCACAAACTCACCCAGGGCATAAGTTATATATCATATATCCCAATCACTTACATCAGAGAAAGGAGCTAATACATATTTGCAGGCATAACTAACAGCTCTGTGCCGCTCTCTTCCCCTCACTCTTTTACATCTTATTGTCCCTAGAGCTTAAAAATATATTTATAAGTAATATTTGCTTTCATCTTTGCATCAAAATATGAAGTTTATTCAAACGGAAAAAAAACCGAAATTTCTGTTACTTTTCCCCTCTTCCCTTCCCCTCAGTTCTTTCTCTCTCCTCAGAAAAGAGCCTTGGGTGAAATGAGGTAAAGCAAACCTTGAGATGAGGTCAGCCACATTGAGGAGAAATTGCTTAATGAATGTTCTGTAAAGATATTATTGGTCCTCTTCTGTCACCATGTTAACAGCCAAAACCTTGCTAACAAAATACTCACCACAACTGAGGAATATTATAGATAACAATCAAAGATACTTGCATTGAAACAATACCTCTAACTAGCAGATCACTGGTGATAAGCCTCAGGCTAGTGCCTGAGCAAAACTTCCTGATGATATCACACTCCTTTTGGTGCACATGCCCTTAAGTGACAGAGACAGTAAGTCCCAGGCATATCTTTCCTTCCTTTCTTCCTCTCTCTTTCCCTCCCCCCTCCCTCCTTCCCTCCCTCCTTCCCTTCCTCCTTCCCTCTCTCCATTCCTTCCTTCCTTCCTCTTAATCAATCTGTCTCTCTGTTTCTGTATCTCTTTTCTATATCTTTCAACTTACAAAAATCTATTTCTCTTCTCTCCTCCCACTCTATTAGAAAAGAAAAAACAAACAAAACCCTTGTAACAACTATGCATAGTCAAACAAAACAAATTCTATCACTGGTCACGTATGCATGTATGTATGTATGCATATGAATGTATATGTGTGTGTGTGTGTGTAAGATTATGTGTCTTACCCTGAGCCCATCACTTGGGTAGCATGCTTCATCATGGGTCCTCAGGATGCATGATTGGTTACTTCACTGATTGAAGTTCTTACATCTTTCAAAACTATTTTTTTCCGCAGTGTTTTCATTGTATAAATTGTTCCCCTTGTCTGGCTCACTTCATGCTATATCGGCTTATATAAGTCTTCACAAATTTCTCTAAAAACACTCTATAATTTCTTATAGAAAAACAGTATTCCATTATATTCCTAGACCATAATTTCTTCAACCATTCCCTAATCATTGGGCATTCTTTGGGGGCATGATAAATGCTTCCCAGTGTTATCTTCTGGATTCACATGAAATTTATTCATGAGCTTGGGTTTTTTCAAAAACATGTACAGAAGATACAAGCATGAAGGGGAGGAGAATAGTATGGCACAGACTTGCAAGACCAATGTTGGGTTCACTCATGGTCAGGGTTAGTTAAGACAGGCAAGGGAATGAAGACAAAACAAAACATGTTTTTGTGTGGGAGGGCATACTGTATTTTAGGAAAGAAAATCAAAGTGGGGAAAGCATTGCTACTTGGGGTAGTTGGGATAATGACAACAGATGACAGAGAAAAAGAAAAGCTACTTAATTCTTACTTTGATTCTGTTTTCTCTGCCAAAGAAAGTGCTCTCTGGACTGGAAAGAACAGGAAAAAAATAACTAATAAGGAGTTGAGAGCCAAGATCAGTGAGGAGATAAGAGATCACTTGGTTGCCCTTGACAAGTTTGTGTCACCATACTTAAATGAATCACTTTACATGTTAATTAATCTACTGGAAGAGGTGTTTGCTGAGTCACTGTGACTTGTGAAAGACTTTGGGTAATGGGAGAGGAGCCATAGGACTGAAGAAAGGCAAACACTTTAATCTTCAAAAAAAGGGAAGAGAATAAATTCTGCAAACTATAGGCCAGTGCATTTGGCTTTTAATTCTGGCAAAATTCTGGAATAATTATTAAATTAATGGCAAGTGAACATCTAGAAAAGTAAATTTGCTTGCAGAGAATGATCTTGACTTAAAAAATAAGTCACGCCAGTGATTTGTTTCACTTTTTAAAAACAGCAGTTCTACATTGATAGATTAGAGAAATGCTACTGACAAAGTTTACTTAGATTTTAGCAAGGCCTCCAACAAAGACCCTTGTAATATTTTGGACTAGACATTATTAGAATTCTGAGGCTTTAGAGGTGTTTGAATAGTCAATGTAAAGAGTAGTCATTAATAATTCAATTTTAACTAAGAATGAGGTTTCTAGAAAAGTATTAAGATATCTGGTCTTGGCCCTGTGCTATTTAACAGGTTTCTTTTTAATCAATGACTAAGTTTTAGAAAAAAAGGAACAGATAGCAAATTTATCAAATTTGCACATTGCACAAAACTAGAAGAGGGGTAGTGAATGTGCTTGCATTACAGAGAAAGGGTCTAAAAGGATATATTAAACTGAAAATTGAATAAATGTAAGAAGTCCTACGTTTGGTTCTAATTTTTTTTTCCAGTTAAAGACGGGTAGAGTATGACCCGTTTGTCTGAAAACACCCTGAGGGTATTAATAGAGAGAAATCTCAATATGAAACAATAACATGTGACATTAAAAAATCTTATGTAACTTTAGGCTGAATTAAGTAATAATTGTGCCATGTTCTTCCCTGGTGAGATCACAGCTGGAATATTAATTTCAGTTCTGGGTGTTAGAATGTAGAACATGTACTATGGAGAGTACCCAGAGGAGGGTGAAAAAAAGCAATCTTAAGACATTGCCATATAAAATTAGGTTAAAGAAGCATTTATCAGCCTGGAAAAGAGAAGATTTGGAGGTAGTGAAGGGACATGATGTTACATGTGTCTTCAAGTATTTGAAAGGTTGACATATTGAAGAGGGATTAGATTCTGTGTAGCCTATACTACTCCCATCCATGTATCCCAAAAGTTTGCCACAAGAGATCTACCCAACCTGTTGGATGTCTTTCTTGCTTTCTTCTGACATCATAAAGGTACCAATGGAGCACTCTGACCATCTTCTATTATCTGTTGTACTTACCATGTGATCTGCCCATGCTTATGATATTTCATAGGTTGAAGAAATAGACCAGTTCTCTAAAGAATTTGACAAAATTCTTCAAATCTTGATGCTCAGTGACTCTAGTGCAAAGATAGGATGGGGATAGTATCAAAATATGTTGGAAAACATGGTTTGGGAACAAGAAATGAAAGCTGCCCAAATAATTCTAGAATATCTCATATTTGTATAAAGTAGAAACTTTCTTGGTGAAGAATATCATAGATATATTATTCATAAAACAAAACATTTCATTTGTGCATTGGGCTTGTCACAGACTGGTGTGAAAGGGATATAATTAGCTATTAAGGGAAGTACGGTCCATTTTTTCAATAAATCACAAACTGTTTCAGCTGACATAATGGAAACAAGATAAATATTGGGATTGATGGACCATAAGCCTGACCTAGTATGGCAATATTATGTTCTTGTGGCATATGTATTTACCAAAGTGTTCTGAAGGACAAATTTTTCCCTCATTATATGAAAAAGAGTGGTATGATACAAAGAATGATATGCTTGGATTCAGAAGACCTGAATTTAGCTCATGCCTTTGCCTCTTACCAGCTGTGCCACACTGGGTAAATCATTTAAGTTTTCCAAACTTCAGTGGTTTTTTTTTTTAATAAAATGAGGATGAAGATACCTGCCCTATATACCTCAATATGTTTGGAGAATTAACTGTCATAATTTATATAGGCTGTTATGTAACCCTAAAGTTCAGAGAAGCAGCAAAATAAACAGGCAGCAGAAAGATAACAAGAAAGAGAAATGAGACAGTAAAAGAGGTGAGTTTGGAATTTTTCTAGAAAACAATTTGCACATCACTGCTAATTGTGGTTATTTCCTATTTACTTTTTTCATTTAGAAAAAAAAAACCTGCGACAATTAACTCTTTTGCACCATATATTTTCATTTATTATTTCTTAAAATACAGCACTGGAAAATCAGGCTTTGATAAAACTCATTGGGATTCAAGTGGAGCTACTTGACCATGCTTTAAACCCAAATCACCCTGGCTCTCATTGATTGGCCAACAATAGGACCCAGCCCAAGCCTTATTGTTTGGGTTTTGAAGACTCAGGGTAAGTGTAAATAACAATTGCTTCTGTTCTTGGCCAGGCACCCTGAGGGCTTGTTTGTTTGTTTTTTTTTAAACTGGATAAAAGAGGCAATTCTTTGCCTCATTTCTTACCTAGCCTTAATTACCAAATAGGCACTACCTCAGACAAACTGAGACCTGGGAAAGACTTTAGCTTAAAAAGTCCAAGGTCTCTTATCACATACAGGGCCATCTCTTGTCATCCTGATCTATATCTTACCACTGGACCTAAATGACTCTGGAGGAGACTGTGATGCTGATGACTTTGCACAGCCCTCCCTCAGTTAAATCCAATTCACTTGCAAGTCAAGGCATCACCTTCTGGATGTCAGGGATGCTCTTCAGGAATGTAGAACAAACAATAGGACAATTATAGTATTCACTAATACCAATCATTTGTATCTGAGCAAGGAAGCTTTGGATAAAGATTTTAGTAGAAAGTCCAAGAGAAAACTATGAACCAACCTTGAAAGCTCAGATCCTGAGTCTATACAAATAGGATTATGGAAAAAAAAAAATATTGATTCAAGTGCTCAACAGGCAGCTAGGTGACTCAGCACATAAAGTACTGGACTTGGAGTCAGAAGACCTGAGTTGGAATCCGGCCTTGGGGAGTTATTATCCATGTGACCCAGGGCAAGTCACTTAACCTCTTTCGGCCTCTTTCTTTGACTGTAAGGCAATGATATTAATACATCCACAACATGATATTATTGTGAAAATCAAATGAGCTAGCATATGTAAAGAACTTTGTAAACCTTAAAGAACTATGTAAATGGTCAATATTATTGTGACATGACCTAAACCAGACCCTATGGAGGGAAATAAGTATTTTTTAATGAAGAATAACAATGGAGAAATCAAGTAATTTAATGTAGAAAATCACCTGGAAGGGTATCAGATTTGATTTTTGTGGTCTTAGTTGTTTCTATAACCATAAACAATTCTAAGAGGATGGGTAACAAACAAAAATAATCTTGGTAACTTAATATCAAAATGAATTGGTAACGTCATAGATTTGATCAAGATTTAGAGAGCTAAGAGTTAATACTAGAATATAATAATGGAAAGATAAAAACAAACAAGTCAATTAGATGGAAAAGGTTTAGTAACATTGTATACCAAAAATATGTATACCAATATGGAGACATAGTAGAGAACATTTAGATAAAGATAATAGGAGAAAGTAAAAAAGAAAAAGTGAAATCAGGGTAGGCATATATCCCTTACCCCTTAGTTCTTTCTCAGATCATCTACACTGTACTGGATATACTTTTCTCTCTTCTCCATCTTGACTCCTAGGTGGACCAATTCAACTCTACACTGACCGCTTCTGTCCAGTCCCTTTCACCATTATTTTATTGCCATTATAGCCCTATCAAGGCTGATCCTTGGATCACTGCCACCATTTGCTGTATTTGCTCCTACTCATGCTGGTGAATCAAGCTGAAAAAAGGCATGACACTATGCTGCCTGTCTACTACAAATTTATTTTACACAATCTCATCCAGACCTTCACTGTGGCAAAAAAATTTTCTACAACTCCTTAACTAACTCACTATCCCATTTACCACAGAAACTTTTCCAAACTTTTTTTCTCTCCTCAAAACTGCTCTTCTCCTCCATTCTCCTCTAAACTAAAAACTGACTCATTTTACCGAAGAAGAAAAAAAATGAGGCTATTGACTGAGAGTTCTCTCCCCTTCTCCTCTTTTCACATCACATAGATTTCTTCTGGCACTCTCTTCTTTTAACCCCTGTCTCAAAGGAAGAGTTAGTCTTCCTTGCCAAGGCTAATCCTTGTAAATGCACAAAAAATCCCATTCAATCCCCTCTTCTCCAATAGACTGCCCCATCTATCATCCCTATTGTCATTCATCTTCAGTATCTCCCTGTCTACTTCCTAAGCAGAAGGGCTGCTTCCTTATTGCTTAAAAAACATGCCAATGTCACTCCTATCCTCAAAAAACGCATTTTTGTCTATCCATCTCCATTAGCTATCCTATATGTCTTCTCTCTTCTGTGGCTAAGATTTTTGAGAAAACTATCTATGATAAGTGTCCACATTTCCTTCCCTCTTTCTTACACTTTTTGTATCTCTCTGGCAGTCTGGCAGCAGACCTCATCATTCAACTAATACTGCTTTTTCCAAAATTATGAATGATCTCTTAATTGCTAATTATAATGGGTTTTTTTTCTATTCTCAACTGTCTTGACCAATCTGTAGAGAGATATAGAGAACCTGTCAATCACCCTCTTCTCCTTGATACTTTCTTCTGTCTAGGTTTCCATCCTGTTTCTCCTATTACTTATCTGATTATGCCTCAGTGTCCTCTGCTTGCTCTTCATCTAAATCTTACCTGCTTACTATGAGTGTGCCAAAGGGTCCCCAGTCATTGACTTCTTCTCTCTTCCCTCTATACTATTTCACATAGGATCTTATCAGCTCCCATGAATTCAATTATCATCTCTATGACAGTGATTCTCAAAACTACTTATGCAGATCTAAACCATCTCACAATCTTCAGTCTTAAGTTTCCATCTGCCTCAAATTGCATGTCCATAGATATCTTGAGCTTAATATGTCTAAAACTGAACTCATTATTTATTTCCCCAAAAAATCTCCTCTCTTGGTCTTCCCTATTACTTCAGTCTTCCTAGTCACATAGGCTCACAACCCAGGTGTCATCCTTGATTCCTCACTGTTTCTCACTCCCATATCCTATCTGCTGCCAAGTTCTTTTGGTTTTAGATTTTGCCTCCTTAATATCTCTTGAATATTCTCCCTCTTCTTTTCTGCCACTACCACACCCTGGTACAGGCCCTCATCACCTCACACCTTGCCCTTCTTCAAGTATCTCCAATTTAGTCTATAGTCCACTTATATGTCAAATCAATCTTCCTAAAGTGTGGGTTGGCCATGTCGTCACCAGCCCCTTCAATAAACTGCAGTGGTTCCCTATCACCTCTGAATCAAATATAAAATCCTCTTTTTGATGTTCAAAGCACTTCACAACCTATCCCCCCCACATTTTTATCGTCTTCTTATACCTTACTCACTCCCATGTATCCTCCAATCAGCTAACAATGACCTTCCTGCTGTTCCTCAAACAAGGCACTCTAACTCCCTACTCACGGCATTGTCATTAACTTTCCCCCATGCCTGGAATGCTCTCTCTCCCTCTTCATCTCTGCCTCCCTTCCTTCAAGTCTCATTTCAAGTTCTACCTTCTACAAGAAGCTTCTCCCCATTCCCCTTTATGTTAGCCCTTTCTCTCTATCGATTATCTCCAATTTATCCATCTTGTTTATACAGAGATGTATGCATGCTGTCTCCTCCATTAGAAGGAACTTCTTGAGAACAAGGAGTGTCTTTTGTCAGTGCTTAACCCAATGCCTAGCACACAGTAGTTGCTTAATAAATACTAGTTTATTATGACTTGTACTATGACTGATTCAGTAGACTGAATCCTGAGTGGTTGCTCTTCCTGGCTCAGTAGTTTAGCTTCCCCATGACAGGCATAGAATCTACTCACCAGGGATCTTTCAAATGACAGGCTTTTAATGCTGAGTCAGAATATTCATTAACCCCAGCCCCCCAGAAGTGGCCAAGGTTCTATAGATTGGGGAGGGGTAACAACCAAGAATTCCTCATCCCTTCCTCAGCTTCACATCTCTTCTTTGGACCTTCTCTCCTGGGACCACATGAAGCTAGAAATTGCAAAGGATCTTCCAAGTAAAAATAAAGCTTTATCACTGATAATGCATTTTCAAGTTGAGGCAAGCTTTTATATGTTAAATCACAAGGTATCATGTTTTTTTCTTCTATAGCTCCCTAAAATGCTAGCATCCAGAAGTATGATGTTTCTTAGAGTTTTCGTTTCTTTTCCCTTTAAATACACCTCTCCAAAGGGACATGGGATTAAAATAATTTTCCATATGCAAAATGACACTGTCGTCAGGAGAATCTCATTAAAATAGACTTCCTTATTTTCACAGATTTGCATACAGTGTGGGCAAATTTTATATACCTCATGTAGTAGGGCTTAATGGATAATAATATGGCCTCAAGACCAGGAGGACATGGGTTCAAGTACTGCTTCTGACATAGACCAGCTGTATCATCCTGGTGAGTCATTGAACTTCTCAATGCTTTAGGCAACTTCCTATAAGTTAAAATGCAGGTGCTAAACTTCATTGGCACAGGGAGTTTCCTCAATTAAAAGTTCCTTATGCCAATGAAATCATAGGTCTTTTTCATATACCAGCCTATAACTACATCCAGAAAGTTCAGTGGTAGCTTATGACAAAGATGTTAGGGTGTTAGTTCTGCCTTTCAACACTTATTTCGTAAAGGGTTTCAATCTATTATTTAGGTTTTTAATTAGATAAATGAGAGTATTCAAAACATATAATTTGTCAAAGCCTAATCTTCCCTTAAGAGGCCATTACAAACTTTGGTTATTGATGTTATCAAAAAGCCAAACACAGTAAAGGAATTTATTTTTAATTTAAAATATACTGAAAAATAACATTGTCTTTTAAGTTGAATTAACTTTGCAAAGTTTCAATGACATTTGGAAACTACTTACTCTTCCAGTATCAGTGACATTTTATTAATACTTTTTATATCTATGTATTAATTTTGTCATCCTTTCATCTCTACCTTCATCTTTCTTATAAGGTCTTTTGCACAAAATTCTCTACTAGTATAGTACCTAATGGTCCTGAGCATTGATGAGTACAGAATTCCATCATGTCAACTCTAATATCTGGTGACCAATGTGCTATCTAAAAAAAGCTGGGTATAGGAGTACTTACCTTGCTGATTTTTTTTTCCTCTTCCTTGTCACTTTAGGCTCCCTTTTACCCTTCATCTATCCTCAAATTCATTCAATCCAAATAAAGTCAAGAAACATCTAGAAGTTTTAAATTAATAAATTAAAAATTTAAGTCAGAAATCAATTTGGAATTTTATTGTTAATCAAAATATGGCTATTTGACATCTATATCGCACTTTACGGTTTATACAGTACTTGACCATGGGTACAGGCCTGGGAGACAGTGTGTTTTATTGGACAGAAAACCAGCCTCTGAATTAGGAAGACCTGAACAACTTCAAGTTCTATCTCTGAAACATCTTGGCTATATAAGCCTGGGCCAGGTCACCCAAGCCACTTTCCACAACTGTAGGTTGTAGAACAACTGATGATCTGCATTAATTGAGGTAATTTCTTCATCTGGCATTCTCAATCCAATCTAATTCAATTCAGTAAACATTCATGAAGTGCCTACTATGTGCTAGGAACTTTGCTAAAAGACATATAAAAAGAGGCAAAAGAAAGTCCTTGCCTTCAAGGAATTATAATCTAATGGGGGAGAAATGCAAACAAATGTATACAAAGTAAGCTATATATAGGATAAGGAGGAAATAATTAATAGAGGGAAGGCACCATACCTAAGAAGGGGTTGGGGAAGGATTCCTGTAGGAGGTGTGATTTTAACTGGGACTTATAGAAAGCAATGGAGGTCAGTAATCTGGGTGGAGGAGGGAGAGCATTCCAGTTATGGTACATAGCTGGAGAGAATGCCCAGAGCAAATAGATGGAGTGTGTTGTTCATGGAACATCCAGGAGGCCAGTTTCCATATCAATGAAATTGTAATACTTTACAAATCCTACCAAATTGACTAAAATGACAGAAGGGGAAAGGAATAAATGTTGGAGAGGATGTGGAAAAATTGGAACACTAATTCATTTTTGGTCGAATTGTAAAATGGTCCAACAATTTTGAAGAGCAATCTGGAATTATGCCCAAAGGGTTATTAAACTATCTATACCCTTTGACCTAGCAATACCACTACTTAGTCTGTTTCCAAAGATGATTAGAGAAAAAAGCAAAAGAGCCTGTATATTCTAAAATGTTTATAGCACCTCTCTTTGTGGTAACAAAGAACTGGAAACTGTGGGGGACGCCCACTAATTGGGGAATGGCTGAACAATTTGTGGTATATGATTTAGATGGAATACTACTGTGCTCTAAGAAATGAAGAGCTCAATGATTTTAGAAAAACATGGAAAGACCTGCACAAAATAACGAAGAGTGAAATGAGCAGAACCAAGACTCATTGCATACAGTATAAGAGCAATATTGTTTTAAGAACGACTTTGAGTGAATAAAGTATTTTGTCTATTATAAATATTCAAATTAACCATAAAGGACACATGAAGAGAAGCACTCTCTGCATCCAGAAAAATCTAGAGAAAAGAACTGATAACTAGATGTAACAGAATAATTTTACATGCATATATACAAATAGGTATGTGTGTGTATATATGTACATATATTCATACATATACATATTTGTGTGTGTCTAAGGGTAGCCATCTCTAGGGCAGAAGGGGGAGGGAAGAAAAAATGAAAAAAATTTGCATGATACTTTTGTTGTATATTTGAAAGGAATAGCAATTTGTGTGTAGTCAATTTGCATTTTCATGTACAATCATCTTTTTATTGTATTATGTTATGGAAATGCTTGTTTTACTACATAAATTAAAAATACAATACAATAAAATAAAGCAAATACTATCTCATTTGATAACTTGAGTGATATACCAAACAACATATTTTCTGAGGAAACAACAACTCAAACAAACAAAACAAATAACATGTATTTACTTACGTTCTGGTTTTCTCCAAAGCAGAAAGATGCACTTTTAGATTTTTAAGCAACATGTTTAGAAATTGTGGGGAGATGGTGAAAACAACAACAACAACAAAAAGCAAAGCAAAAGCCATATTGCATGTCTCCTTTGAGTTGTTTTTAGAGAATCATATAATTTTAGGATTAATGTAGCCTTAGCTACAACCAAATGGTGTACTAAGCATATCTCTGGGTTAACATGTGCCTAAGCGACATTAACATTAGTTGAAGTTACAGAGTAGTAGCATCTCAGAGCTTGAAGAGGCTCCAGAGGCTATCTACTCAGTCAGTCCATAAACATTTATTAAGAGCCTACTTTTTATAAGCACTGTGCTACCACTAGTTCCAGACATGGCCGACAATTTAATCGATAACATCCCCAACAAATGGTAACACAACCTTCTCTTGAAGACCTCAAGCTAGGTAGGAAGAACAACTTTATAAGAGTCTATTCTACTTTTAAGAAGATTTTCCTTCTTTTCAGCTTAATTCTGTATCTGCAAGTTGCATCCATTACTTCTAAGTATGCCCTCCAGGAACTAGCAGGACAAGTCTAATCTTTCTTTTCCATATCAGTCTTCGAATAATTGAAAATAGTTTTGTTTTTCCTAAGTCCTCTGTTCATCAGGATAAATATTCCCAGTTCCTCCAACTAAGCCTTGAATGCCATGGTATTGAGCTTCTTCATCATCCTGGTCATGCTTCTCTGTACAGTCTTCAGCTTATCAATGTCAGTCTAAACATGATGCCCAGAACTAAACAGAGTCCTCTAGATATTGTCCAACTTGGACAAACTACAATAAAACTGTCATTCCCCATGTTGTGGACCATATGCTTTTCTCTATGTGGCTTAATATGGTATCCTCCATTGTAGTGGTAACACTTCTGACAAGTATACTCTTGTGTTTTTGTTTTTACCTCATTTAATATTAATTATCAGAGCACAAATTTTTCTCTATCATTGCATCTGTTAGTGCTGGAATATACAACTGTTGTAGGCATTTTACATGTGATAGTTACTTCTTTTACTTCTTCCTAGTACACTTTAGCCAATAGTCTATGATTCCCAAAAAGTAAGCACAACATGACCGGAAGCCTTGATGTCATTGTCACACCAAAGTCTATAGCCACCACTACAATTAACAATCTCCAATCAGGGTCAAGTCCTATCAATGGTGTCTAACTACTGAATAGTCATGGAGCTTTTAGCCCAGTCATAGGGTAACATGATTAAACAATGTTTCTCCAGTAACAAACACTACTTTTATAACACCTTACATACAATAATGCAACAGTGATAGTAAAATGATGGTTCTAATGAAGAAATTTAATAGAATTTAAAAAAAAAACCTTTGACAATTTACAGCAAAGGAAGAATAAAAGTAAAAAAAAAATCTTCAATGTGTCATTGCATTGCTAGAAGAAACCTAATGATAGGCTTGTGATTGATGGTGCATATCACTTTCCAAGTATATATCCTATTGATTATTAACAAAAAGGAAGAATTGTGCTTTAATTAAAGTTGGTGATATGATGCCAACAAGTTTCCATTTGAATTGCTTTTCAGCTTTCTCTTAATTTGCAACATGCTATCCAGTCAGTGTTTTATATAGTTTTATATTATCTCTTCTTTACTCTGTTACATCATAAAAATTTTCCTATGTTTATCTGAATTCTTCATTTTTGTTGTGCAAAATAGCATGATGATATTCTATTACATTCTTTGTCACAGACTGGCCATTCCCCACTTGTTAGGTGCATATTTCATTTCTGCTTTTGCTAGCCATAATGATATTTTTATAAGTAATTTTCTGTTTTCACTGTCAACTTCCTTATTATACAGTTCCATTTGCACTATCTGGGGGCCAAAGGGAATAAATGATTTAGTTTTCTTTCTTGCATAATTCCAAATTGTTTTACTGAACTGTTGAACCAATTAAAGTCCCCACTAGCAATGAATTTCTGTACCTATCTTCCTTTAGCCCCCTCAACTTCAAATTTTCCTTTCTTTACTAATGATCTTGTAAGAAAATGCCTCAGAGTTGTTTTAATGAGAATTTCTCTGATTATTAGGCTTTTCAAAACATAATTTACAAATACTTGCTGAGAGTTGCCATTTCTTAATGCCAAAATTGTATGATTACTATTCTTTGGAGAGTGACCCTTCATCTTATAGATTTGTATCAATTATTTATATATTTTAGGATTTTGGAAATGTTTAATATATGTATTTCCCTCCAGTTATCTTTCATTCTAATTCTATCTACAATGGTTGTATTTGTACAAAATATTTAACATTTTATATAAGTGGGATTATCTTGTGTTTTATAATCTCTTCTGTCTTGTGTTTGGCTAGGAATTCTCAATTATCCAACACTTTGAAAGATTCCATTCTTCTTCTATGTTTTATGGCATAGTTTTAAATACTTAATTTATCCATTTAGAGTTTAATATTGTGGAGAGCAGCAGTTAGTACTTAGCTCATAAACAATAGTGTGACACGTGCATACCAGCCCTGGGAGCTTATAGCCCCCCAAGTTAAGATCACATTTTAAGGATTGCTTTTCCACTAGAGTGCAATGTTTCAAAAAAAAAAAAAAGTCCAGACTCCAGTTTGATAATAAAAAAAATTCTGAGTTCTTATTTTGATTCACTGGTTTGTCCTTATCTTTCTTTCAGAGTGTTCAGCACACATTGACTCTTTGGCACATTGCCACTTTCTGGGACTTTTTCATCAGTTCATCATCCCAGAATAGTGGGTCACTCATGAAAGCAATATATTGTTACTTATCTCTGTTTTAACCATCCATCAATGACCCACTACCTCCTAAAGATGCATGAATGGCTTCTGAGTGATTACATTAAGGACCTCTTAAGCAGGACTGTTACTAAATCAAGGGAAGTTAAGTTCCTGAATTACCGTGTGTATCCTTGAAATAAGTCTATCTTACTAACAACTCTGAGTAACTTCTTTCCAGAGTACCCTTAAATTCACCAAGGCCCATACCTAGACCCATGTAACTGGTCTAGGGGCTAAGCCAGCTACATGATATATGCTGTTGGCCTAATCCTATGCTATGTCACATTCTTTTCCACTTTTCTTGGTACTTATATCTGAATAGTGGCTCTTCCCCAGTAGTACTTGCATTTATCGAGTACTACTGTTCAGATTTACTTATCAGATTTGTTTATCTAACTTATTTCACCGCTTTTATTTTCTCTTTTTTATCTAGAACCAGATAGTTAACTTTTATTTAATTAAGTTTGGGATATAGTAACATCTAGCCTCTTCCTTACTACTTTTCTCCTGTTATTTCCTTTGATATTCCTGATCTTTTATTTCTCAATATGAATTTTGTGATTATTTTAATTCTTCAAAGTAATTTGTTAATTTGATTGGTATAGCACTAAATCTGTAGGATAATTTAGGCAAAATTATCATTTTTATTACATGGCCATGGCCTAGCATGAACATTGCCTACTTATTGTAGTTCTTTGTTTTGTAATGGACCCACCTTCACTGTCCCGGCCCCACCTTTTTTCTCCTCAGACGTGCTGCTCTGGATGTTTGGAATTAACTGGGGAGATGGGATAGAAGTAATGATGCACTTGCAAAAGTAGTGCATTGTCTGACCATTCTACCTGTCTGACCATTCTTTTTCTGGATCTTTATCTAGGTCACGGATATCCCACAATCATGGGTATCCCACAATGCTCTGACCTGGATGCTTCTTCTCTTCTCTCTCTATACTACTTCACTCAGTGATTTCATCAACTTGTATAGATTCCATTATAATCTCTAATGTCAGCAGAGGTTATTAAATCTACGTATTCTGTCCCAACCTCTCTGCTGACTTCCAATCTTGCATTCCTAATTGCCTTTCAGACATCTTAAACTGAATATTCTTTATACATCTTGAATTCAAAACTGACCTCATTATTTTTCTCCTTAAACCTTCCCTCCCTCCAAACTTCTCTATCATTGTTGAGGACATCAACAATCATCTCAGTCTCTCAGGCTCACAAAGGTGACATCAGCCTTAAATCTTCACTATCCCTTCCCCCCCTCCCCCATTCTAATCTATTGCCAAGTCCTGTCATCATTTCTAACTTTGCAATATATCTCAAATACACTCCCTTCCCTCTTTTGACATTGACACTGCCCCTATACAGATCCTCATTACTTCTCACCTGGACTAGTACAATAGCCCACTGACAAAAGTCTCTCTCTACTGCAGTCACCCTCCATTCAGCCGCCAAAGTGATTTTCCAAAAGTACAGATTTGACTATATCAAACACAATACCCCTCCACACACTCAAAAAGCTCTAGTGGGTCCCTATCACTTACAGAAGCAAATACAAAATTGTCTTTTTTTTGACATTCAAAGCCCTTCAGAACCTAGACCTCTCTTCTACTTTCCCACTCTTTCTAAACCTTATACCACTACCACTACCCATACCCATGTCAGTTGAATGACACTAAGGAAAGTCAATGAACATTATGAAGAACTTTATATTGTACGTAAGAAATGAAAGAAAAGGTAGGAATTTGCACCCTTGGTTAACATTCTGCATTATTGAGCATAAGCCATAGGAAAATATCAATTTTCAACAGAATCAATTATTTCCAATTATCCCTTTCTTCTTTCAGTAGGTGAAGGTAGTTAGGAAAGACAAAAATAAAATCATGAAAATTTAAAAAAACAATATAGCAAGTCCTAAGGTAGAGGGACAAATCTGTTCTTTAAAATTTGCTGTCTTTTGACTCTGTGCTATTGTTTATGATTCCATCTCTATACTTTGGTGTTCTATCTTTGCCATTCTTATTTTCAGATTATACACTGTTGTATTAATATTTATACCTTCTTTTCTTTTGGGGGGGGCTCCTCTTTCCTTTTTTATTTTTTTTAAATTATTTTTTATTTTTAGTTTACAATACTCGGTTCTACATAATTTTGAGTTCCAGATTTTCTTCCCTCCCTCCCCTCCCTCGCCAAGATGGCATGGAATCCCCTATAACTTCCAGGTATAACTTTGCATTTAATTAATTTATACACTAGCCAAGTCATGGAGAAGAATTATGACCAGTGGAATGAATCCTGAGAAAGAAGAAACAGAACCAAAAAAACCCCAAAAACAAAAACAAAAGAGACCAAAAAAGGGGGGTGGGGCAAGCATTAAGTGTGCCTCAATTGGCATTCATACTTCCTAGTTATTTCTCTGGCCATAGATAGTATTCTCCATCATGAGTCCTTTGGAGTTGTCTTTGCACCTTGTGTTTCTGAGAAGAGCAAAGTCTATCAGGGTTAGTCATCACAGGATCTGTATATCTGTGGTTGTGTATAATGTTCTCCTGGCTCTGCTCCACTCACTAAGCATTATGTCATGTAGGTTTTTCCAGGTTGTTAGAAAGTCCATATCATCCCCATTTCTTATAGCACAATAGTATTCCATTACCTTCATATACCACAGCTTGTTCAGCCATTCCCCAATTGATGGGCATCCCTTTGATTTCCAATCCTTAGCTGCCACAAAAAGAGCCACTACAAATATTTGTGTACATATGGGTCCCTTTCCCACCTGTGTGATCTCTTTGGGATACAACCCTAGAACTGGTATTGCTGGGTCAAAGGGTATGAATATTTTTATAGCCCTTTGGGCATAGTTCCAAATTGCTCTCCAGAATGGCTGGATCAATTCACAACTCCACCAGCAATGTAACAATATTTCAATTTTCCCAATCCTCTCCAGCATTTATCATTTTCCTGTTTTGTCATTTTAGCTAATTTGACAGGAGAGATGTGGTATGTAAGAGTTGTTTTGATTTACATTTCTCTAACGAGTATTGATTTCGAGCATTTTTTCATATACCTATAGATATCTTCAATTTCTTCCTCTGAAAACTGTTCATATCCTTTGACCATTTCTCAATTGGGGAATGACTTGTATTCCTATATATTTGGCTCAGTTCCCTGTATATTTTAGAAATAAGCCCTTTATCAGAGACACTAGTTGTAAATATTTTCTCCCAATTTTCTGCTTCCCTTCTAATCTGCTGCATTGGGTATTTTTGTACAAAAACATTTCAATTTAACATAATCAAAATTATCCATTTTGCATTTTGTAATGCTCTCTATCTCTTGTTGTGTCATGAATTCTTTGCTTTTCCATAAATCTGATAGGTAAACTATTCCTTGCTCTCCCAAATAGCTTATAGTACCAGCCTTTATTCCTAAATCATGAACCCATTTTGACTTTATTTTGGTATATGGTGTAAGATATTGGTCTATGCCCAGTTTCTGCCCTACCATTTTCCAATTTTCCTAGCAGTTTTTGTGAAATAGTGAATTCTTAGCCCAGAAGCTGGATTATTTGGGTTTATCAAAGAGTAGTTTGCTATAGTCGTTGACTTCTCCATCTTGTTTACCTATCCTATTCCAC
>CM053622.1:236291210-236329779 GCA_028646595.1 Phalanger gymnotis
ATTTCTAGTACCAAATTGAATAATAGGGATGATAATGGACATCCTTGTTTCACCCCTGATCTTATTGGGAATGCATCTAGCTTATCCCCATTACAGATAATGCTCGTTGATGGTTTTAGGTAGATGGTATTTATAATTTTAAGGAAGGCTCCATTTATTCCTATGCTTTCTAGTGTTTTTAATAAAAAAGGGTGTTGTATTTTGTCAAAGGCTTTTTCTGCATCTATTGAGATGATCATATGGTTTCTGCTAGTTTTGTTGTTGTTATGGTCAATTATGCTAATGGTTTTCCTAATATTGAACCAGCCTTGCATTCCTGGAATAAATCCTACCTGGTCATGGTGTATTATTCTGGGGATAAGTTGCTGCAATCTTTTTGCTAATATATTATTTAAAATTTTTGCATCAATATTCATTAGGGAGATTGGTCTATAATTTTCTTTCTCTGTTTTGACTCTACCTGGTTTGGATATTAGTACCATATTTGTGTCATAAAAAGAATTTGTTAGGACTCCTTCTTCACCTATTTTCCCAAATAGTGTACAAAGTATAACAATTAATTGTTCTTTAAATGTTTGATGGGATTCACATGTAAAACCTTCTGGCCCTGGAGATTTTTTCCTAGGGAGTTCATTGTTGGCTTGCTCCATTTCTTTTTCTGAGATGGGGTTCTTTAGAAATTTTATTTCCTCTTCTGTTAACCTGGGCAATTTATGTTTTTGTAGATATTCATCCATATCTCTAAGGTTGTCAAACATATGGGCATACAAATGGGCAAAATAATTCCTAATTATTGTTTTGATTTCCTCTCCATTAGAGGTGCATTCACCCTTTTCATTTTTGATACTGGTAATTTGATTTTCTTCCTTTTTAAGCCCTTTTTTCTTCTCTTTTTAATCAAATTGACCAAAGGGTTATCAATTTTATTGTTTTTTTCCCATAAAAACAGCTCTTTTTTATTTATTAATTAAATAGTTTTCTTGGTGTCATTTTTATTAATCTCTCCTTTGATTTTCAGTGTTTCTAATTTGGTATTTAATTGGGGATTTTCAATTTGTTCTTTTTCTAGCTTTTTCAGTTGTATACCCAGTTCATCGATCATCTTTTTCCTTATTTTATTCATGCAAACATTTAGAGATATAAAACTTCCCCTAAGAACTGCTTTTGCTGCATCCCGTAAGTTTTAGTATGTTGTCTCATTATTGTCATTCTCTTAAGTGAAGTTATTATTTGTTTCTCTGATTTGTTCTTTGGCCCACTCATTCTTTAGAATTAAATTATTTAGTTTCCAGTTAATTTTTAGCTTATTTTTCCATGGTTCTTTGTTACAAATAATTTCTATTGCATCATGATCTGAAAAGTATGCTTTGCCTACTGCTGTCTTTCTGCACTGGATTGTGAGGTTTTTATGCCCTAGTACATGGTCAGTTTTTGAGTATGTGCCATGTACTGCTGAGAAGAAAGTATATTCTTTTTATCCCCATTCAGTTTTCTCTAGAGGTCTATCATATCTGCCTTTTCTAAAATTCTGTTCACCTCCTTAACTTCTTTCTTATTTATTTTAAGGTTAGATTTATCAAATTCAGAAAGGGAGAGGTTGAGGTCTCCCAATATTATAGTTTTGTTATCTATTTCTTCTTGTTACTACTTTAACCTCTCCTCTGTGAATCTGCATGCCATACCACTTGGTGCATATATGTTAAACAATGATATTGCTTCATTGTTTATGGTGCCTTTTAGCAGGATGTAGTGTCCTTCCTTATCTCTTTTAATTAAATCTATCTTTACTTTTGCTTTGCCTGAGATTAGGATTGCTACACCTGCTTTTTTTACTTTAGCTGAAGCACAATATATTTTACTCCAGCCTTTTACTTTTACTCTGAGTGTATCCCCCTGTTTCAAATGTGTTTCTTGTAAGCAGTATATTGTAGAATTATGGTTTTTAATCCATTCTGCTATCTGCTTCCATTTTATGGAAGAGTTCATCCCAATCACATTCACAGTTATGATTTCTATCTGTGTCTTTTTCTCCATCCTACTTCTCCCATTTATGCTTTTATTTCTCCCTTTCCCCTTCCACTCCTCAACAAAGTTTTACTTTTGACTGCCACCTTCCTCAGTTTACCCTCCCTCTTTATTCCCCTCCCTTATCTTACCATTTCCCACTTATTACTTCTCCCCTCCCTTCTGACCACCCCCTCACTTTTTTCCCCCTTTCCACTTCTACTTCCTGTAGGACAAGTTAGATTTCTATACTTATCAGGGTATGTTATTCCCTTCTTGAACCAGATCAGATGACAGTAAAGCTCAAATACTGCTCTTCTCCCTCCCTTCTTTCACTCTACTAAAATGTGTTTTTATGCCTCTTCATTTGGTGTAATTAACCCTTTTCTACTACCTCCTTACCTCTTCTCCCATAACTCTCCCTTTACATCTCTTAATTATGTTTTTTATCCTTATATTAGTTATTTTATACAAGAATTCACAGTCTATGTGTATCCCTTTCAATTGTCATAATAGCTGTACCATTGTCAAGATTGACATATATATATATATGTGTATATATAATATACATAGGATGATGTAATCCTATATAAAGATGTAAATAATTTGCCCTCATTGAGTAATAAGGTTTGTGGGGTTTTTTCCCCTGTTTACCTTTTTATGTCTCTCTTGAGTTTGTATTTGAAGATCAAATTTTCCATTGAGTTCTGGCCTTTTCATCAGGAAGGTCTGGAATTCCCTTATTTCATTGAATGTCCCTTTCCTTGCCTGAAAAATTATGCTTAATTTTGCTGGGTAGTTGATTTTTGGTTGTAGTCCTAGCTCCTTTGCCCTTTGGAATATCATGTTCCAATTTCTCCTGTCTTTTAATGTAGAAGCTGAGAGATCCTACGTGTTCCTAACTGTAACTCCATGATATTTGAATTGTTTCTTTTTGGCTGCTTGCAGTATTTTCTCCTTTACTTTGTAATTCTGAAATTTGGCTATAATCTTTCTTGGTTTTTTTCAGTTGGGGATCTCTTTCATGGGGTGATCCGTGAATTCTTTCAATGACTATTTTGCCCTCTGGTTCTAGGACCTCTGGGCAGTTGTCTTTGATAATTTCTTCAAAGATACTGTCAAGGCTCTTTTTGTCATCGTGGATTTCCAGTAGACCAATAGGTCTTTAATTGTCTCTCCTGGATCTATTTTCCAGGTCAGTGGTTTTCCCAAGCAGATATTTCACTTTTTTTTTCATTCTTTACATTTTGTTTTACTACTTCCTGATGCCTCATAGAGTCATTAGCTTCCACTTGCTCAACTCTAGTTTTTAATGAGTTACTGTATTCTTTTTGCTTTTGAGTCTCTTTTTCTAGTTCGTTGATTTTACCTCTCAGGGTGTCATTTTCTCTATTTACATTCTGAATCTCTGTAGCCATTTTGCCAATCTTATTCTTTAGGGACTTGATTTTGTCAGTGGATTTTTTTTCCATTGTTTCCATTTTTTTCTCTTACCTCCCTAATTTGGTTTTTAAAATCCTCCTTTAGCTCTTCCAGCAATGCTTTTTGGGCTTGAGACCAGTTCACATTCCCTTTTGAGGTGTCAGATGGGGGTATAGTGTCATTGCTATCCTCTTCCAGATTGGTATTTTGATCATAATTGGGTCCATAAAAAGAATAAATGGTCCTTGGTTTTTTTTGTGTTCTTCTTCATGTTGGTTAGCCTTTTCCTGGCTTTACAATCAATTTCTGCTTTTGGTGCTCAGGTCTCTCTGCCCCAGCTTTCTTATTCTGGGGATTCTGAGTCTAGTTACTGGCTTTGTGAATTATAGCCTTCAGTTTCCTGAGGTGTGGGGGAGGGGTCTGGCTTCCCCTGAGGTTGCTCTCCAGCACTGTTTCTCTTCAGCAGTGTTCCTCTTCAGCAATGGTCTCAGCTCTTTGTTGTTTGAGCTGGTGTCTGACACTTCCCCTGGGGGAGCAAGGATACTTCTGGGCTCCTGGTGTTGACCCCTGCTGGCTCTGCCCCTCTGGGACTCAGGAACTCCCACTACTCAGCCACTGAAGCCCCACTTCTGTCTCCTCTATTCCAGTGTTTTTTCCTGAGGAATTCTCTTGGTCAGGGGTGGGAGGGATTAGAGCCATTTATCTGGCCATTACATTTTCTGGAAGTTCAAGAAGATGTGTTTAATACATTTAGGTTGCAAGCCTCAGGAGTTGATGTCTCATGGCCGGTGGCATTGCGCTGCCTCTCCTTGGTTCTGCAGACTGCTGTCCTGTGCTGAGAGCCCTAGGGATCTCTGCCAGTTTTGGGTGCCCAGCTTTCTCCCAGGCTGTCACCCACATTGGTTTCCCCGGCCACTTCTGCTTTGGTGCTGTCTGGAGCAGCCCCGCATGCCAAGTGCTCTCCCAGCCTACAGATTCATCCCTTTGGCCTTTCAGACTCTCCTGGCTTGGAAATTTGCCTTACTCAGACTTCTCACAGTTTTAACTCTCTCAAATCTGCTCAAATTCACTTTTTTATAGGAATCTGACAGAACTTGTGAGAGAGCTCCAGTAAGATGCTGTTTTCATGTGGCCATCTTGGTTCCGCCGTATACCTTCTTTTCTAAACCATAGATTCTTATATTTCTCTTTTAAAGTTCTCATTTAAAGTTTTGATTTTGCTTATGATATCATCCTTTAATTTTTTTTTGGTGGGAGGAAGGCAAGCAAATTGGGGTTAAGTGACTTACCCAAGGTCACACAGCTAGTAAGTGTGTCATATGTCTGAGGATGGATTTGAACTCAGGTCCTCTTGACTCCAGAGCCAGTGCTTTACTCACAGCACCACCACCTAGCTGTCCCATTAATTCTTTAATTAAGCCTCATAACTGTTCTGGGATTCTGCTAGTTGTTCTTTTCTCATTTCTAGGCTCCAACTGTAATTATTATAGTAGTATTCTCTTTTTCTTTTTTATCTTTTTGAAAAGTAATTTATTGTTTTATTTTCCCCCAAATGAATGTAAAACAATTTTTAACAGTCATTTTTAAAATTTTGAGTTCCAAATTCTCTCCCTCTTTCCCACTCTCCTGATTGAGAAGGCAAACAATTTTCTTATACGTTATACATGTGAAACCATGCAAAACATATTTCCATATTAGTAGTTGTAAACTATGTAAAACTATGTAGTAAACTACATAGACAAAAAATAGAGTAAAAAAAAAGTATGCTTCACTCTGTATTTAGACTCCATAGATTTTTCTGTGGGAATAGATAGGATTTTTCTTCCTAAGTCCTTCAGAGTTGTCATGGATTATTGTATTGCTGAGAATAGCTAAGTCATTCATAGTTGATCATCTTATGGTATTGTTGTTACTATGTACAATGCTGTCATGGTTCTAATTTCACTTTGCATCAGTTCATGTAAGTCTTTCCAGGCTTTTCTGAGAGCACCCTACTCATCATTTCTTATAACACAATAGTATCCATCATAATCACATACCATAACTTGTTCAGTCATTACCCAACTGCTGGGAGTTCTCTCAGTTTCCAATTCTTTGCCACTGGAAAAGAGTTGCTATAAATAATTTTGTACATATAGGTCATTTTTCCTTTTGTTTTTTATTTCTTTTGGGATACAAATCTAGTAGTGCTTTTGCTGGGTATGCATGGTTTTATAACCCTTTGGACATAATTCCAAATTGCTCTACATAATGATTGAATCAATTCACAACTCCACCAACAGTAAATTAGTGTCTCAATTTTCCCGCATCCCCTCCAACCTTTGCCAATTTCCTTTTCTGTCCTATTAGCTAATCTAATAGGTGTGAAGTAGTACCTCAGAATTGTTTCAATTTGCACTTCTGCAATCAATAGTATTTAGAACTTTTAAAAAACACATAGCTATATGTATTTTTTATTACTTCATCTGAACACTGACTGTTTATATCTTTTGATAATTTATCAATTGGTAAATGGCTTTTATTTTTATAAATTTGACTTAGTACTCTACATATTTGAGAAATGAGGTTTTTAATCAAAGAAACTTACTTCAAATTTTTTTCACATTTATGATTGCTAACTGCATTTCTCGCCATGCTTTTCCCATTTCTTCTCTTCTCTCCTTTCATTTTGTCCCTCCTCAAAGTATTTTGCTTCTGACTTCCACCTACCCCAATTGGCCATCCCTTCTATCACTGCACCTCTCTTCTCTTATCCCCTTCTTCTACTTTCCTGTAAGAGAGATTTCTATACCCAAATGAATGTTTACATTATTCCCTCTTTGAGCCGATTCCAATGAGAGAAAGATTTGAGCATTCCTTGCTCCCACCCCATCCCTTTCCACTCCAAAAGCTTTTTCTTGCCTCTTTTATGTGAGGTAATTTACCCCATTCTACCTTTCCCTTTTGCTTTCTCCCAGTGCATTCCTCTTTCTCACCCCTTATTTTTTTAGATATCATCCCATCATATTCAAAGCACATCTGACTATATATATTCCTTCTAACTACCCTAATAATAAGAAAGGTCTTATGAGTTACAAATATTATCTTCCCATATAGGAATGGAAACAGTTTAACCTTATTAAATCCCTTATGTGTTTTTGTAATTAATTAATTGAAATTTTCACATTCACTTCCATAAGATTTTGAGTTCTGAATTTTCTCTCCCATCCTCTCCTCCCCACTCCCCAAGACAGCATTCAATCTGACATAGGCTTTACTTATATATTCATATTAAACCTATTTTCACATTAGTTATGATGTAAAGAAGAATTAGAACTAATGGGAGGAAACACAAGAAAAAAGAAATAACACAAAACAACAAAAGAAAAGGAGAGCAAATAGTATGCTTCCATTTGCACTCAGACTCCAAAGTTCTTTCTCTGGAAGCAGATAGTATTTTCCATCATGAATCTTTTGGAATTGTCTTAGAACCTTGCATTGCTGAGAAGAGCTAAGTCTATCAAGGTCAGTCATTGCACACTGTGGCTGTTACTACGTACAGTGTTCTCCTGGTTCTTCTCATTTCACTCAGCATCAGTTCTTATAAGTTTTCATTACATTCGTATGCAACAACTTGTTCAGGCATTCCCCAATTTATGGACATCCCCTCAACTTCCAATTCTTTGCCACCACAAAAATTGCTGCTATAAATATTTTTGTACATGTGGGTCCTTTTCCCATTTTCGTGATCTCTTTGGGATAGACCTAGAAGCTGGGTATACATAATTTTATAACCCTTTGGGCATAGTTCCAAATTGTTTTCCAGAATGGTTGGGTCAGTTCACAACTCCAGCAACAACACATTAGTGTTCTAATTTTCCCACATCTTCTTCAACATTTATCATTTTCCTGTTTTGGCATGTTAGTCAATCTAGTGGGTATGATGTAGTACGTCAGAGTTGTTTTGATTTGCTTTTTTCTAATCAATAGTGATTTAGAGCATTTTTTCATATGATTATAGATAGCTTTAATTTCTTCCTCTGAAAACTGCCTGTTCATATCCTTTGACCAGTTATCAATTGGAGAATAACTTGTATTCTCATCAAACAGTACATTACTATAGTCATTGACTGTTGTGTCTTGTGTACCTAACCTATTCTATTGATGCACCACTCCATTGCTTAGCCAGCACCAAGTAGTTTTGATTATTGCTGCTTTATAATACAGTTTAAGATCTGGTACAGTTAGGCTACCTTCCCTTACATTTCTTTTCATTGATGCCCTTGATATTCTGGACCAGCTCCTAGTTTTATTTATCAGTTCAGTAGTTTTCTTAATTTCAACTTTATTAATCTTTCCTTTGGTTTTCAGAATTTCTAATTTGGTATTTAGTTGGAGATTTTTAATTTGTACTTTTTCTAACCTTTATAATTGCATGCCCAATTCATTGATCTCTTATTTCTCTATTTTATTTCTGTAGGCATTTAGAGATATAAAACTTTCCCCAAGAACTGCTTTTGCTGCATCACATAAGTTTTGGTATGTCATCTCGTTATTGTCATTCTCTTGGATGAAGTTATTGATTGTTTCTATGAATTGTTGTTTGACCCATTCATTCTTTAGGATTAGATTATTTAGTTTCCAATTAATTTTTATTCTATCTTTCCATGGCCCTTTATTACTTGTAATTTTTTATTGCATCATGATCTGAAAAGATGAACTTTCAATTTCTGCCTTTCTGCCCTGGACTGTGAGGTTTTTAATGCCCTAATACATTGTCAATTTTTTGCGTAGGTGCCATATACTGCTGAGAAAAAGGTCTGTTCCTTTCTATCCCGATTCAATTTTCTCCAGAGGTTTATCATATCTACTTCTTCTAAAATTCTATTCACCTTTTTAACTTCTTTCTTGTTTAATTTTTGGTTAGATTTATCTAGTTCTGAGAGGGGGAGGTTGACCTGTCCCACTAGTATTTCTTCCTGTAACTCCCTTCTCCTCTAAGAATTTGGATGCTATACCAGTTGGTGCATATATGTTTAGTAATGATATAACTTATTGTGTATGGTACCTTTTAGCAGGATATAGTTTCCTTCCTTATCTCTTTTAATTAGATCTATTTTTTGCTTTCGCTTTGTCTGAGATCATGATTGCTACCTCTGCTTTTTTTACTTCAGCTAAAGCATAATATATTCTGCTCTAGCCTTTTACCTTTGCCCTGTGTATATCCTTCTGCTTCAAATGTGTTTCTTGCAAACAACATATTGTAGGATTATGGTTCTTAATACACTCTGCTACCCTCTTCTGTTTTATGGGAGAGTTCATCTCATTATATTCACAGTTATGATTACTATCTGTGTCTTTCCTTGCATCCTATCCCCTCTATTTATGCTTTTCTCTCTCCTTTCTCCCTTTCCCTCCTCACTAGAGTTTTGCTTTTGACTACCACCTCCCTCAGTCTGCCATCCCTTCTATCAGTTCCCTCTTTTTTCTTCCCCTTTACCCTTACTACTTCTTTCCTCCCTCCTATTTATTCTCTCCCTTTTCTTTCCCCTTTCCTCTCCTACTTTCTGTAGGGTAAGTTAGATTTCTATACCTAACTGATTACATTATTCCCTCTTTGAGACAAATCTGATGAGAGTAAGGTTCAAATAATGTTCAGCTCCCTCCCTTCTTTCCCTCTACAGTAATAGGTTTTTGTGCCTTTTCATGTAATGTAATTTACCCTTGTCTGCCAACACCTTTTCCCTTCTCCCAGTACAATCTCTTTTCATCATTTAGCTTTTTTATCATCTCATCAAAGTCAATTTATACCCATGCCCTCTATGTATACCCTTTTTAAATAATGTAATAGCAATACAGTTCTCAAGAGTTACAAATGTCATCTTCCCTTGTAGAGATGTAAAGTTTTCCCTTAACAACAATATTTTTTTTCTTTTCCATTTACCTTTTTGTGCCTTTCTTGAATCTTGTATTTGAAGATCATATTTCCTGTTGGGCTCTGGTCTTTTCATCAGGAAGGTTTGGAAGTCCCTTATTTGTTTGAATGTCCAGCTTCTCCACTGAAAGATTATGCTCACTTTCCCTGGGTAGTTAATCCTTGGTTGTGATCCAAGCTCCTTTGCCTTATGAAATATCATATTCCATGCCCTCTGCTGCTTACAATATTTTCTCCTTGACCTGGGGGCTCTGGAGTTTGGCTATAACATTCCTGGGAGTTTTCAATGTGGGATCTCTTTCAGGAGATGATTGCCGGAATCTTTCAATTTCTATTTTGTCTTCTGGTTCCAGAATATCAGGGCAGTTTTCTTTGATAATTTCTTAAAATATGATGTCTAGGCTCATTTTTTTTTTTTTGATCATGGCTTTGAGGTAGTCCAACAATTCTTAAATTCTGTTTCCTGGATCTTTTTTCCAGGTTAGTTTTGCACTGAGATATTTTACATTGTCTTCTATTTTTTCATTCTTTCAATTTTATTTTGTTTATTGATGTTTCATTAAGTCATTAGCTTCTACTTGCTCGATATTAATTTTTAAGGAACTATTCTCTTCAGTGAGCTTTTTAACTCTTTTTCCATTTGGCCAATTCAGCTTTTTAAGGAGTTCTCTTCAGGCAACTTTGGTATCTCTTTTTCCATTTGGCCAATTCTGCTTTTCAAGACATTTTTCTCTTCATGGGTTTTTGTACCTCTTTTACCATTTGGCCTAGTCTGTTTTTTAAGTTGTTATTTTCTTCAGCATTTTTTTCTGTTTCCTTTACCAAGTAGTTGACTCTGTTTTGTGATTTTTTTTTTCATCACTCTCTTCCAATTTTTCCTCTGACTCTCTTACTTGATTTTAAAAATCTTTTATGGCCTCTTCCATGGCCCGAGACAAATTCATAGTTTTATTTGAGGCTTTGAATGTAGGAGTTTTGATTTTGCATTTTCTTCTGAGTCTGCGTTTTGATCTTCCTTGTCACCATAGTAACTTTCTATAGTCAGATTTATTTCTGTTGTTTGCTCATTTTTCTAGCCTATTTCTTGACTTTTATCTGTTCGCTAGAGTGGGGCTCTGCTTCCTAGGTGGATGGCACACTATCCCAAGCTTCAAGGATATTGTATAGCTGTTTTCAGAGACACTTCTAGGGATCTGTAAGTTTTCAGTTCTTTGAAGGTGGTATGATCTAAGGAGAGGTGTGTTTAAAACTCTCCTGGCATGTACTATGATCTGTGAACAACCATAAGCAATCTTTTCAGCTCTGAAACTGCCATGAGGGCTGCCACTCCATTGAGGGCACAAGCTATGACTATGACTTGGATTCAAGTAGGGGCAAAGCAATAGAGTATTGCCCCCAGTGTCAGCAAAGGGACCCCTGTAATCTCCTTCTGAACAGTTATTCAACCCCCTTACGGTCTGTGGTCTGAGACCTCTGGAAGCATCAGTTGCCTCAGCTGATTCAGTAACTCTCAAAGTCTGCTCCTGGTTTCCTGAGGCCGGGGCTGTGTTGGCAAAGCCAGCATTGGATTGCACTCTGTTCTCACCCTCATGTGACAGAATTTCCTTGCCAACCTTCTAAGTTGTCTTGGGCTGGAAAATTGTTTCACCCCATCCTTTTGTGGATTCTCTTGCTCTAGAATTTGCTTTGAAGCATTATTTAAAGTTCTTCAGAGGGGTTTTTAGGGAGAGCTCAAGTGAGCCCCTGCCTTTTCTCTGCTATCTTGGCTTCACTTCTAGTATTCTCCTTTTCTGATGACTTCTTTCAACCCACATAATTTTTAATCGTTTTAACCATTCTTTTATGTTTGTTATTTTATTTACTCTTTCATTTTCCTCTGGAGTTTTCCTTGTGACAATTTCCACCTCCCAACCTCTATTAAAAGCAAAAAGTTTGTTGCTTACATTTCTTGATGTTTTGAGGTGACATTGAAATGCAAGTGAGATTCTCCAGGAGATGTATGTGACATCTTCTTTGTATTAGACACTGCAGTAGGTACTGGACATACATTTCTAGCATTATTGCTATCAAGTTCTGTCTTGTGTTCCTATCCACTGCTTCCTTACCATTCCTTACCTCTTTTTAACTATTATTTATGCCATTGTAATTATCCATGCATGTCTTTATATAATCAGACCATCCAACTCTCCCTGACCTGCTCCCTTGGTGAATATTGTACTAAGGGACAGGATTCCAAGTTATAGCTCTGCCTCTCTCTGGCAAAAGCAGAGGGACAGCAGTTAATGAATTCTTGGTTTTTCTTAGTGAACATGTCATTTTTTTTTTTAATAGCAGAGTATAGTGAAAGGGGATCTATTATTTTGAATCTGCTTCTTGCCGACAAAGAGGAACTGTTTCTGGTATCTTTACTTCACTTGAAATGTTGGGGATCTTTGAGGGAAATGACTATTCTATTTAGAATTTGTAATAGAGAAGAGGGGAAATCCAAGACAATACTGACATGTAACCTAGATTTAAGAATGAATTTCAGATGATTTTGAGAAAATAAGTAGACTATCACTAAACTTTGACATGGGTCATCAACCTAAGAGAGACTGGAACCTCTCATGAATGAAATTTATAAAGATAAAAAGAAATAATTCCATTGAGGAATGTTAGAAGAAATTATGGAAAAATACCAAAGCAGATATACTGAGAATTAGTCGAACAATTCAGATTTTAAAATGAAATGTTAATATGAGTCTAGATTCCTTCCTCAATTAATTAATTATTAATCCTTAATTAATCAATCCCCAATTAATCAATCATCAAACATGATGAAGTTCTAAATGTGTAAACAAGATTGTTTATATTCTGTGGTCTCTTTATGAGGTTTGAATATCTTGGCCAAGAAAGGAATCTATGTGAATTGCCTAATATAATCAGTCATGCTTCTTGAGAATAGTGTAAAATGGTAATCAGTTCACCATCAATTTCAGTCCAGATGGATCCAGTCCAGTAGAGGAAGATTTCAGTTACAGAGTTGAGGAATTCTTTTTGAGTTAAGCCCTTGAGAGGGAGCAGCTCTCATGACCGAAGAAAACAATCTCTCTCTCTCTCTCTCTCTCTCTCTCTCTCTCTCTCTCTCTCCACCAAGGCCTATCATTTCTAATAATCGATGGGAAGCAGATTGGTGGGAGTTTGTGAGCAATAATACTAAAAACTCCAGAGACTCTTTACTTAATGATAGAACTCAAAGGAGAAAGTAGTTATTGGATAAAGACATAGATGATTTGCTCATATAATTTGTAAATAATCTAAAGCTGTGAGATATAGCTAACACAGTGGATGACAGAGTCAAGATCTAAAAGGAACTTGACAAGATGAATCATTGGGTTGGATTTAACAAGATGAAACCCAGTAGGGATAAAACTCATGTACTTAGTTATAAAAATTCAATTTTGTAGCTATAAGATGGGGGAGACATGAATAGAGAGCAGTTCTGAAGAGGACCTGTGGATTTTAGTAAACTTCAGGTTCAATACGAGCTATAGGTGAGACATGGTAGTCAAAAATTGTGATTTTGAAGTGAATTGAGGGTCGTACCTTCTATGAATAGGCAAGTGATAGTCCCAATATGCTCTAACCTCATCAGACCTCATTTGGAATATCCCCAGATTCAGTTCTGGACACGATTAATTAAAAAAGATATCAACAAATCAGAAGGTGTCAAGGAGAGCCGTTAGGATGTTGAAGAGCCTGAGTCCATGATTTACTAGGATCATTGAAGGAACTATGCTTGTCTAGCCTGGAGAAAAGAAGTTGGAGGACGTGATAGTTGTCTTCAACTATTGAAAGGAATGTTATATCGACAAAGTGTTAGACTCGTTTTGATCAGTCCCTGAAGAAAGAATCAGAAGCCAAGGGTAGAAGTTGAAAAGAGGCAAATTTAGGCTTGATTTCAAGAAAAGCTTCCCAACGATTAGAGTTGTTCAAAAGTAGAAGGCACTGCTTCAAGAGGTGGTGATTTCCTTCTCTTTGGAGGTCTTTAATTAGAGATTGAATTACAACTTGCTAGGTATATTATTGTGGGGATTCCTTTCATATATGGGTTGGATTAGATAACAAGTGAGGTTCTTTTCTACTCTCAATATTTGTGATTCTATGATGTTCAGTTGGAAGGGCAAGCTGTTGAATTAATCTGTCAGCACATATACAATAGAGAGGAAGATGACACAGTACCCAAAGTGCTGGACCTAGAGTCAGGAAGACCTGAATTCAGATTTGGCCCCAGACACTATGTGACCCTGGGTAAGTCACTTTGTTTGCTTCAGTTTCCTCATCTGTAAAATGAACTGGAGAAGGAAATGGCGAACCACTTCAGTATCTTTGCCAAGAAAATACTAGGGGCAGCCAGGTGGTGCAGTGAGTAGAGCACTGTCCCTGGAGTCAGGAGGACCTGAATTCAAATCTGGCCTCAGACACTTGACACACTTACTAGCTGTGTGACCTTGGGCAAGTCACTTAACCCCAACTGCCCTACCTTCTCTCTCCAAAAACAAAAACAAAACAAAAAAAGAAAACACTAAATGGAGTCACAAAGGATCAGACACAACTGAAATAACAATAACAATGCAAATAAAATGGACAGTCACTGGAGATGGGTGAGTTGGGCTCAGAATTAAATAGGAGGAATAGAATAGGTTAATTTGGTTAAATTACAAAACTTTGAATTATCTTAACTACTCTATACCATCAAAGTTCATTTTTTAAAATTCCAATGTTCTATTGGTGATGCTATATGACTATAAGAAATGGGACAATATGAACTTAGTTGAGTCACTATTATGGGTGACTAAAAGAGTAAGGGAAAGATGTGCGGCAGGTATAAACAGTTGGCAGAATGTTTCAGCATTGATTTTTGTGCAAAAAGTGGGCATAATTTATATTATGAAGAATATAAATGATTGGAAAAGGAAGTGGGCCAGTCATATTGTTAGAACAGGGATAATAGATTAACAAATTAAACTTATGTGTTGACAACAAAATTTTAAAAAGTGTACCATATGTACTGTAGAGTTCTGTGGAAGACATTCAGAAAACCATGGATGAAAATGAGATTATCATAAGCTTGAAGGTTTACAAAGCAATTTCTTTCAATAACTGTTTCAGGTGGGTATTGCAAGTGTTGTTATACCCGTTTTACAGACAAGTTCAGAGAAGCCAACTGACTTGTTCAGCACGACAAAAATAGTAAAGTGTCAGAGACAGAATTTTAGCTTAGGTTGTTCCTGATTCCCTGTTCATTGTTTTGTTTTGTTTTGTTTTTTTCCATTAAATCATGCTCCCTTCAGGCCAATCAGAACACAAATCCTATGAAATATTAATGGATTTGTAGAAAATCATTTTCAAGTTTTAAAATTTTCATTTAATTCTTGTCAGCTTTTATTAAATTCTTTTTCTTTGACATTATGCTATTTTTATTCCATTTATAATTCCATTTTCTATTTCTGAATTTTTTTCTTTCACAACTCTTCTTCACAAAGTCTTCTTATAGTTTAAACATTAAAAATCTTTATATCTTATTTTCTATTTCAATCTCAAAATACAAATTAAATGTAAAAATAATTTTCAAATAAAAATATGGAACAAATATATATTCTATTATTATTGTTATTATTATTAATGAGTGTCATTTATGGAATTCTTTAACATTTTGAAAGTGACTGGTCAAGGTGGTTCATGTCTATAATTTTTCCTCCTGGGGAGGCTTGGGAGTTCTTAGCTGCACTGGGTCAAGGGCAAACAGGTGTCCAAACAAAATTTAACACCAATACAGTCATCTCCCAGGAGTAAAGAATCAACAGGCTGTCTAAGAAAGGGCAAAGGCCCAGGTAAGAAATGGAGCAGGTCAAAACATCAATGCTGATTATTATTGGAATTGGGCCTGTGAATGGCTACAATATCTCTTTGCCGATTGCTTCTGGCCAGCAAGAATCAATTTATTTGTTTTAATCTTCTAGACTACATTTAAATAACTGTAAAAACTGTCTCTATCTCGGGGTATTGGATTATGGTTTTAGTAAAAGGATTGTTCAAACCTTGGGCTCTCAGTGATCTATTGGTATCAAAACAGAGCAAGGACAGAGAACATCAAATCCAAAACATACCAGAAGAATGAATTATCTTTCTCCATTAACCCTGACAATATTGTCCTGCAGCATCAACTTGAAGGCCTCTTGGCACAGGAAACCCCCCATCTCGTTTATTAACCTGCTGTGCATTCTTCAAAAAGAAAAGAAATTACCATTACCAAAACCACTTTCTACTGAACCTTTAAGATCCCAAATCATTGACTCTGTCTGAACATACAACAACGTAATTTCCTAAATACATCTAAGTGCTTTATATTTTATATGTCTTATAAAAAATAATAAAACGTGCAAATGGAGTGCTATTGTTCTAATAACTTATTATAATCAAGGATGTATTTCTAGAGCAGAGCTCCCTCAAGGACCATATCCAGCTTGGAAAAGCAAAATCAACAAGATAGCTTATGCTATATTCTGGACTGTTCCCAAATGCACATTTTCTCTCCCAGCCAGCTGCAGGAAAGCAAAAGAGATTTTTCTTGCCCCAGTCCCCTGGTTTATCCACTTGATAGACAATCTACCAATCTAGTCCCTCAAGGCTTGGTGCAAAACAATTTCTTCATTGCCGAGTGGTTAAGAGAAGGTTAATGGCATTTCCTGTTCCTATAAAAAATTTTTTTTCTTCTTTTTTCACTCAGCTGCAAAATGATGGTCTCTATATTACTCTATAGTTAAAATGACAACCAAAGCTCCAAAGCCATGATCTCTGAAACTAATCAAACTTTTATTTACTCACGTTCACAAAGTAGAGTGTTCAGTGGTGAGAACTATAGTCATTTTGGTCAGAACCTGTCACATGCCCAAATAAACCAATACTAAATCAGCTTTAAGGTACTACATCAGGCAGACCATCCTCATGCATACCCATAGACTTGCCTGAACTACTTTGAAATTTGTAAAAATATACTTTATTTTCCTAAATGGACCTCTAATCTGGTAATGGGTTGGGGCCTAAGGGTGACAGGCTTTTCTTTTTATCTCAACTCTTGAACAGAATGAATTCTTTCTCTTTCCTTGCTTGGGCCCTTTGTCCATGCTTTGGTACTCAATGATCCAAAGCAGGCACCTAAATGGAAGAAATTGTTGGATTTAACTTGGATATTTCTACAAATAGTATCTCTTAAGATATACAGATCTCATTAGGTTGAAGTGGTAGTGTTCATTTGCTCTATATGCATTTTCAGTTCTCCAACATACATCTAGACCCTGTGAGAACTTGCTTCTTCCATCGCCATTCTGTTGAAATTGGTACAGAAGCTGGGAAATGGGATAATGTATATATATATATATACACACACACACACACACACACACACAACTATTAAGGTAAACAGGAAGGATATTTCATTTCATCCCTAAAGAATTCACTCAATTTTTCTTTTATTAAAGTCCTACTTTGATGCCTGATCATGGCATGGAGGTAATCTTTGGTTATTAGATGTTATTGAACTGTAAACACTCCAATTGTGGACTTTATTGTTTTTATTGCGAGGCAATGTGGCCTCTAGCTGATCTCTAAGGCCATCAATGAAGAGAAACACCATGATGGAGAAGGGGCTCTGCATCCTTGTAACTACTAATACCAACCACTGGTGAGTAGCTATCACCACCAGGCAAGTAAGCCCAGGAGCCCTGGGAATAACAGCAACAACAACTATTATTACTATCATTACTGTTATTTTAGCAGGTATTTAAAATGCTGCAAACACTTTGTTGTTGTTCAATTGTGTCTGACTCTTCATGACCCCATTTAGGGTTTTCGTAGCAGAAGTAAAGGAGTGGTTTGCCATTTCCTTCTCCAATTCATTATAAAGATGAGAAACTGAGGCAAATGGTTAAGTGACTTGCCTAGGGTCACACAGGTAGTATCCGAGACCAGCTTTGAATTCATGAAGATGACTCTTCCTGAGTCTAAGCTCAGTGCTCTATCCACTGCACCACCTGGTCATCCTTCTTACATTATCTTGTTTTATCTTCACAAAACCCTTGGGAAGTGGGTTCTGTTATTACGTCCATTTTACACATTGGGAAACTAAGGCTGGGAGTAGGTAAGTGGTTTACCTAGAGTCACACAGCTAGTAAATATCTGAGGCCAGATCTGAACTGAGCCCCTCCTGACTCTAGACCCAGTGATCTATCTACTGTGCCACCTAGATGCCCTATAATAGTGAAGAACATGGAATGGCACTGCCTCCAAATCCCAACCGTGCTATAAGCCTTATCCCTGTAGCCACTGTCCAAGAGAAATATCCTTGTGGAGGTGAAATATAGCAATAGGAGAGGGCTACAGCCCTGTGCCTCCTCAGCAGGAATGGATCCTGAAGTCACAGACAAGAACAGTCTCACCACCAATAAATAACCTTGACATTGTCAAATGGTTCAACATCAGAAATAGGCTTGTTCTTTTTTAAAAATAGAAATGATAATAAAGAAAATGCATTATCATTTCCTTTATTGCCATATCCTAAGGACTATAAGAAATTTCTGTTTGCTCACAGCTGAAATCTATATCTGTTGTTTCTCCTAATTAGTACATGAGTTCCTTGGGATCAGGAACTGCATTACTTTTTTTTTGTATTTCCAATGCTTTTTGCATTGTAAACACTTAATATATTTTTCCACTTTCATTCATTTATAGTTGGTAAAATGCTGAACTCAGAGTCAGGAAGACTTGGTTTCATATTGGACCTCTGACGTTTACCAGGTGCGTGATCAAAGGTAAATACCTTAACTTCTCTATGCCTCAACTTCTTCGTGTGTAAAGTGGGAATAATTATGCCTATCTACCTTACAGGATTATTGTGGGGCACAAATGATATAATGCATGTAAAATATGATACAAACTTTTAATGTGATTTTAATATCATTTATTATCTAAAGACCATCCTGGAGAAGTTGAGAAAGGCTCATTATTAAAAGCTTAGCCACCAGGTGAGAATGGTTCTGGATCCAGTCCCTCTTGTAGACCGTGGAGTCATTCTATGAATCTGTGGAGGGAGTACATACTTCAGTTCCTTGAACAACTGAAGTAAGTATTGAGTAAATACACTATGTTAGACCCTCTTCTCTTTCCTCAACATTCTCACTTGGTAAATTCATCCTCAGGTGACACAGTGGGGGAAGGGAAGCTTGAGCAGAGACAGTATGGTTTTCCTTCCACACTGTGATCTGTAAAATCTATGGAACAATTTTTGGCCCTCCATTCATCCCAGAGAAGAGATCTGAGTTTCTCTTTTTTGTAGTATTTACCGTACCTTATTGTAAAATTTGAATTAGGTATTTGGTCATGGGCTCTGTGTTATCTGCTGGTCTTTGTGTGTTGTCTGTGGCTTTCACAAAACTCCTCAAAAATTCCCATTTAATTTCTTATGCCAATCCCCAATATATTGAAACCTGCATGGGGAAAGTCATGATTTGGAAGGGATAATTGTATTTGAAATAGAAAGCGTGGTGACTAGAAAAGAGAATTAATGAAAGAAAGAGGAGTTTCTTGATTCAATGAGGGTCCAGTTAAGACCAGATATGAATTTGAAGTGAGCCCAATCAGCAATATTTCATAGCTTCCTCAAAGTCTCTTTGGTGACTTATGAAATAGAAAGGAAGGACAGTGATGATGGGAGCAATTCAAAGTTGGTGTTTTGGAAAATCTGATAGGGACAAGATTTTTCAGAGAAGAAGATAGGGTTGAGTTGAATTGGCTCATCAAAGGGTCAAGATAGGGAAGGATGGAGAGTGTAGCCAGTATAGGGTTGAAAGCAAGGGAAAAAATGAAGGATAGAGAGAACTGAGTTCAACATAAAGACAAAGAAAATTAGGCTTCAAAAGGAATATGGAAAGAAGGAATGATAACAGTTTATATTTAGGTAAAGAGTTTTCAGAATTCATGAATATGAAAATAAGACATTTGTGGGTAATCACAAGAGTATATGTATTAGACCGTCTGTGTGTGATTGAGGGGGAGTGAAGGAGTAGGTCAATGGAATTGAACAGATTGAGGGATATGGGAAGTTAGAATATTTAATAAAACACTATACATAGGTTGAAGTTGCCTAGTATGAAGGTAAGAGTTACAGTGGAAAGACATTAAGCAAGATACTGACGCCATTGAGAAAGGAAGTAGAATACCTGGGATAGGTAGATAATAGCCCCTGGGGTCTATACTGGATGATAAATTAAGGGGAAGTTGCTGTTGAGCAGTGGCAGTTATATAAGGGAGAGTCTACAATTGGCAAAAGAGGAACAAGGATTATTATGAATCCCTCACCAAAATCAGAGAACTGAGTTTATGAAAGAAAGAGTCACCAGTTCTGGAAAGAGTAGCCAGGGAAACAATATTGTCAGGAGAGAGCCAGATCCTTTACAGTGTGACCTCAATCTACCTTTACAAACCTTATTATGCAGTACTCTCCTTCCCATTCTCTCTAATATATCCAAAATGACTTCCTTGCTGTTCTCGCACACAGTGCTCCATAAGGTGTCTCCTCCCTTTTTTGCTGGCTATCCCCCATCTTTGGAATTTGCTGCCACCTCACCTTCTCCTCTGAGAATCCCTTGTTTCTTTCAAAACTCTGATTATGATACCCTCTATGTAAAACCTTTCATGCTTCCCTGTGTAAGTGCTTCACCCACTTTAAATTTGTATTTATTTTTTATATTCTTGCTTGTTGTCTCCTCCTTCCCAATAGAATATAAGCTCCTTGGGAGTAGGGACTATTTCCTTTTTGTCTTTGTAGCAGAGTGCTGTCTGGTAAAGTATACAGTAGTTGCTTAATAAATGCTTGTTGATCAATTGCCAGGTTTGTGGTTAGAGGATTGAACTGATGTTTCCTTTCCATTAATCTGAGTTGAAGGTCCCAAGGCAGTAATATTTAACTCTGCATTTGCCTGTGTTTTCCTTCCCACTCTTCCCCATACCCCTATTATGACCTCAAATACATCTCATTCAGCCACATATTTGATGTGCAGCTACCACAAATACATAGTTGCTTAGACACTTGCTAAAATTGATGCAGCCCTTCTCAATGCTCTGTGAGGATTTGATGTCAGAGCTTCCATTCCATGGATAATTTGGAATTTAGACACAAGAAATACAAAGATAGTGAAGTCAACCCTCGTTCATCAAGATGGTAATGGTATGTTAGGAGACATAAAGAAAAGTACATAAACAGAGTGCAAATTAGAATGGAGTATGTGTCTATCTACAGCCTTGCCCTGAAAGGCAGCTTTTAATTTTATTTTTTTGCTGATACTGTTCAGTCATTTTCAGTCATACCCAGCTCTCCATGACACATTTAGTGTTTTCTTGGAAAAGATAATGGAGTGGTTTGCCATTTCCTTCTCCAGCTCTGAGGCAGAGCTAAGTGATTTGCCCAGGGTCACACGGCTTGTAAGCATCTGAGGCCGAATTTGAACTCAGGTCTTCCTGACTCCAGGCCCAGCACTCTAGCCACTGTGCCCCCTTGCTGCCTGGCTTTACTGGTCTTTAAATGGAAAAAGGTTGAGTTAAATTTGCATTGAACTAATGGATGTTACAATGCAAAACTTTCTTATATCTTTTAGTCTTGATTCTTTCAGTGGCTAATGTTTTTCCTTACATTATTTTCCCATTACTTTGCATGTATTGTACTTCGTATTTACTTAAATGTACACATATTATATTCTCCCAGTAGAGTATAAATTTCTTAATGACCAGGGATTATTTTTCAATCCATAGCACCTAGCCTTGAATATATAATCATGCCTTCCGCATCATGGGGGTTAGGGGCACGCTGCCCCTGCTACCTGGAAAATCTTCATAAAATTTTTTGGCTTTCCTATCATAGCAGAGAAAAACTCTGAATTATTATAGCATTAAAAGATAAAATATGTTGAGATTATACAATACTATACATATATTTTATGGATTTCTGAGTTTCTAAACTTTTTCTATATTTTTACTGGCATTCACGGGTCATCTTTGGCTTCCACAAAACTCCCCCAAAATTCCCATTTAATTTTTTACATCAACTGGGAATATATCGAAACTACAATGAAGAAAGTCATAATGTGAAAGGAATAATTGTAGTAGGTGCCTATTAAGTGTTTGCTAAATTGAATTGCATTCCATTAAATTGCTGCAAAAAGGCTGGGTATATATCTACGATATGGTCAGGATGTTTTTCATCTTATCAAAGTATCTACACAGAATAAAGACTAATATTGAAAGAGAAGATGGGGAGTTAGCCTGACTATATTGATAAGCAAACAAAATATCTTTTGTTTGGAAAATCCTCCTCATTATAGTGGACATAAAAACTCAGAAACAAAGGTGGAACGAAGGGAAAACTAGAAATTCAGGTAAATATGCAGGTGTGTGCCAAACTACACATCATCATAATACAGGTAGGATCAATGAGAATTACTTTGACAATTGCTTTCATTCCTTCTCTTCCCATGTAAGAAAAGGTGAACTTAAAGGGGCAGACGAGACTGAGAATCTATTCATTTGGTGAAAATGGGAAGATTGAGCCAAGTCAAAATAGTGGAGGAGAGGAAGAAAAGATAATAAACAGCTTGTTCTCAGCCAAATAGACAAAGACACATGATTTTAAATGAACTTATGAACAACACAACTTTATGAAATCTCCTGGAAACCCTAGTTCTTTGCGTCTCACAGGACATAACTAGAAAGCTCTAGTAAGTTATCTTGACATAGCTCTTCCAGGAATAGTCTTTAGGGGAATGAACAAAGCATGCTTTGGAGCTAGGCTGACTCATCATCATCAATCAGTTTGCACATTGCTGGAAAGTACAGCCGGGGATAGGAAGTTATAAAGAATGTTTGTTTATATTCATGTTCCTCCCTAAGCAAAAGAATCAATATAATTTGAGCAGGAATAGCAATTAATTTTAATGAACTATATTCCTTGGGTTTTCCCTGGTTTTCACAAAACCCTGAGAGCTAAATAGTTGAAGATTTTTCCTAACAAAGAAATCTAGTCCACTTCCAAAACTCTTTTTTTTGCAGTCACACTGATTCTAAAATAGTCTTTTCCAAATGTACTCCTTTCAGGCACCCCTTTCTATCAAAATTTAGACTATAAATATAAGGTCCTGCACAACCCCTTGTGAAATATCCTTGTATGTTCACAGATGAAACTACATTTAGTTGATACTTTTCACCTTTGAATACTAATTATTTTCATTCTTGTCCTTAGAGGATCTGCAAGCAAACCAGTGATTTCTTCAGAGCCATGAGGCAGGGAAACACAACAATGGCCAACTCATTGGGACTGGCAAGAGAAATAACACTATGTTGTTACATGGGCAGACAGAAATCTGGCTGTGCGTCTCTGATTCCTCATTAAAAAGTAAGTTGTCTTTGACAGATGTTCTGGAGTTAGTATTCATTTTTAACTTCAGCCATATGGAGTCACAATGGAATGAAATTTCAGGCATAATATTCAGCTACTGCTATTACCGAGCATATGCAATGACCTCTATTATAGTAATTAATAATAACAATAATAAAGGATAACATTTATATAGCATTTACTATGTACAAGGCATTATGCTGTGTGCTTCATAATGACATCATTTGATTGTCACAACAACCTTGGAAGATCAGTGCTATCATTATCTTTATTTTACAGTGCTATCATTATCTTTATTTATTATCTTTATTTACATTATCATTATATTTATTTACATTTTCTTTATATTACTGAGACAAACAGAGGTTAAGTGATAGAGTGCATTAGCAAAGAATAGAAGCATTTAAGTCTTCAAAGAAATGGGTGAATGAATGTCAGATGGCTACCACTGTATTACCAGTTCCACCTCTTCTGTATTTCTAGTAGTTTAATAGCATGATACTCTTATTTTAAGCAATAGCAAGACTTATATTAATATGATTACTAATAACTGATATGTGCATAGTACTTTAAATTGTGCTTTAAAGGTTGCAAAATGCTTTACATTTTGCTTTTACAATACATGCTCTCATGAGGTAGACATTACAGGTATTATTATTCCCATTTTACAGAGGAGCAAACTGAGGGTCAGAGAGTTAAATGATTTGCCCACATCATATAGCTGGTAGTCATAAAAAGGAGGTCTTGAATGCAGGTCTCTTTGACTAGAATCCTATACATTCTGTCACAAGAAAAGAAACAGAATAGAGCTGTTGGGAGAGAGTATTAAGCCACATAGCCGTTGCTCACAAAAGCTTGCCCTGACCAGTGCATTGTAAGGGAGGAGGGCGGAGGATCCTTTGGTGCTTTTAGAAGAACTTTAGCGGTGGTGCTGTGGGATTCTGCCTTTTATTCTGTGCGTCTGGATGGAAATTGGGACCCTGCTATGGAAGCATCTAATTTCTATTGAGTGTTTAGGTGCTCAGGCCTGTGTATATCTATCTGTAGGGAATTGTAGAAGAGTGAACTGAACGAACGGAGGCATAGTGAATTTGTGCTTGGCCAACACTTCTCTTCTCCCTGAGGGGTTGCTCACTACAAGAGGCCACAGCTTCTCATTCAATTAACAAGCAGTTTAAAAAATATTTTATTCATATGTTTTATTTTTCTTTACTTTTCTTTTTAAAGCTATCCCTCAATTTCTTGACCCAATGAGATTTCTTTGTAACAAAATAATTTTAAAGAAAAGAAGGAGGGGAGAAGAAAGATATTTAGCAGAACTAACCAATGCTTCAATTGAGTCTTATAGCATGTAATCAAGTCTTCCACATTCACAATTCTCTTCCTCTCCAATGAAGGGAGGTGGGTGCATTTTTCTTAGCATTTCTTCAGGAACGAGATAGGCTGCGATAATTATATCCTTTTCAGGTTTTAATTATTCTTTCTGTTTACTTTCTAGTAATTAATTGTTTATATTTCTTGCATATTCTGCCTGTTTTACTCTTCTTCAGTTCCTATTTCTTCTGGTTCTTCTTTCAATTCCTAATACTTATTGTCTCTTATTTCAGAGCAGTATTTCATTACATCCTCACATGACCATTTGTTTAGCTGTTTTCTAGTTGCTGGCCATCTACTTTGTTTTCACTTATCTGATTTGATATATAGGCATATATACCTACCGGTCAGATCTCAGGCTCTATAGTAGGAATAGCACCTGCCTGCTTTGTATACTCAGAGCTGCTTTACTTCCAGCTCTACTCCTGACTCTCTAGAGTCTATCTACCGCATCACAGAAGCACCCTCTCCCTGAAGTTCATGCCTCATCAGGATTTCTCATACTGGGCATGCTCTCTAACCCTGTGGTCTCTAACTTTGATTGGTCAGTTCTTCATTTTAAAGAAAATACCCAGGACAGCTATGTATTTATTGTTCTCCTAGCTCTACTCCCGACATTCAAGACTTTCTATATTTCTAGTAGTTTAATAGGATGATACTCTTATTTTAAGCAATAGTAATCAAGACTAAAAGATATGAAAAAGTTTTGCATTGTAACATCCATTAGCTTAATGCAAATTTAACTCAACCTTTTCCATTTAAAGACCAGTAAAGCCAGTCAGCAAGGTTAGAGTGCTAGGTCTGGAGTCAGGAAGACTTGAGTTCAAATTTGGCCTCAGATGCTTACAAGCTGTGTGACCCTGGGCAAATCACTTAACTCCATCGGTTGTCTCCTCCCTTTTTTGCTGGCTATTCCCCATCTTTGGAATTTGCTGCCACCTTACCTTCTTCTCTGAGAATCCCTTATTTCTTTCAAAACTCTGATTAGGATACCTTCTATGTAAAACCTTTCATGTTTCCCTGTGTCAGTGCTTTACTCACCTTAAATTTGTATTTATTTTTTATATTCTTATTTGTTGTCTCCTCCTTCCCAATAGAATATAAGCTCCTTGGGGGTAGGGACTATTTCCTTTTTGTCTTTGTAGCAGAGTGCTGTCTGGTAAAGTATACAATAGTTGCTTAATAAATGCTTGTTGATCAATTGCCAGGTTTGTGGTTAGAGGATTGAACTGATGTTTCCTTTCCATTAATCTGAGTTGAAGGTCCCAAGGCAGTAATATTTAACTCTGCATTTACCTATCTTTTCCTTCCCACTCTTCCCCGTGCCCCTATTATGACCTCAAATGCATCCATTCAGCCATATATTTGATGTGCAGCTACCACAAATACATAGCCTAGACACTTGCTAAAATTGATGCAGCCCTTCTCAATGCTCTGTGAGGATTTGATGTCAGAGCTTCCATTCCATGGATAATTTGGAATTTAGACACAAGGAATACAAAGATGATGAAGTCAGCCCTCGTTCTCAAGATGGTAATGGTATGTTAGGAGACATAAAGAAAAGTACATAAACAGAGTCCAAATTAGAATGGAGTATGTGTCTATCTACAGCCTTGCCCTGAAAGGCAGTATTTAATTTTATTTTTTGCCGATATTGTTCAGTCACTTTCAGTCATACCCAACTCTCCATGACACGGTTAGTGTTTTCTTGGAAAAGATAATGGAGTGGTTTGCCATTTCCTTCTCCAGCTCTGAGGCAGAGGTAATAGGGAACAATTAAAACTTACTAAGCAGGGGAGTAACATGGTCACATCTGTGCTTTAAAATGATCCATTTGGCAACTGTGTCAGGATGGATTGGAAAAGGGAGAGACTTGAAGTGGAGAAACTAATATTGCTCTTGAATAGTTCAGATAAGAGATAATAAGGATCTTAACTAGAGTAGTGGCTGTTTGAGTGGTGAGTGAGGGATAGATATACAGAAGGGAAGAGAATGAATACCTACTATGTGCTAGGCACTGTGTTTTTTTTTTTACATATATTGTCTTATCTGATCTTCACAACAGCCCTGCAAAATAGGCACATTTTATAGTTGAATGAACTGAGGCAAATAGATGTTAAATGACTTGCCTAGAGTCGTACAGCTAGTACGTGTCTGACTCAAGATTTGAACTCTGATCTTCCTGATTCCAGGTCTAGTGCTCTATCCACTGTGCCACTAGCTAGCTGCCTTTGGAAAATGAAAAGATGAAGTAGAACTGAGATGACTTAGCATCTCAATGACTATGTGAGTCAGAGTGACAAATAGAGGATAACTTTGAGGTTATGAAGCTAGGTGTTTCCACAATCTGGCTGGCAGCTTCTGCGGGGGTGAAAGATCCACCCACAGCCAGCACCCAGAAAGCTGCCGGAGAGCACAGGTTCTTTAGATCTGCTTAACTAAGGAAAGCAAGGTGAAGGGGTTGGCAAGCTTACTTTAATTCAACACACAAATATCATTCACTTAGTTCAGGGGGAAAAGCCAGCACCCTGAACTTCAGAGCAAAATACAAACAAATTATGAAACACCAACAGATAGACCCAATGCAGATTCATAGTTACCACCATCTAGGTTCAGCCAGGGAGCTCAGAACAAGGGCTGGCCCAGAGTCACGTGCCACCACTGTTGCGGCAAAGAGTTCCAAGGAAGAGGAGGCCAACCCCTGGTTTTTATATCTTTTTCAGCGTCAGGGGTGAGTCACACATGGGACTCACCCATGTGACCTAGGATCGTCACAAAGAGGTGGACTTAAACCCACGTGGTCTAAAAGCCTCTGCTGTCCCAGACATGTAAACTAGGCCCTCCCAGGAGTTAGCCCCACCTTGGACCCCACCTTAGTTGCCAATCCACACCCACATAGGTTTTACACCTAATAGGGGTTTGGGCCTGGGGCTTAGCACTTAGTAAGACTCAATGAAATACACTGAATTACTCAACGCAAACAAAAGCCAAACTCTTCAAGGGCACTTGTTGAACTAAGTGCTAAGGAGCCCATTTTGCTTACCAACACACTAGGTGACTAAAAAGATGGTGGTATTTTCTTTTTTTTATATTTAAATTTTACTCAATTTATGTAAACAAAAAATTTTTAGCATTCTTTTGTTGTTGTCATTTTGTATTGAGTTCCATATTCTTTTCTTCTCTTTTCAGGGTTTCTCATGCACCTTTGGTGTTCATCTCCACTTAGCTCTCACCTGTGGTTCCAAGTGGCGTAGTAGAATGCTCAATGGCCATACCTTGTTTAATCATCTTGGTCAACAGACCCCAAACCTATGCGTGAGGTAGGGGAATGTCTACTACAAGCATGTAAAGACACCCTGGTAGAATGGGTGGGTGAGAACAATTTGTTCTGATAGCCATGAAGGTGCTGTGGAATGCTTAGAGGTTGGTCAAACATCAAGATTCCAAGGTCACTGACTACATCCTAAGCCCTAACCAGTCATTCTGACCTTTGTTTTACCACTAGACTTTGATGACTCTAGAAGAGAGAGTGAGGCTTATGACTTTGTGCAACTCTTCCTCACTTAAATACAATTCACATGCAAATCAAGACATCACCCCAAGGTGTCATCAGTTCTCTCCAAAAGTGAAGGATGACCACCACCAATGAGCACTCCTCCCAGACCTGGGACTTGCTTTCCTGAAGCCACAATTGCTATCACTCTTCTATGTCTTGCAATTGAGACCATGAGTGATCACAAGCACTCCCCTGCCCCCTGGAACCACAAGTCCCCTGTTTCCCTGTGGCCTTTTTTATCACTCTTTTTGGCCCTGGGACTGAGACCCAGAGCTGCACCTGGGCAATGTAACAGGGTCCTGGCCCCAGCTCCAGCAAAGGATCCCCTACAATCTCTTTCCAACTCGTTGTTCAGCCACCCTCCACCCTTCATGGCCTGAGAGCTCCCGAAGCTGCTACTACCATCAATGCAACCACCTCCAAGTCCTGCTGCTATCCCCTGGGTGGGGGCATAGCTTATGCTGACGACCAGCCTGGTGAGACAGACCTTTCCTGCCAACCTCCTAAGTTGTCAAATTGTCTTGGCCTAGAAAGGCTATTCATCTGAACTTTGGTTGGTTCTGCTGCTCCATAATACAGTTTGAGGCATCCATAGAATTATTTGGAAAGGAATTTGGGAGAGCTCAGCTGAGTGCTTCTCTACTATGCCATCTTGGCTCTGCCTCTCCAATTGTAGTGCTTTCAACAGAAATAGGGAAGTTAGGAGGTTCACGTAATGCTTTTACCTTTAACTTTAAAGTAAGATGCATCTATACCTCTACCATGATGGTGTAGCATCTATTGAAATTTCTGTGGTGCTTATTCACACTCTCACAACCTATAACATTGTTTCCTTGGGAAAACAAGGTCTTTATTCCTCATCATCTAATACTAGACCATTTGGCCTGAGCAATTGTTTCAAGGGTTCCCAGGTGACAAATATATCTGTTCACCAAATCCTATCCCAACAAGCATGGGGCAATATTTTAGAGAGTATTAATAATTTAAAATCCAACTTTTTTTTAGTTTTACTACAAATAAGAGACCACTCTCCTTAATTATTTGGTAAATTAAACAGCTGTGTGCCAAACATCTGTTTTTCCCCTAAATGCAGATTGTTCAATAAACAGATTACATATAGTGTAACAGAAACATTTCTACTTAGTACAAGTTGGTAAGCTGGCTTCATGGAAAAGACAGATTTTTTTCCCCTTAGTTTTTGTAAAAATCTGCAAATAAAGCTGCATTTCTGATCAGTGTACATTCCTTTGGGCTTTTAGTGACTATTTACCAGTTATTTATACATTATGTTTATATGTAAATTTCAAAACTGAAATGGTACTTAATGCAGATGGGTGAGCAAGTACTGAGAGAGGTATTGGGTGAGCAAGTACTGAGAGAGGCAGATGGGTGAGCAAGTACTGAGAGGTTGGAAAACAGGATTCTGGCTACTTCCTATTCACTTGAGAATTCATTAGGTTTACAAAGAAGTAAAAATAAAAAGTTATGTGGTATATGTAAAACCGGAATAGGAGTCAGGAGCCTATACCTGCTCAAGCTAGTGATTCATTGGATAAGTGAACCATGGGAAAAATAAAATCAATTAAATCCAACAAATGTTTATTGAGTATCTACATAACCCCAGTGTTCTCAAGGGGTTTATAATCTAGTAAAGGAGACAAGACAGGCTCATAAATGAATATAGTTCAACATAGAATATAATATATTCCAGTAGATAGGTGCAAACAAAATAGGAGATTGCAACTAGTTTATGGGGTAGGAAGAGTAGGAGATATTTCATTAGGGAGATGGCATTTAGGTTAGGAGGATGAGTAGGACTTTAATATGCTGAAGTGTGAATAAAGGCACGGGGAAGGCTATCCCAGGAGGAAGAAATAGAATGAATAGAGGTATAAAGGTAGAAAAGCAAAAAGAGTATTTGGGAGGAAAACAAAAGTTCAATTCAATTTAATTCAGTCAGCATTTATTAATACTTAATACATGCAAGGCACTGTTCTGGGTGCTAAGAACATAAAAAAAAGAAGGAAAAAGAAAAACAATATCTTTCCTTAAGGAGCCTTTATTCACCTAAGGAAACAACATTTGCAATAAGGAAATACAAGATAATCGAGAGGGAGAGAAGGAGAGAGAGAGAGAGAGAGTCAGAGGCAGAGAGAAACAGGGACAGAGTGTGATTTTAACAACTGAGAGGGTAAGACAAGGAGGTGATAAAGGATGTAAGCTTTGAAGAAAACAAAAATCCTAAGAGGTAAAGATGAGGATAAAGTGTATTCCAGGCATGGTATTCCAGGCTAGTATAAAGACGTAGAAGAGGGAGATAGCAAGTGACTTTCAAAGAAGGACAAACAAATCGGTTTGGCTGTAATGTAGATCGCATGAAGGGAAGTATTGTTGTTTTTTTTTTTTAAAAAAGATAGAAATGTAGTCTGGTACCTGATTGAAAACACCAAACAGAGAAGTTTATACTAATAGAGTTAAACTGGAATCTTGAGTGTGGTATATGTAAGGGAAAAGTCATAGTCATAGAATCAGAGTCTGACATCATGATAGTTGGAAAAGACCTTAGAGATCATCTTATTCAATCACTTTATTTTACAAATTGCAGGCACTCAAGCCCAGAGAAAAGAAAGAACTTTTCCAAAGAAATATGGGATCAAAAAACATAGTCAAGTTCCTTTCAACAGGATATATATTAAAGCTAAATATAATGAGAACAAAATTTCTGGATCCCCTCTTTATAGCTCTGTTGCATAGATGAGTTCAGGAAATTGTAGTTTCTCATTGGAGTTCAGTTGAATTTGCAACTATTGTTAGCAATACTAGCTATGTGAATGTGTGTGATTTGGTGTAAGGGAACAGTAGGTAGGGGTGTGCAGGGCAGAAAACAGGTGCAGCCACTGTGCTGGCAAATACACCAAGGTTACAATAAGCCAATGTACTTAAGCAGTGAGGAGCATAGGCACATTCCTAGGGTTTCTCTTAAAAACAGCTGGAGCTGAGTGAACAGATAATAGGAGAGGGAGAGGGAGCATAATAAGATGTTCATTATATTGAAGCAATGCAGCCTACATGGTCTGAGTTCTGCACATTCATTCCCTTTTATGTGTGTCACAATCTTAGGACAGCTTAGAAGTGGCATCTTCCTTCCAGATCTTCTCAGTTTCTAGGAGTATGTAGAAAGACTTAATATGAACTCAATATAAGTTAATACAACTTTCTAGCTTAGGCCTTATGGTTCTGATTTCATTATTAATGAATTAATAGACATATAAGAAGAGCAGGTTCAGTTCTTATTCCAAGCCTGATGTGACCCTCAGAAACCATTCCCTATCTTTCAGGATATTTATAACAGTAGTCAGAAAACTTGTCAATAATACCAGAGTTAAGGTTGATGTCCCCAAACCCTTCTCCACCCAGAAGCCTCACATGAGATTGTTTAAGTGGTACAACGGCTGAAAGAACAGCTATGGGAATAGTTAAGGGTAATAGTATATATGAGTTAGGATAGAGAAAGAAAAGTGGCATGGTGGATAGACATACCAAACATTCAAGCCCCTATCATCAGGTCTGCCATAAGAACTTCTAGATCTAAGATTCTGGCCACTCCCTACCAACACCCATATTCATCATGTTTTCTACCATTGGAAACCTGTTGCATGAGGTTCTGGAATGATGGCCAATGGTTATAGAATACAAAATGGGATGGTCTGGTGAATAGAGAATTTTGGTTAATTGAGAGTTAGCATGGAGTCCATTTTTTCAAAGAAACAATACAGCAACATTTAACAAAACACTTTAATTTGATGTCTCAGAAAGCACTTTCGAACCTCGTAGATGCACAATGTCTTCATTATGAACATAAATTATCATGGTACAGGACTATTCCAATACTTTAAGAATCAGAAATTTAATCACCGAAATTTAATAATGTACACTACAACCAGCTGTCAAATCAATATCAAATCAACTATCAATTTTATCAGATCAATATTGCCATTGATACTGGAAAGTCTGTGTCAATACACTCACCATTCCTATAGCAGCCTAAACCAAAATACCATTCCCTGGCCACCACTCTCCTCGATGTGTTGCCTCCTCTATTAGAGTATGAGTTCTTTGAGGATAAGGATAAACTTGCTTTTTTTATTTTTAACCTATCCCCTCCTTAGCGCAACGCTTGACGTTCAGGAAGCAAAATGCTTTTCCATTATTCATTCATGTAACTTTCCTGATAAATTACATAGTGGACAGAGCGCTGGGCCAGGAGTCAAGAAGACCTGAATTCAAATTCTGCCTCAGACATTTACTATGTGACTCTAGACAAATCACTTAACCTTTCTATGCCTCAGTTTCTTCAAAATGGGCCTAATAATAGGATAATAACAACACCTACCTCCTAGATTTGTTGTGAGGACCAAATGAGATGATATTTATAAAGCACAGTCCCAGGCACACAGTAGGCACTTAATGAATGCTTGTTTCTTTCATTGATAGTTTTATAAGTTCATAGGATTACAAATTCGGAGTGGAAGTGACCTTGGAGGTCTTCTCAATCTTTGCTAATTTTTCATGAGGCTCAGAAAAGTTAAGTGACTTGCCCTAGATGAAAAAAAGTAATAAATGGCAGAGCTTGGATTTGTGCTCAGGTGATTTAACTCTAAATCATGAGTACTCTTGCTGCCTTCCCATCAAATTCACATACTATCTTCTTTTTAAGCCCCTTCTGGCCCTGGGGGAAAAATTCCTTCCCCTGCTGTTTGCCTCTTTCCCCATCTTCTTTCAGTGACCAAGCTTGGTGGGTGTGGCCATCCTCAGAAGCTTTCTAGATGCTTTAACGGAGACACTGGGCCCATAGCTTCTATCCTTCATCTTCCCCTGCCTCATCTGTCACCAACTTAGTGAAGAATCTCTGATCATAGCCTTGATCAGCCCTTTCCATTTTGATGGGATCTCCTATAGCTTGAAATCTGCTGATAGAGCCTTCAACAACCCAACATTACCCGACTAATAGTCCAAGTTGGATTTCAATCATTGTGCAGTAGTACCATGAGAAGAACTCCAGCTCTGCTTATTTGTATTTTTAGAGTATTTGGATAGCCTTCATTACTTCAATGTCCTCCAGCTACCACTGATTACTTATGGTGAGATGCTTAGAGATTTTTTTTCCTTCCCTCTATTCCCAACTTCCAGAAGCTCAAGAATAAAGATTGCCCATTATTTTCCCCACCAATCAAAGCCAAGGGTGTATGACACTAACAGTCAGAAAGAGGGTGTGAACAATTCTAGCTAAAACAGTGTTGTCCATGCTTGTCCTAATGGGACTGTAGCATACTTCACCTTTAGGGTTCATAGTAGCATTAATGTGTTTCCACTGGCAGAACTCAGCAGATATGTGATTTACTATCTCTTATGCCACTAATATTACTGATTAACTAAAATGACACATTTTATTATTGTAGAGATGAAACTCATTCTCCTTTGTTAGTAGAAAATTCCCTTACCCCCATTTTCTATAGGGGATTAATAGATAAAATGAGTGAAAAATCCTCAAAAGAACATCTGTTTCTTCTTCTGCACTATATGATAATGTCTTCATATTCACACATGGTGATTGCATGTACTTTGTGTGTTTGCTAGCAGTCACATTTTACTGTGCATTAAACATCTGGCATCAACAGAAGAAACAAGAAAAAAACATGGTTGTACTGTCAGAGTTAATAATTCAGAAATATTAATCAGCTCTCATAATCATCTGTAGTAACTCATGCATGATTGGTCTGTGTGTATTTTTTTAAACAATTGATGCAACTTTCCATATTCTCTCTAAAGCACAGATCTCTAAACAGGTAGAACGTTTTCATTTGTCTCCACTGCTCCTTCACAGCTTCTGTTTCAAAGAGAGTAGGGAAAAAGCTTAGCATCATCTTTGTTGAGCCACTGTTGATCACTAGCACGTTGGCATGTCTTTATTCAAAATTAATGTTTCTTCGCCTCGGCCGTGACCTAACAATGATGCTAGGCCTTCCCAAGTGACAGACTTCCAATCATAGATTCAGATACAAGCTTTCGGAGTTAGTGGGAGCTGGGGAAGAAACAGCAGGTTCAGCACTCGAGGGAAGGACCATCATTATATCACTCTATTAGCGGCCACCGCCAAGCAGTAACAGTAACAGGTGACAGGGCAATCTCAGCCCAGCTGTCTCTGGGAAGTCAACTGCAGCTTTCTAAACCTTATCTGCTCAGAGAAGAATAGAATAAAATGGCAGAAGTTTCTCAAAGTTTCCCATTTAAGGCCACCCCATATTGCAACCAATTCCAAGTTTCTACATCTGCACTTGGCATTTGCTATCCCACAAGGCAGTCGTCTTCATTTCATAGAATTACGCTAACTTAAAATGCCTTCTATTACACTGTCACATTTTACCAAGCATTAAGCATCTGGTATCAACAGACTAAACAACATAGAAAGCAGGATTATGCTGTCAGACTTAATAATTCAGAAATATTAACCAGCTCTCATAACTATCAGTAGTTTTTCATGTGTAATTGGCCCTTGATGTGCATTTTGTACTTATGTGTATCTCTCAGCATACCAGTTGAAGATAATCGTGCTCCATACTTCATGTAACTAACAGTTAATTTGGCTAAATGAAATCAGTTCATCAGCAATAGTTTCTCTGTGCCCCAGAAATCTTAGTTTGTTAAAAGCCGACCAAACAATAGTTTTCAAAAATGAAACAAAAACACTATATGCAATAAAAGAAGAAAACGATTTAGCCTTGAGCAAACTTGAGAATGGTGGAAACTGAGCTGTGTGCAAGGAGACCGTAGAGTTCCTTGCCTGATCAGTAACCAAATGACTACCGCTTGGTTAACTGTAAGCTTCAGTTTGAGACCTTTTGCTCCCATACTTAATTAAAACAGCATTGCTATCTTCAGTAAGCATCTGAGGTATAATACTACAGATCTAATAGAGATCTGTTTCTTAATTGATCTTAAATAGGTTAATTGCAATTCTAAGAATAAGTCATTGCTAAGTGAGAAGCCAGAGCTGGAGTAACATAATCCTAAATGAGGTTTTTCAAAATATTTCACTAATTGCCATTAATGCAATTTTTATGTGACTATATATTTGATTCAGTTTAGTAAAAAATCCATTCAGGGGACATCTAGGTGGTGCAGCGGATAGAGCACTGGGCATGGAGTCAGGAAGATCTAATTTCAAGTCTATCTTCTGACATTTAGAAGCTGTATGAATCTGGGTAAATCACTTAACCTCTATTTGCCTCAATTTCTCATCTGTAAAATGGGGACATACTGGATAAGGAAATGCCAAACCACTCCCATATCTTTTCTAAGAAAACCCCATGGACAAAGTACACAGGGTCCCATAGAATTGAATGTGACAATGACTGAACAACAGAATCCATTCACCTACTACTGTTTGGGACTGGAGAAACAAAGACAAAATTGAAACAGTTTTTCACCTTAAGAAGCTCACATTCTCACATATGGGAAACAACATGATTGAGTAAATGAACGAATGAAATAATATTTATTAAATGTTTGATATGTGCAAGCACTGGGCTTATAAATAGAAAATGAACATAGTCCCTGATCTTGGAACTCACATTTTAATGGGAGAGATAACACATATGGAAGATTTCATGTAAATGATTTAAAGCCGATACATAAATACCCTTAGTCATGGAAACCAGGAATAAGAATGTATGAAGGTCTGATTTTTGGAAACTCCTATATAAAATAGTATTAAGAATGAGATGTAGCTTGCAATATAATAGGTGGCTTGTTCCAAGGTTGTCTGTTGCTATTGTTATCCACCTGAGCATGTCCCATCAGTGGGGACCTGGAGAGATACTAATGTCAGCTTACATCTTTGATAAACTTATGTTTGTATATTGTAAAAGATGTGTTCATATTCTTATTACTCTGTCTCAATGATTCAGTCTCTTGAGATCCTGAAATAGTAATTGGGGCCAATGTGCACCTGCCCTAAAGACAGCCTCTTGGGGTAGGTTGTATTTGAATTAAGCCTGGGAAGGAGGATTTCAAAGGCCAAAGGGTTTCAAGGGCTAAGGATTTCAAGAGGTCAAAATTAGGAGGAAGAATATGTGAGGCAGGAGAGACAGCTTATACAAAGGCTCAGATGTAGGAAATAGAAAGTTGTGCATGGTGAACTGGAAGTAGGTCAGTTGGTTGGAATGTACAGTTTGTGAGGGAAAGTAAATTAGTCTAGAAAAAACAGATAAGAGTGAGAGGGTGAAACACTTTAAATACAAAATGAAGAAGATTATTCTGGAAGTAATAGAAAACCAATGGATAATAGATAAATAGAGAACCAGTGAATCTTCTTGAGAAGGGGAATGGCATGATCAGATCATTGCTTTAGGAATATGATTTTGGCAGCTGGGTGGAGAGTGGGTTATGTTGTGGACTCTACTGTGAATGTTTACAATTTTGTCTGTGTATAGGAAGTAAAATTTTGGCTAGAACCCTAGGAGAATGAGTCATGCTGTAAAGCTAACTCTTTGGGATAGACGAAAGCAACTTTAAACAGCAAAGAATACCAGAACTTAAACATTTTTTAACTATTTCACTCTGGGATTATTCTTTATTTTGTGTACCTTATTAAACTGAGTTTTTAAAATGTTATTTAACTTTGTTTTGGTGACAGAGTAATTACCAGGATATCATTATTTTTTAAAATATGCTGTAATGTAGGCATGTTCTCAAGATTGGATAAGTTATGTATGGCTGTTAGCCTCTACGCTAAATGTTGTCATAGTGTGCTGCTTTTTGAATGTATAGTTTTTTTCTCTCTCCTCCTTTCCTTCAAGGCTCTCAACTGTCATATAATGTATCTGTCATTGCATCTGCTTGAAGAAGGCATTTTGCTCTTCCTTGGGTTAAAATTCCAAATTTATTAAAATTATATAGAAAGAAAGAATTCATGGTTCAGAATAACACATTTATTTTATTTTATTATAATTTTCATTTATGAAATAATACAAGCATTTCCATAACATAGTAGAATTTTTAAAAAGATGATTGTATATGAAATTGCAAATCTATTATGTATAACTTGCTATTTCTTTTAATTATATAACACAGTTATCATGTAACTTTCTTTTTTTCTTTTCCTTTTCTTTATCCCACCCCAAAGATGGATACTCCTAGTCAGAAATATGTGTGTGTGTGTATACATACACATATGCATATATGTGTATATGTGTGTGTATAATATACATGTAAAATCATTATTTATATATATTAAATATATATATGTACACACACATATATATCCTTCTATTTATCAGTTTTTCCTCTGGATGCAGATATTATCTTCCTTTCTAAGTCCTTTATAGTTACTTTGGGTATTTAAAATAATCATAATCACTTAGTCTTTCAAAGTTGTTTTAGAAACAATATTGCTGTTACTATATTCAAATTTCTCTTGGTTCTCTTCATTTTGCTCTTCATTATTTCATGCAAGTCTATCCATGTTTTTCTAAGATCATTGAGCTCATCATTTCTGATAGCACAGTGGCATTCCATCATGATCATACACGACAACTTCTTCAGTCATTCCCCAGTTGATGGTCTTTGCCACTACAAAGAGAGCTGCTATAAATATTTTAGAATATTTAGGTTCTTTTTTCCTCCTAATTATCTTTGGAAATAGATCTAGTAGTGCTAGACCTAGAGTGCTAGTAGGTGAGTCAAAGGCTATAGGCAGTTTAATAACTCTTTGGACATAACTCTTGATTGTTTTCCAAAATGGTTGGATCAGTTCACAATTTCACCAACAGTGAATTAATGTCCCAATTTTTCCATATCCCCTCCAATATTTGTTGCTTTCCTCTTCAATCATTCTAGCCAATCTGGTAGGTTTAAAAACCGTATCTCAAGGCTGTTTTAATTTGCATTCCTGTAATCAAAAATGAATCAGAGCACTTTTTTCATATGACTATAAATTGTTTTGATTTCTTCATCACAAAACTGCCCATTCATATTCTTTGGCCGTTTGTCAATTAGGGAATGACTTGTATTCTTATAGTTTTGACAAAGTTCTTTAAATATTTGAGAATTGAGACCTTTATCTGAGAAATTGTCTATAAAAATTGCCTTCCAATTTTCTGCTTTCCTTTTTTTAAGTTTTGAGATTCTATTTATTTTATTCTGAACTTAAGAAATAAAACAAGAATTTCCATAACATAGTAAGAATAGAGAAAAACATGATTGTACATGAAACTGCAAATTAATTATGTACAACTTGCTATTCCTTTAAATATGTAATAAAGTTGTCATTTAAATTTTCTTCCGTCTTCCCCCCAGATGGCTACCATTAAGCACAAATATGAATATTTATGCATATATACACATATATAAACACATATATATAAACCCATTTTATGTATGCTTCTATTTATCAGTTCTTGCTCTGGATGCAAATACTGTCTTCCTTCCTATGCTTTTTGTAGTTAACTTGGGTATTTATAGTACTCAAAGTGATTTAGTCATTCAAAATTGCTTGGCTACGTTTGTTTTATTTGTGCAAAATCTTTTAAATTTAATGTAATCAGAATTATACATTTTATACCTTACACCATTCTCTATCTCTTGCTTATTCATAAATTGTTTGCCTATCCATGAGGCTTTAGAGAAGGGCATTGGAACCGCTAATCTAATAATCTCAGATTTTTTTTTTCATTTTTTTTAAATTTATTTTTAATATGTTTAGTTTTCAGCATTGATTTTCACATGCGTTTGAATTACAGATTTTCTCCCCATTTCC
>CM053622.1:236330279-236351931 GCA_028646595.1 Phalanger gymnotis
TGACTGATACATGACTCACAAACATCTTAACATATTTCATGAATGATGAAAACTAAGGCCATTCCGTGAGTTTTCATATCTTGGTATTTTTCACACAATCCTCTTTTAAGATCAAGCAGTCAAAAACAAGAATCCTTTCTGAAAACAAAATTTAAAGTAAAGGCAACACAGTCATTGGCAAATTCGTTTATGCTGCCTACATCACCGATCACAGATACAAGCCAATAATGCCTTAGATTTTAAGCTGTTACCCAAACAAGTAATGTTCACAAATAACAGTAACAAGTGTTTAGAGACCACAAGTCTAAAGAGTTTTTGTTTTTCATGAGTTAATAAAAAGAAACCTTTGTCTAAGGGTCATAGTACAGAAACACCTGAGACTAAATCAGATCCTTAACCAAGGCACTAAAAGCATGTCATTTATACAAAGAAATGTAAACAATCCACCAACAAGTTCCCCCAGTAGAACTTGATGTAAAGTGCACAAAGGCATGGCTGTTGGGACCAGAGCTTAGAGACTGTGCAAAGAAAGCAGGAGGTCACATTTCCAATATGCTTTTGATGAACCATCAACTCACAGAACTCTCCCTTCAAACTAAGGCTTCTGATATATTATTTTAGAATGACTCCAATTTCTAAGTGTAAGGCATTCTAAGTGGGATACTATTTTTGCACTCTAAATTTTACTAACAAATTAACATTCTCTGTTTATTTTGTATATAGTTTGATTTAACTTGTCTGTATACATATTTTCCCCCACCCTCTCAAACACAGTATAACCTCCTTGAGGACAACATAGCTTTCTTTTTCACCTTTACCTCCTCAGCATTAAGAATAGTGCCTTGCAAATTGTAGACATTTCATAAATTTTTGTTAAATTGAGTAGAATTCCAATTTTTTGTCTGGAAATTTGGAGTACTTCAATCATATGTTCTTCCCATTACTGTTTTCAGCTTGGTTTTACTGTAATCTCCACGTAATGCATGGTCCAAATGGACATATCTTTTATGATTTAGGGTTATTTAAGGTGCCTTCCTGATGAGTCACCCTGCTCTCCTATCTTTATGCTAATAAAAAGCTTGACTTTTTCCCTTGTTCAACTATTTATTATCTTGCCTATCAAAAAAATCTAGTTAGCATTTATCATGACAGAAAGGAAATCCCGGAAAATTAGTAATCATTGCTCATGGAGGGAAAAGGAAACATCCTGTCTAGAGAAGGGTCTTTATACTGTCATTGAGCCATTTCTCCCTGAATAAAGACCCATTTCACAACAACATTCTTTCATTAATGTGTCACAGCTGCCAGTTGTAGAATGCAACAGTATCTGAAGAAATAAAGAATCACAGAATTGGAAGGGACTTTTCTAATCGATTCAATTTACATATGAGGAAACTGAGGCCCACAGTGGCAAAATGACCTCCCCAAAGTTACATAGTGAGTTAATGTAAGCCAAAGGACTGCATCATCTAGAGCTGGAAGAATTTTCCAACTGTGGTTTAAAACTAGAACTCAGGCCTTCAGGTTTTCAGTTCAGAAATATGGTAATATATCTGAAGTTCTAAGTATTTTTGTAGTGTTCTAGTATTCCAACCAATTTTTAATACCACCCACTAGGACTTTGAGTAACTTAAAAATGTGTAGTACCTGAGAAACTATGAGTTAGATGTCTAGATATTAATATAAATAATTGCTTGATAATCTAGATTGGACTGGGGGCAATCAGGGTCTTCACCTTATTTCTAGTTATTTTAGATATCTATGTCATTCAAGATTTCTGTTATAAAAACACGTTGAAGTTGTTTATTTTTCCCCCTATATTGTGCTTATGGCTAATGAAAATGATGGGGACTTCTAAATTAAAGGAGCCAATGTGGTTAGTGGTCAAATGTAAATTGTAAAAGAAGAATGTTTTTAAAAGATTCATAATTCTGTTTGCATGGGGATTCCTTCCACAGATGCAAAAAATCTTTCCAAATCTTAGAAGACAATCTTTATGAGTTGTTATGGCCAAAAATATTCACCACCTGGTGGATACCCTTTTGGCCTTTTGCTGGCCTAGGCAATGCATTCGGTCCCTCTGGACCCATATTCCAAGCCCTTCTAGCTTGGCAGGGCCCACCAGAACTTATGTTCCACAAGCATAGTCTTCAATGAATGAATGAACCAGAATTTATTAAGTACCTACTATGTGCTAGGCTCTCAGGACACACACACACACACACACACACACACACACACACACAATCAAATGCACTACTTGTCCTGAAAGAGTTTCCAACTAATGGGGAAGACAACATACATAAGAAAATGGGGGCCATGGAAGGGCACTTTGATTTGGAAAGTTACAGAGAAAGCGAGCAGGGTCATAGGGGACCAGACTGACGTACTCCTTCCAGGAAAAAGGATAGAATCAATTTGATCAAAAACCCCTCCTGATATCCCCACCATGATGAAGGATCTAAGTAACAGTTTAGTGGAAGTGTAAAATAATATGCCCTTCTCTTCCCCTCCCCAACATGTGTAATGTGTTATCTGAAATTATAAGTATTTTTTTGTGTTCTAATGTTCCACCCACTTCTTAAAGGCTATTCAGTCTGATGTGCTTTTGTTGATAGCAGATTGACACTTTAATACGATTCTATATTTGCAAAATCATTTTATGGCACAGCCTTCAACATCAGAGTATATCACAAAATACATTTCAACTGTTTTGCAAACAAACTTTCTTCCAGTTAATAATTAAACAGAAGAACAGCTTGTGGTATATGCTTGGAACTAATTTTACTATATATAGTTGGAAATGACAAGAGCACATGAAGATATGACTGAAGCCTGGTAACATTTAAATATTCGGTTCTTACTCTGCTACCTTGACTAGTGTAAAGTTGGTTCCCAAGGTAAAAACTAAGTGGTCTGCTGGCATATGGTAGAACCTCCATTTGAGCGCTAAAAGCTGGATACTGTCTTTGTGAAACAGATGTTGCCGAGTGCAGCAATGCACAACTGACTCTATCTAACAGCTGGGAATCCTTCGTGACCCATATAGCAGGAAATAAACATGGTCCTATGCTTGGCAAAAGTGTAAGGAAGCAAATTTCCATTTGTTAAGGGCTTATCAAAATTAAGAATAAATGTTTTTAGCCATAAACTGATTTTATTCACCAGAGTAATCTTTCCAGCAGTTTATGCGATGGCCTCATAATATTACTGGCACCCTTTGCCAGATGAAGGCTGCAGTTGCACTGACATATAGTGCAGATGGAAAATAAACATCTGCCTCAATCAGGAGAGAAGACCAAGGACAAGGTTGACGAATATTATCTGGCATGACTCTCTTTTCAGGGTAGCATATAAATGCTACAGGACCAAAACCACTGGCATCGTCTGGTGTTGTCCTTATGTGGTTACTGACCATGAAGAGAGATGATTAGTATGCCCTCTCCAAGGAGGAGTGGTGCAGATGCTCAGAATGATATGATTCCAACTCACTAGGATCTGCCTTGCTGTAGCCACACCATGCTAGTCGCAGAGCGATTCAATTTAATTTTTTTTCCATGGTTCGGCAGCATTTAGTGCCCACAAAGTTTCCCTCATTGCTGTCAAATGGCATGGATGACAGGAGCAAGAAGAGCAGTTGTTCTGAAAAGGGAAGGAAGAAAAAACATTTTAAAAAACAGCTCTAGAGTATTGATGTTAATCTCTAATGAAAGTGATTTTCTTCCAATGACATGCACCAACACTTTAGCTGATCTAAACTGTTAGTAATAGTAACCAATATTTGTACACCTTCTTAAGTTTGCAAAGTTCATTATCTCATTTGAGCTTCACAACAATCCTACAGGTCCTTTTCCCCCCACTTTATAAAGGGGGTCACTGAAGCTCAGAGAGGTTAGCTGATTTGACTGTCATTACACAACTGTTAAGTATCAGGGAAAGGATTTTAATCTATGACTTCCTAATGCCAAGTAATACCCTCTATGTGCTATATATATTGCCATGCACTTTGACCTTTGGCAAAGCCTGAGTGGTATTTTCTAAGGAAAAACATAACATGTGCACATTTTCCTGCAGATACACATAGCTACAGACACATACGCACACACATAAGCACAAACACACACACATACACACACACACACACACACACACACACACACACACACACACACCTTTCCCATTCCGACCCCAAATTCCTTTGGTCAAATTATAGCCAAATGACTCGAGTGGCACAAATGACATGACATATGTCATTTAAAAAATTTAAACTTGATTCCTGACTATTTGACTGAAACTTTTTTATTTTCTCTAAGACTCTAATCACCTATTAGCTTTTTATATATGTAATGAATGGCCGCTTTTGGTGTTATGACACTGTTAGAATTTACCAGGAAAAAAGTAAGAGTGTCACAATTATTTGGTGTAATGCGAATAATAGTTTACTGGAGTCTAGGAGAGCTGGGGTCTAGTTCTATACTTAATGGCTATATGGCCTTAGAAAAAGGACAACCTCTATAAATCTTAGTTTTCTCATCTGTAAAATTAAGGAGCTAGACCAGATCACCTTCCTGGTCCTTTGTAGCTCTAAAATACTACTGTTCTATCTAAAGATTAGAATTAGTCAATATGGTATAGTTATGCTCAAATATTAAAAATCATCTATTATGAATGCCCCAAGACAATTCCAAATGACCCACGATGAAAAATGCTATTCTTCTCCAGAGAGAGAGAACTGATGAACTCTGAGTGCAGATTGAAGCATACTTTTTAACTTTATTTTCCTTGTTTTTGTTTTGCAACATGACTAATATGGAAATATGTTTTGTATAACTCCACATGTAAAATTGGTATCATATTGTTTGCCTTTTCCATAAGTGGGAAAGTAGTTGGATGGAGGGAGACAATTTAGAACTCAAAAAAATTTCTTCATGTTAAAAATAAATATTATTTCAGGACTAATGAAGAAAGAAAGAAAGGAAGGAAGGAAGAAAGAAAGAAAGAAAGAAAGAAAGAAAGAAAGAAAGAAAGAAAGAAAGAAAGAAAGAAAGAAAGAAAGAAAGAAAGAAAGAAGGAAAGAAAGAAAAAGGAAGAGAAAGAAAGAAAAAGGAAGAGAAAGAAAGAAAGGAAAAGAGGTAGGAAGGAAGAAAGAAAAAAAGAAAAAATATAGGAAGGAAGGAAGAAAGGAGAGAAAGAAGGAAAGAAAGGAAGGAAGGAGAGGAAGAAAATCATGTTATGATAGAGAAGAGAGGAGTCACTTTTCAAGATTATTCTCATTTATAAGACTCTCTTGGCTTCCCCCGAGCAGTGTCCTCTGACACTATGTTGAAAGAACAGGGATAGAGACTAAACTTGTGATTGCATTGGTATGGTGAATTCTTAATGAGGAAATTCCCTTGACTAATTTGGGTTGGTCTTTTCTCTGCAATTTAAAATTTATTGTTGCTAATAATAATGATAGAATAAAATAGTACCTAGCATTTATATCATGCTTTAAGATTTCAAAGCGCTGTCATATGTTAACTAATTTTATCCTCACAACAACTCTGTGTTTTTATTGCTATTATTATTCCTATTTTGCAGGTAAGAAACCTGAGTTAAAGAAAGGTCAAAGTGACTTCTAGGGTCACACTTTTAAATAAGTATCTGAGGTAAGATTTGAACTCAGATCTTCTTGACTAACTTCTGGGCTTTATCCACTGTGCTAAATATCTATCTAAATAGAACACTGAGAGGTTAAATAGCTTGTTCAGGGTCATACAGCAAGTATATGTCAAAGGTAGGACTTGAAAACAAATCTTTCTGATTCTGAGGTCAGTTCTCTATTCCCTATATCATTCTGCTTTTTAAAATTAAATGAATATCTGTTATCTTAATCTATCACTTAAACAATTATTTAAAATCAACTTACCAACAATCCAAGGCATATGGACTTTATTTGCTGTGATATGGCAGGAGTATACTGCATACCACTTTGCCAGAAGGAAGGAATAGATGATAAGTTCCAGATCATGAATCGAATAGAAATGATATAGTAGTGATGAGGGACTTCATGTATTCCAAGAATGTCTCGTGCTCTTTTCTCTGATAAAAGAAGAGTAGCTGATGAAAACTTGATTTTCCTTGATAATTTTATTCTTCAAAAGGTAGGGGGAGATGCAAAGGGAAATATAATTTTAGACTTGATCCCAACCAGAATCTTAGAGTGGAAAGGATTATCGGAGGCTATGTAGTCCAATTAATACTTGGATATGAATCCCTTCCTCCTTGCTCCAGAACATAGTTAATAAGTAGTTATCCTGCCTTTCCTTAAGGACCTTTAATTAGGGGAAACCAACAGCTTTCCAAGGCAGTCCAGTACATTATTGGATAGTTCTAATTTTTAGGAAGTTTTTCCTAACACCAAACACAAATTTTAAATCTTTATAATTTCTCCATCCTTTGGAATAAAATGGCATATCTAATATGCTTTTCAAACAATGGCCCTGTAGTCATTTGAAGATGCTATAATATTCATACCACAACCATTCCCTTCTACCTCCCAAGTCTTTCTTCTCCTGGCTAATTATCCCCAGACCCTTCAACTGATCTTCAAATGGCAGGAAATTCAGGTCCATTGACATTCTAGTTAACTCCTTGTAATAGCAAACACCCTGGCACATCCAGGATGGCCTGCTAGCACAGGTTCTTTGATACGCTTTTCTTAAAGGAAAGGCAACTTTAATGGTGAGCAATCTTACTAGTTCAGGGGAAAAGTCATCACCCTGATCATGGAGAAAATATAAGTGGAGAAAATACAAGCAGAGAAATTAGCACAAAGACCAACAGACAGAACTCTAGCTGTCTGATCAAAGTAATACAACTACCTACACATACCACTGGATCGGGGGAGCACAGATACATCTGAGTACTTGGGAGGCTCTGAACATATGGCTACTCAGAGTCTCGTCCAGGGAATCACAAGGTCCTTCTCATAAGGGAAACTCCAAAGCTAAATACCAATCTCAGGATATAGATATATAACTATACCTAGATCTATATATCTCTATATCTATCTATATACATACATACATACATACATACATACATACATACATATATATACATATATATACATATATATGTATATATATATATATATATACACACTTTTGGCTAATAGGCTCAGCGCCAGAAGGCATCACAACCTTCATGACACAGTGCCAAAAGGTGTGAAAGCCTTCCTACAAGCAGGCTTCCCCATAAGCAAGCTTCCCCTTTAAGCAAGTTCCTCCCCCAGTGGGATCTATGTGACTCAGGATCTAACACAGCTGTGAGCTGTGCCAGAGCTCAAAGCAGGTCACATAGGCCTCTTAATGGATGGGGAAGATCTTCCTATTCCATTAACACTACACTCCTTTCCAAATACTCCATTTATTCAGCATTCTTCCTAAAGTGTGGCATGAAGAACTGAACGTAACACTGATGACATATTAGCACAGTCCTGTGGTTCAATAGAGTCAGAGGAATTGGCTTTGAATTTCAGTTCTGTCTCTCACTGTCTGTATGGATTATAGCAAGTCAGTTAATATCTCTCAGTCTCTGTTTTCCATCTCTGAAGTGAAGAGATTTGACTAGATTATCTCTAAGGTCATGGAGGGTCCTTTGACCAATAAGGAAGAACTGGTTGCCAAAATAAAAATGGCAACCTTAAGAGAAAGTGATTTTGTTGTTTTAGAATTTGCAATTGTTGGATTTGCCTGAGTATCCCAGGAAGATTATTAGATGGAAGGTCCCTCAGTTTTATTTTAGAATAGTCCTGTAAGTCAGGTTTTTAAGTCTATACATTTATAACATATGATGGTAGATAGAGAGCCACCCTTGGAGACAGGAAGACCTTTATTCAAGTCCTTCCTCTATCTCCCTCTCCCTGTCCCTTCCCTTGCCTTCTTCCTCTCCTCTCTGAAGGAAGGTAAATTTTGATGGCCAGAAGCTGCCCACTTAACTTGGGATTTACTGGCTACATTTCTCCCTTCCTTCCTTCCTTCCTTCCTTCCTTCCTTCCTTCCTTCCTTCCTTCCTTCCTTCCTTCCTTTCTTTCTTTCTTTCTTTCTTTCTTTCTTTCTTTCTTTCTTTCTTTCTTTCTTTCTTTCTTCTTCCTCCACTGCTCTTCTTTGCTTTTTGGTTTATTGGATTGCTTGCAATCATTTTCCACTCTCTTCTGTAGTGTTTTACAGAATGTGTTTGTGTTCTAGACTAGTTTTGCTGGTGGCTCTACAGTTGGCAAGATGATATTTTTTATCAAGAAGGCAGGTTTTTCTTTTTTAATTTCTTATTGTGGCAGTGGTTTTATATCATTTAACATTTTCATGAAATGATAAAAATTAAGAACAATATCTTTGCTTTTTTCAATTTTCTATTTTGAGGGATCACTGACTCATTTGAACATGTCAAGTTAAAGCCTTATGTAATTTCTTCATCTCATCTTTATTTTTTTTGTTCTAATCTCATTTTGGTTTTGGACTTTATTCTAACAAGTCAGTATTCTTACTGCATACAGATAGTTAATTATGCTATGTACCCCATACCATAGAATCCTACCAAAACCTTATATCACTCATAACATGATTCATTATCTGCCATATTTATACTTGATGGAATTCTATCTCTAAATATTGCCAATAAATGCAATAAAATGCAAGAGAGAGAAGTATAAAAATAAAAGCTTTTAAAATAATCACGTACTGAAAGTATACCAAGTTGCTCCAACAAATATAAACCTTTACCCTTTTTTCTTACATTTTGCCAGTCTCTCCATACCTATGAAATAGAACTTAAACATCATTAGGAAGGACCCATCCATTTTCAGAGAAATATGGCATATAGGGACCCACATTTCAATTTGCAAATATAGATCCCTAAATGGCACAATTTTTCTTGAACAAATTGCCCTACATCCTAAGCAATATTTCAATATCTACCCAAATTAAACACAAAGAATAGATTTCTCTTGCATTTCAGAAGAAGAAAGTCTGCAGAAAGCTTGGCCCTGTTATCATAAGAACATTCATTGATAAAACTAACAAGATGGCATTAAATATAGAGAAGCAATGTACAAAAATATATTTTCAATATTTAATTTCTATTTCATTCCACATCTGGAATATACTAGCCAAGGCCCTGATCTGTGATATGAGAAAATAGATTGGCACTTGAAATGGGGAAGAGTAGTGGGGACCAGACCAAGTACAGAAAGAGACATCCTTGCTGGAAGACGCACAATTTTGAAAGCTCTTATGAAGACACAAAAAGGCTGGGGGAAGGGAGGGAATAATACATAATATTAATACTAAAAATTCAATCTTATTTGATTCAACAAGCTCTTATTTAGTGTCTACTATGTGTAAAGCATTGTATTAGGCATTGAAGTTGGAGAGATATTTTATCAGTCCCTACCCTTAAGAAACTTGCATTCTATTGGGGGGGAGGCAGGGAAGCATGTACCAAGATAAATAAATTCAAAATATATACAAAACAATTATAAAGTAATTACAAAGCAAATAGTAGAGAAAAAGTTGCAATTTATTAGGAAAGAGCTTATGAGAAAGGTGGAACTGGAGCTCAAACTATGGATTCTAAAAGGTAGAGGTAACAGGGGAGAAAATTCTAGACATGCAATGGATGTAGTACGTTGCCTATAGGGAACAGCAACGGGCCAGTTAGACTGGAATGTAGAATGTGTGAATTTACATAATGGTAAATTAGCCTGGAGAGAGGTTGGAGCTAGATTGTGGTGGGAATTGAATGTCTAATGCAGGAGTTTATATTTTAACCTGGATTCACGTCATTGAAGATTCATGAGCCAGGAAAGGATATGGTCAGTTCTGTGCTTTAGGAAAATCAATTTGCTAGCTCTATAGAGGATGGTTTGAAGTAGATAAACTGAAGGTAGAGAGACCAATTAGGAGGCTATTGCAATAGACATCTTCCTCCTTTCTTATTTGTGTGGTTAAGCAGTTCAATATAACACTGTCCTCTACTCCTATATCCCTTCGCTCTTTTGCCAACTACTGTTCATGCCTTGTCAAACCCCAACTTACTATCTACCTCCTCCACTTCTACCCACAAGCTACTTAATGGTGCTGGAGGAAGTCAACCAACCATGCTTACTGGGTCTATTACTCCAGTTGAGGCCCTTATCACCTAACACTGATTATCGTAGCACCCCACTGTGACCGATGTCATTTTGTTGTCTTCTCTTCAAGAGTAGACAACAAGCAACCACACCACCAACTGGCCTCCCCACCTCACCTCTACTCTCTCTGATCCATTCTCCACACAGCTGCCAAATGAATATTCTTAAAACGCAGATCTGGCCATGCCACTCTCATGCTCAATTTCCACAGTTCTCTATTACCTTTGGGGTCAAAACCAAATTTTTTGTCATTCAAATCTCTTCTGAACTATCTTCAACTTGACTTTCCAGACCTTTTATGTATTAATACCCTTCATGCAGTCATAGACTTAGCCAAATGGGCCTTCTTGCTGTAACTCACACAGGAACTCCATCTTTTGCTTCTGTGTTTTTACACAGTCTGTCTCCTGTAACTGAAATTTGCTTCCTAATTACCTACACCTAATCATCAGCTCAAGGAGTACCTTTAGTTCTCAAAGAATATGGCCTTTTCTGATTTTTCTTGGTAGAGAGGACTCACTACCCAAATTTCTTTGTATACATTTATTGTTGTACCTGTTATTCTCTCTATAGAGGCAAAGTTCTTTAGGGCAGAGATGACTTCATTTTTGTCTTTAAATCTCCAAAGCCTATTCCAGTGCCAGGACATAGGAAACACTTGCTGATTAATTGAAGGGGTGGGGTTGAGGAAAGAGAAAAAGCATTAAGTACCTACTGTGTACTAGACACTGTATTAAGCATTTTACAAATGTTAATTGATTTGATCTTCACAACAATCCTAAGAGCTAGTGCTCTTATCTTTCTTAGTTGAGGAAACAGGCATACAGAGGTTAAATGACGTTCCTACAGTCACACTGGAGGCTGAGGCTGGATTTGACCTCATGTCTTCCTGACTCTAGACCCATGATTCTATTTACTATACATATAGTTTCCTGATAGTCAGGCAAGAGGTAATGATGACCTGAACTATGGTTATGGGCATGTGAGTGGAAAGAAGAGGATGAATTTGAAAGCTCAAGACAACATCAATAATGCCAGACCTTTCTGCCTACTGTGTAACTGTCATACTGTCTTTACTCCACAAAGTCCTGCTCCAATGTGTCTTGGAGGTTTGGCGGTCATACAAGATACCAAAAGACAGTGCCAGGAGAATATAAGCTCTAACACATGTCAGAAATATTTTAAGAGACAGACCTGGCAACAGACTGAGGCTGCTGTTTGAGGACCAGTTTGACTAAGTATGTTCAGGTTCATCATCTAATCAGTAGGTGATGAATTCTTTGACCCTGGCAATCCTTGAAACAAACAAACAAAAATCAGTTCAATGTTGCTTTCTTCTGTTTCTAAAATAATAGTCATGGAATAGATGGAAAAGAGGAGCAGAAATATCATGAATCACACTATATTGGGTATTGTAGGTATAACATTTTTGCCACCAAAGGAGAAACTATTATAACAATAAAGTCATATTAATATAATATTCTTAGGAAAAATGAGACCAAAAGAAAGTTGCCACCAAATGGAGGACTGGTTCACAAGTTATCACAGAAACAGGAAGGAAAAGAGCTACAAGGATTATTTTTCCAAGCAAGTTATGGAGATAAACTAGAAGCCTTCCAAATAAGATCAGAGGTGATGTAAGCAATACCACTATTATTCAATACTATATTTAGAAAATGCTAGCCACAAAAATTACAGAAGGAAAAGAAATTGAAGAAATAAGAATAGGCAATGAGGAAACAAAACTATCACTCTTTGCAGATGATATGGTGGTATACTTAATGAATTCTAGAGAATCAGCTAAAAAAAAAACAATTGAAATAACAATTTTAACAAAGTTGCAGGATATAGGATAAGCCCACATAAATCATCAGCACTGTCCAGGAGTTAGAGATAGAAGGAGAAATTCCATTTAAAATAACTGCAGACAATATAAAATAGTTGGGAGTCTACCTGCCAAGACAAACCCAGGAACTGTATGAACACAACTACAAAACACTTTCCACACAAATAAAGACAGATCTAAGTAACTGGAGAAATTTTAATTGCCCATAGGTGGCCTGAGCCAATATAATAAAAATGACAAGTCTACCTAAATTAATTTACTTATTCAGTGCCATAACAATCAAACTACAAAATAATTATTTTTAGAGAGCTATAAAAATAACAAAATTCATCTGGAAGAAAAAAGTCAAGAATAACGAGGTAATCAAAGGAAAAATATGTGAAGCAAGGTACTCTAGCAATACCAGATTTCAAACCATATTACAAAGTGGTAATCATTTAAACAATCTGGTACTGCCTAAGAAATAGAGTAGTGGATCAGTGGAATAGATTAGGTACGTAGTACACAGTAGTAAATGAACATAGTAATTTAGGTTTGGTAGACCTAAAGATCCAAGCTTTGGGGGGCAAGGACTACTTGACAAAAATTGCTAGGAAAACTAGAAAGCAGTTTGGCACAAACTAGGCATAGATCACCATCTTACGCAGTATGTATTGAGATAAGATCAAAATGGGCACATAGAAAGGGTAATATCATAAGCAAATTAGGGGAGCATGGAGAATTTAACCTGTCAGATCTATGGATAAAGGAAGAGTTTATGATCAACAAGAGATACAGAGGATCACAGGAAGTATAATGGATCATTTTGATTACATGAAGTTAGTTTTTTTTTGCACAAACAAAACCAATGCAGCCAAAATCAGAAGGAAAGCAGGAAACTGGGGTGGTGATGAATTTATAACAAGTTTTTTTTTTGATAAAGGTCCCATTTCTCACATATATAGGGAATGGAGTCCAAGTAATAAAAATAAGAACCATTCCCTAATTGTTAAATAGTCAAATGATATGAACGAGCAGTTTTCAGAAGAAGAAATCAAAGCTTTCTATAGCCACATGAAAAACCACTCCAAATCAATATTAACTAGAGAAATGCAAATTAAAATAAGTCTGAAATACCACCTTACACATGTCAAATCAGTTAAAATGACAGAAAAGAATGACATGTTGGGAGGGTTAGTGGAAAAGTAGATACTGTTGGTGGAGTTATAAACTGGTCCAACCTTTCTGGAAAAAACAATTGGAACTGTACTCAAAGAGCTATAAAACTGTATACTCTTTGATCTAGCAATATTGCTACTAAGTCTGTATCCCAAAGAGATCAAAGAAATGGAGAAAGGAGAAGAAGGAGAAGAGAGAAGAAGAGGAAAGAGGAGGAGGAAGAGGAGGGCATTTCTGAAATGTTATCAAGCATTGGGCAGGAGAAATTAAGGTACCAGGCACAGAGCCATTGTAGAGAGAGTTGAGGACACTCAAGAGTGCAACCTGGAGAGTAACAAAGACACGGTTCACGTGGCCCTCCTCTTTAAAATGCAGGTTCTGAGAAGAACCGGGTCTACTTACAATATGTGAAGTCCAGGGGGTGGGATGAGCCTTTAGGGTGAAGAGAATTTGGGTGTATTGAGGAGAAAGCTACAGAAAGTCAGGAGTTCACCCTGGAGAAGAATGAAACAAAATGCAGCGAATATAACAAAGAAAAGAAGGGGGAGATAGAATATGATAATTCTTATAGAAAAAAAAATAACAGAAGACAAGTTTACCAATCTATTAGTTCTGATACTCTCACTCCTAGCACCTTCTCTATGCTCACATACATACCGCTGCTGGGCAGCTCAGGTTTCAGGCATTGGTTTTGAAAGGTAGGGATAACTAGTTGGTGTAGTGGCGTAGTACCCCCTGGAGTCAGGAGGACCTGACTTCAAATCTGACTTCAAACACTTACTAGCTGCGTGACCCTGGGCTTGCCTCAGTTTCTTAATGTGCAAAATAACCTGGAGAAGGAAATAGCAAACCACTCCAGTATCTTTCCCAAGAAAACCCCAAAAGGGGTCATGAAGAATCAGACATGACTGAAAATGACTAAATAATATTTGAGAGGTAATGCCTTGACAGAATTTGAAGAAATACCCTGTCCCCCTGCCTGGGTTAGGTTGAGGCCCATGAATCAAAGCAGCCTTAAGAAAAAAGAAAGAGGGATATTGTATAAGGTTAACCTGAAGGGGAAAATTGTGGAGAAGGGAGAAGCCCAGAATTGTGGAACTGGTTACATATTTACATAGCTAAAGCTGAACAGGAAAAAATAGGCAGTCCAAGGAAAAGTGACAAAAAGGTAGAGAAAAGACCGAGCTACAAAGATTCCTTGAATTTTTCCTTAAACAAAATCATTCCCTCACCACCAGCCCTGTCTTACAAAAAAAAAACACATACACAAACAAAAACCTTTTCATAACCCCTCTAAGAAATAGGTCTATAGACTGAAAAAAAAAAATTGTAGGGAGGAAGATGGAACCCTGGGAAAATGAAGAAAATGAATAGTTAAACTCCAATGTTCCTTTGGCCAGCCCCTGCAGCAGTGCACCAAATGAGGTCATTGGCACTCCTTGAGAACCATAGATCTCGTCCAATACTGCTGGTCTGAGAGAACAGAGAGCAGGCATCTTGGGATGGATAGCCAAAAAAAAAAACCCCAAAAAAACCCAACCCTCTGGCCTTCAGGAAAGCAAAGACTGATGATGAAAAACATGTTAATAGCAATGAAATTATCAAAAATCAGCAGAGTGACTAGTAAAGACATATAAAAACTCTCTAGGGAGGAAAAAGGAACCAACAATCAAAGAGAGAACTGTCTGAGTGATTATGTACTGAGTGATATAGGAAAGTAAGCCAGAATCCCTTGAGGCTGGTGCAAGTATTACAAGAAATTATGTAAGATCCCCTGAAATACAATGGAGAAATTCCAAGAACCTTCAGAACAGTTCAGAAGACTAATCTTTGAAAAATAATGATTATATCAAAGAAAATAGATGTTAGACTCTTAAAGAAGAAATAAGTCTGGGGGACAAGAGCTATCTTAACTGTTCTGATATTTATTCCTAGTGCTTAGCACAGTGCTTGGTACACAGTGAGCACCTAATAAATGCTTTTCCATTCATTCATTGACTTGTTTTAAAAAAAGGACTGTGCTAAGTGCTTTACAAATATTATTAATTTGATCCTTACAATAGCTCTGCAACATAGCTGCTGCTATTATTATTATTATCATAATTACAGTTTTAAGAGAGTACAGAATTTAGAATAAAAGGAAGTGACAGGATTGGCAAACGAAAATGCACATGAAAAAGAAAATTAATACAATTCTTCCTAACTTTCCTACTATTGTCAGGGGAACTACCATCCTCCCAGTAACCCAAGCCGAAAGTCTAGATGCCATCCTAGACTCCTCATTCTCTTTCACTTTCCATATCCAGTTAGGGATTTGTCAAGTTCAGTTGATTATACGTTCCTAATACCACTTGCATGTACCCACTTTTCTCCTTTAACACCCCCACCACCCTGGTCCAGGCCCTCATCACCTTGTACCTGGACTGTTAGAATAGTTTGCTGGTGGTTCTCACTGTCTCAGGTCTCTCTCCACTCCAGTCCATCCCCTACTCAGCTGTCAAAATGCACATCTGACTGTATCTCCACACAAAATCTCCATTTTTTCCACACAAAAGATTATATATTTCGTGTAATTTAAATTGTTTTTTTGTGTGATCTCCTTGATCCCTTGTTTGGTTAAGAATATTCTCTCTAGGCATAGCTGTGGAAGATACTTTCCACCCATTTTCCTTCCTTTTTAAAAATTTCATGACCTTTTACACTGAAGTATCAATTTTCAATTTTTGTAGTATAAGGTATAAGATGCTGAGCTAAGTCTTTTTATCCCCACATTGCTTCCCAGTTTTTCCTTCCAGAAAATCCTTCCCCAAGTAGTTTATGTCCTCAGGGTGCTCTAGAATAATAAAGAAGACTACCCCCAAAGAAAGCTATATGTAAATTATTTCCTGTGTTCACGTGACAGATATATCCCAGGACAATCTTGTTTAAGACCTCAAAGGTTGATATAGGGCTAGGAAAAACTTTTGACAGGAAGAATTAAGCTCACTTATTTGGCTGGGAGCTGCAGGAGCTAAGAGAAGCTAATATATAAATAGAGCCTTAGGTAATTGTCAAGATGTGTATGTGTTATACAGATAATTAATGAGGTTAACTCAATAAAACCACTACAGGTATACCTTGGAGCTATTGCAGGTTGAGTTCTGGTTGTTCAGTCATTTTTAGTCATGCCTGACTCTTTGTGGCCCCATTTGGGGTTTTACTGGCAGATACTAGAGTGATTTGCCATTTCCTTCTCCAGCTCATTTTACAGATGAGGAAACTGAGGCAAATAAGATTAAATGACTTGCCCTGGGTCACACAGCTAGCAAGTATCTGGGCTTGGACTTGAACTCAGGAAAGGGAGTCTTCCTCCCTCTAGCCCCAACACTCTGCCTACTGTACCACCTAGCTACCCCTTCAGTTCCAAACCACTTGGAACTTTGGACACTTGGAAGCCAATGTAGGGTTATTGATTGGCCAAGTTTCAATATTGTCATGTCTCAGGGAATTGTGAAGCACAGGAAGAGGGAGAGAGATGGGGAATTGTGGGTCGGTGGAGCAGTCAGATCAAGCCTAACTTTATCAACTATGTTCACAGTCTTATATGGATGTGGTTCGTGACACCCCAAAACAATTCCAATAGTAACATCAAAGATCATTGATCACAGATCACCATAACAGATATAACAATAATGAAAAAGTTTAAAATGTCATAAGAATGACCAAAATGTGACACAGAATGCAATGACTAACTTTATAGACTTAGCTCTTCTCAGCAATGCAGGGTTCTAAAACAATTCCAAAAGGCTCACATCCAGGGAAAAGAACTATGGAGTCTGAATGCAGATTGAAGCATACACTAGCATACATTGCTCACGCTCTCTCTCTCTCTCTCTCTCTCTCTCGCTCTCGCTCTCGCTCTCTCTCGCTGTCGTTCTCTCTCTCTCTCTCTCTCTCTCTCTCTCTCTCTCTCTCTCTCTCTCTCTCTCTCTTCCTGTGCTCTCTTTCTCTCTCTCTCTCCTTCCTTCCCTCCCTCTCCCTCTCTCTCCTTGTTTTGTTTCTTGTTTCTTGTGGTTTTTTCCTTTGGTTCTAATTCTTTTTTAAAATATCGCTAATGTGAAAACATATCTAAGATGGATATATAAGTAGAGCCTATATTGGATTGCACACCATCTTGGGGAGGGGGGAATGGAGGGAGGTGAAGAAAATTTAAAACTCAAAAGCTTATGGAACTGAATGTTGAAAACTAAAAATGAATAAATTTGAAAAAAAATGTGACACAGAGACACAATGTAAGCACATTCTGTTGGAAAAAACGGTGCCAACAGAATTGTTTGACATAGGTTTGCCACAAATCCTCAATTTGTAAAAAATGTAATATCTGTAAAGTGCAATAAAGCAAAACACAATAAAGAGGTATACCTGTGCTATCTTCATCAGCAAAGTTTTTGTATTTAATTGCTTTAGGATTTGGGTTTGACTACTAGAACTCACCAGGAACAGGCTCTTTCCAGAATACTTTGAAGGATCTATGTTTGCATCATGGTAACAGAATTAAGACATCCTTTGTAAGTTCACAAGTATTCATTTTCCGAACAATTACCGAGAATGATCTAACTTCCTGGCCTTATTTTTTCTTTTCCTTTTCTATTCTCAGTACACATTCCAAAACATTCTGATTATTCAGCACTTAAAAATTAAAGTGACAGCCACAGTCTAAGCCTAAAGGCCTGGATACTATCCAAATGGATAAATTAGGTTCCTCTGTGGTCACAAAAAATATGTTCTTAAAAGTGCTTTTTTAACAGAAATGGTAAATGAAATGGGGGGAATTATTCATCTCTGAGCACACAACATATACTCTTTGGCCTGGCAAGCACTTCATGTGGGACAAATGTACAAGAATTCCCAGGAAGATGGATATGTATTTTAAAAAGGCACATACAGAACATAAAAGTCTTAAAAAATGAATAACTATTTTTGCACAAATTTCCCTGACAGAATGACTTCTAAGTGTGCACAGCATATATTGGGAATTTCCTTAATAGGGTTGTTACTGTGATAATATAATCATAGATCTGGAACTTCAAGGGATGTCAGGCACCATCTAATCCAACCACCTCATTTTATAACTGAGGAAAATGGGGGCCATGGACTTTAGGTTACTCATATAGGTCACGCAGAGAATAAGTATCAGACAGAAGATTTGAGCCCATGTCCTTTGACTCCAGAGTTCACACTCTTTGCCACTGTATGACACTGCCCCACTGGGCTTTGTGAAGCCTAAAACATCATCTATGTGGACTGTTACTTTAATTATTATTGGAGACAATACAAATGTAAAAAATCTATTTCATTTCCATTTGCCAATTTGTTAAAGTCCCATGGCACTCATAATCAATGTCATATTGGTTGAAAATGGACAAATCAGAGTTATAAAATTACAGCTCAAATTTCAGAATTGGGAGAAATCTTACCTAGTTCAATTCATACCTGAAGGAATATCTCTTCTTCAAAACAACTTACAAGTAGTTGCCTAGCCTTTTTGAAGCCCTCTGTTAAGAGGAACTCATCTCCATCTTGAAGAAGTCCATTTCATATTTTACTAGATATAGTTTTATTTATGAAATAACACAAGCACTTCCATAACATAGTAGAATTAAAAAAAAAGATGATGGCATATGAAACCGCGAATCTGTTATGTACAATTTTCTATTGCTTTTAAACATGTAATAAAGTTATTATATAACTTTCTTTTTTTCCTGCCCCCCCACCCTAGAGATGGCTACCATTCAACAAATACACACACACACACACACACACACACACATATGTATATGTAAATTCATTTTATATATACTTCTATTCATCAGTTCTTTCTCCAGATGCGGATAACTTCTTCCTTCATAGGTCCCTAGTAGTTAATTTGAGTATTTATAATAGCCAAAATCACTTAGTTGCTAAAAATTGCTAAGGAGTTTTTCTTTACATAAGCACAAATACATATATTCATGCATAAATCTGCCTTTTTGTAATTTTCATCCACTGCTCCTACTGGAGTTTTGCTCTTTGGAGCCAGACAGAAAATGATGAATTCATCTTTCTTCTGCATGATAGCCCTTAAATATGGTTGTCGTATCCTCTTTCTAGGCCAAGCATCCCTAGTTCCTTCCACTAATCCCTATAAGGCATCAATTTGAGGCCCTTCATTACTCTGGTTACCCTTCTCTAGGTGCTCCCCCGCTTATCATTGTCAATCTTAAAATGCAGGAATGGAGATTGGAGGGCTTACTTGGAAAGGCAATGAATTCCCTTCCATGTGCTGCTATGTCTTTCGTAGTACAGCCTAAAATTGCACTAGATTTCTTGAAATGACTTCAATGACAGTGGGGAGGAAGTACAGGAAACAGGACAAGACAGGGAAATGATATTTCAGCAATCTGGGCAAGAGGTAATAAGTATTTAAACTATGATAAACTAATGTAGAGGCTTTATGAGTAAACAGGTTGGGGCCAGATACAAGAGAGGATACGGAGGTAGAAATATTAAGATTTAGCAACCAATTTTATATTTAGAATGAGGAAAGTTGGGAGTTGAGAATGACCCTATATTTAAAAACCTGTTCCTCAACAGAAACTGGGAAGTCCACATGAGAATTTCATGCTATCTTACCCATCTAGAAGCAAATCAGTTTTATATAAAGTATAAAGAATACACATCACACTGCTCTGTGAAGCAGCAGTAATGTTTTGGCAGTGGGTTTGGCTATTGAGTAGATCCAAACTTTCACATATCTCACAGACCTATGATTATAAAGTTCATTTTCTTTGTTGTTTCTGAACATTTATTAGCAGGCAATAGAATCTGTCTAACAGCACGTTAGACAGGGCCCCACAGGTTAATGAGGGAATTCCTCAGGAAACACGCATGTCCGTTAGAAAAGAATTGTGATTTCTTTAGCTTTCCAATCCGGATAATCACCTTAATTGTCCACCATTTTCTAAATATCAAGATATTCCACTCACCCCTGTATTTATAAAATATTTTAAATTACCTTTTGTTATTTCAGCGAATGTAAGTGCACATTGTAGTAAGTGTGCATTTTAGGTACAGAAGAGGAAATATATTTTAAAATGGACAAATCAAAAATCACTATCGGCATAATTCCAATCTTTTCTATCAATTCAAGGCAAGCCACAGCCATGCCTGCCCAGATGTTATCTTCTGGTACATTAATGCATGGGCAGGAGAACACCAGCTGGAAAATTGTGGAAGTTTTCTGTAACACTATCAGCATCAATTTTTGTATCAACATACAAATCTCTCCCTTCCTTTTTTATAAAGATTGTATTAATTATTGCCAATTGTTGGCCAAGCCATTTGGGTGAAAAGTTTTAAAATGTCCTTTTAAAAAATTATAACAATTATATTTTTGAAGAAGCAAAAGGGTTTTGAATTTAAAATGCTAAACTTAAATTTACAGGACCTGAATTTAGACTTCAGCTCTGCTGCTGTTTATGTTTGTGATTAAGCCACTTAACATGTCTGGACTTCAGTTTTGTCATCTGTACAACAGGCAAGTGAACCAAATGATCTCTAATGAGCTTCTAGCTCTATATCTATGAGCCTATGGCAATGTATTTATATTATATATATAATATGAGTATATATAATATTGTATATATATGTTTTATATATATATATATATATACATATATTTCTGATATTCCATGATTGTACAGCATATATCAGATAAAAAACAGCATCCCAAAGCATGGTTTTAATTTAGTAATCAAAACATTTACTGGCCAGTAAGAGTCAATATGGCAAAGATCTCAATGAAATATACTTAAAAGCTCTCCCAGCTTCCATAAAATCAATGCTTGAGAATATAATCTTTTATTTTTAAGAAGACAGTAATATTTCCCCACAAGTAATATTTTATTAAACAAACTCACTGAATAAGGTCTTTTATATGTGCTTGAAAAATCTATGATTTAAGGAATATTTGAAAATAAAATCAGATCATAAAAGTGCTCCAGATCCTTCCTATTAAGAGACTATGCCTTTGCTTAGTCACACTATCACATTATAACTATTCACTCACCAACAAAGTAAAATAATCCAGGTATTTGAAGTAAATGGGGCATAGTCTATATTTGTGGTGCTCCCATAACTCTCATTAACACTAATGGGAGTTTCATGCATGTTGACAAAATGTACTTTAAGGTATTTGTGGAGTCGAAGATACAGCAAGTAGCATGTTAAAAATTATTATTCAGGAGCCAAGATGGCAACTGGAAAGCAGTAACTGCCGTGAGCTCCCTACCAAGTCCCTCCAAAAAACTATAAAAAAAATGGCTCTGAACCAATTCTAGAACTGCAGAACCCACAAAGTGGCAGAGGGAAGCAGGGCTCCAGCCCAGGACAGCCTGGATCGTCTCGGGGTAAGGTCTGTCTCAAATGGAACTCCCAGCCCCCAGCTGAGGGGAGTGGAG
>CM053622.1:236360597-236384260 GCA_028646595.1 Phalanger gymnotis
AGTAAGAAGCCCTATATCTTAGTGAGAGGCTAGGACCGTTTGTTTTGTCAAGAAATGAATATAACAAGAGACAATCTTTTCCCCCGCCACCCTATCCCACCCCTCCCAAAAAAGGCTGTGTTTACAGAACTGCATCCCACTCCAGAAAAGAGGATGTATGGCTCCCCAGATGCAATGAGCCTGGGCTTGGCCTTGAAAGCTATCAGATAATGTGGTAAGCAAAAGAGAAGCAGTCCTCATGATTTAACTTGCAGAGTAGCTATATTACATTTCCAGCTCCCCACCCCTACCATCAATTTCTAAGACTGAGGTATTGGGGGAAGGTTTTCACCAAACCCAAAATAAAAACAATAAACAAAAAGATAAAATAAAATAAAAAGCTATATAAGAGAGAGATAGAATGGGATAGACTCCATAAATGCAATAACATATAAATGAGAGAGAGGAGGGAGCTTAAATTTGGTATTAGAGAAGTTCTTCCTCTCATAAAGGAAAAAGAAAGGAGAAAGAAGTATCTGGAGGCAATGAATGGGAGAACAGAATTAAGAATATTCTAGAAGGGGTAAGGAAAAAAAGAAAGAGACAAAATAAATGAAAGGGAGCCATAACAGAAAGTTATTTAAGCTAAGAGTAAGATGGCGAAGAGGGCAGATAAACATAGAAAAAAGAAAGAAAACAATAATTTAAATATATTTAAGGAATTTGGGATAAGGCAAGTAAATAAGCATTATTCATTTTGTTTGTTCATCTTGAGTAATGAAAGTCTAGAGTCCTAAGTGAAAAAATGGGGAGAAAAGAAGAATGAAGGAAGAATAGCATTTTCAGTCACAAATCATATTAAAAAGGGGAAAAAATCAAGACTAGTTGATGCTGGTTAAAAAAATAGGCCAGACTAGATAAACAGACAAATATTTTTAAAAATAAACACCTTGATATCTGCTGTAGGCAACATAAACTATTTAGTAAAGAAATCCCTATTTAAAAATAAATTTTGGCATAACATGAAATCTACTTAGCAAAAAATAGGTTTAGACATTCATTTATACCACATAACAGTAAGTTCTAATGAATAATTTACCCAAACATAGGAGATTGTATGATTTAAAAAAGTAAAATGAGAAGTATCTTTGAGCTATGTCTAAGGGGGAGAATTCTTAACCAAACAAAGGAAAGATGAGCTAGCAAGAAATAAAATATATCGTTTTGATTATATGAAATGGAAAATCTTTTGTAAGAACAAAATCAACGCAGCCAGGATAAGAAAGGGAACTACACTTGGGAAAACTGTCTGTATGAAATGTCTCTGATAAGTATGTGATATGCAAAATATATGAGGGAATAACACAAATAAATAAGACCAAGATCTATTTACTAATGGATAAATGGTCAGATGATATAGACAAGTAGTTCTCAAAAGAAGAATTGTGAACTATTAACATCCATAAGAGAAATGCAAATGAGGAGAGGAAGAGAAGAACATTTATACAGTGCCTATTCTGAATTAGCTAGGCACTGTGCAAAGCGCTTTAAAATATTATTTCATTTGTTCCTCATAACTACCTTGTGAGGTAGGTGCTTGAAAACAATGATGAGGTTTCATTTTACATCTAGAAAACTGGCAGTGGTGCAAATGATGACTGGCATACTAATATAATGTTGGTAATTTTGGAATCTGTCCAACTATCTTAGTAACAAATTTGAAATTGTACCAAACAAATGATTAAAATGCCCATGCCCTTTGATCCCTCTACTAGGCCTGAAGATCAACGACAGGAAGGAAATTCCCACATCCCACCAAAATTCTACTTAGGACTTTCAAAAATGGTATTACACAATAATTAGATACAGAGTGGGTAAGTGTCCATTAACCAGAGAATCCCTAAACAAATTGTGGTGTATAACTATAAGGGAGTATTACTGTACAATGAAATTGGTGAATATGGAAAAGTCAGAGAAAAATAGGAAGACAACCAGAGAGAAGGTGAAATAAGCAGACTATTACATTGTCAACAAGAAGAATACTATGTAATTGAATGACAAATTATAAAATAAATTTCAAATATAATTGAGAATTATAATAATAAAGTTTGGACTCAGAGAAGTATTAAGAAAATGTACTCCCCCCATTTTATTGGAGAAGTAGGAGACTGGATATAAAACTTATATATGTTGTCAAATGTGTTTTTTTTTCCTTTGTTATAAGTAAAGTCTTTCTGGATAGTCGTGGATTGGAGTAATATAATTGAATATTATTAAGCTATACAAACAAAAGCTGTGAATATAAATATTTTTAAAAGATGCTATGGACAGCAGAAGACCATGTTCTTCAATAAGAGAGAAGCTTGGGAGGGAAAGAGCCTTTGGAGACCAACTCTGATTTGTACCAACTGAAATCTGAGGTATAAATGCTTACACTGAAAATTTAACAATCAGCTCTAGCAATGCAGTGGGATCTGGCTCTAGCACATCCTTGCTTCCAGCTCAAAAGTCAGTCTCTTTAAGAGTAGGGTATACCAGGAAGGTCTTTGCAATTGCTTAATCTGTTTCTCAATGACTTTCTTAAGCATAATTAGCAATCTAATTACTCCTCTGTAATTACTGAGTATGTATCTTTTGATAGGGTGAGAACAAGTGACATTCTAGCCTCTAATGTAATAGGTACACCTTTATGTAATGTATGAATGTCAAATATGATTATTATATTTAAAAATCATTTGGAATACTTGCTCAAGTCTTTTTTCAACTTAAAATCAAGACGCTCCTGAAATTTAAGAATGAATCTCTTAAATGAAAGGGACTCTCTTTTAAGCCTGGAATGAGTATCGTAGATGTGGAGCTGGAAAATATCTTAGAGGCCATCATCTATTCCTCTTCCCTCCATACTCCACACTCACTTTGTAGGTAGGAAAAGCGAGGCTCAGAGCTTTGCTCAAGATCACACAGACAGTAATTAGCAAGATCTTCGGATTCCAGACCCAATGCTTTTCACTGTAACATACATTTTCTCACCCCCACCTTGACAGCCCATGATTGCCCTATTTTCTGACCATTACCCAAGGGACGTTCTCATTCTGGCAAAGCCACCTCATTTGAGTTTCTTTCTCTTATTGGTGAGTTCATCCCTGGAACCTTTATTTGAGGAAGCAGCCACTCCAGTTATGCTCATTCCAAATACAGCTCAGACCCCAGATCCTCATACTATTTCTCACTCTTTCCATTCCTTCTCTCCCCACCCTTTCACCGCAACCCTTTTATGTATTGTCTCTCCCATATCAGAATGTAAGCCCCTTGAGGCCAGGGACTACCATTGTTTTTGTTTGAATGTACTTAGCACAGAGTCTGATAAGTCATAATCATGACAATGAATATTTATCTCTCTCCTGCTCTTCAACTTGGCCACTGTTTAATCCAAACAAAAGGTGAATCTTTTTGAGCAAAAATGTAATCTACGCCTCTTTTTATGACTTTTGGATGCATGTCATTACAGAACACATTGTAGCATCAGTTTTTGGGTTTTTTTTGTTTTGTTTTGTTTTTTTTACTAAAGTCATGTTTTCCTTGCAACTAAGTTGCATTGCTCAGAGGCCTCACATGATTTTATCTAGACTTTAGAACTTAAAAAGAAAATGCCCTTGTGACAGAGTTGAAAAAAAAAAAAAGATGGTAGTCAGGAGAGAACTACAAGCAAGAGTATACAGAAGTGATCTCTGACTGCCTAGTGATAGCCAATTGTCAAATTTTCAATGTGGGACTTGCAACTTGGAAATCAGTAAACATGTGCATTAGGGCTGATTCATGGTTCTGTTTATTGCCTACATTTTATTATTAGAGAAAATGTTAATAATACAAATTAAACTTAAAAGTATGTCAGGTATGCATTTTTAGAAGAGTTGCTTACTAGGCATTTATCAGCACATCCCAGACTGCAGGGCCTCTTGTGACTTCATAGAGAAATTTTATTTTCTATGGAGAGCTAGTGCGAAATGAACTTTGGATGGATACAGAAGAATGAATTATTGAATGCTTTTGGAAGACACCATGTTACTAAAGTAGCTGATGAAATTAATACAGTCTACTGCTTCAACTACTTGCTGGTCAATCTTTTATTAAGATTCCACAAGTTGGTTTTTATCCATGGCTGTGGAATAAAGTTTTTATTGATACTTCATATATATTGTAATATGTATTTCGTATGTTAGATTATGTCACTATAAGTAGGACATTTAAAAATTGCTACTGGCTATTCTAGCCAGACTTACCACATTTCAACACATAATTGTTGCCACCTCATAATCATCACACCGTGGTGTTTTGTTTTGTTTTTCAGTCCAAAAATTGGTTTATAATGTTTTATCACCTAATCATTACATGGTACAATTGTGTTCATCATGCCACTTAGAAGGTAAACAGAGCAGCAATGTATTCACCAGTGGCATATGGATGCACATTTATCTCTCATGCATTGCAAGCCACGAACCTAGAATTCTCGGCACAGGTGCATTGTCAGTAAATTTCCGAAAGCCAACTTGCATGGTTTGTTTAATGTGCTGCAGTGTTAACAGTATTGTCACTCAACCCAATGAATAGCCGTAGGTACAAGGGGAGCAGGCAGGAAGGTGAAGCTGCCATGAGTAAGTCATGTGATATAGTAAGACTTGCATCTTCCTGAGCTGGGTAAACTATACAGTTCATCTGCCAGTGATACAGTTTAATAATAAATGATTTATAAGTAATACCAGCACAATACTTTAAAAGCTTCAAATAATGTTTGCACCCCACCTTTTTTGCAAAAAAATTTGGCATGAAATCTGCAACAATTATGCAGTGAGATATGGTATTCTTATGCTTATACTGTTTTACTGGTTGACCTTTGAATCCTCATGGTACTGACTTTAATAAAATAAAAGAGAATATTCTGGGAGCATCCTTGTTGCATGAGAACCTTCAATTCTCAGTGAGGTATATCTATAGATGACAGTATCATTTATTACCTTTATTTTTTTACCTTGGGCAAAACATTTCTCTAACCTCAAGTTCATCCGCAAAATGAAAGGTTTGGACTTGTTGGTTTCTAATATGACTTCCATCTCTAAATATATGATCATATGATCCTTCAATATTAGTGAAAGAAAGCTTGCCTGGAAGTGGTGAAAAAGGGATTCAAGTACTGCTTCTGAAATAGCTTGCTGTATGATGCTGGTCAAGTCACTTACTCTCTTGGCAACTCTTTAAACTGGAGAGGTATTAGCCTTCATTGGTAGAGGGAGCTCCAGACATCAATGAAATCATATGTCCTTATCCTTAATATCCCATTACAAAGAAGGAAAGAGATTTCAAAATTATTTTCTTGTTCAATAAGAGAGCTATTTGCAGATAAAGGACAATTGTCCAGGTCTTCCAAATTCTATTTTTTACCTCTTCAAATTTACACTTTTTACTCGTGTTGCTTGTACATGTGTGAAAAGCACTGCTAAATTATACTGAATATTTTTGCAAAGTATACAAAGAGATTTTTCAAAACTGAAACCTAGTTGCATATTTTAGGACAATTAGGTTTTGGGTACAAGGATTTAACAAGTCTGTCTATACTTTGGTTATATTTTTAACACATACTGAATATGTATGCATATATATTCATATATATGTATAGTTTTACATGTATAAATAGCAGATGAAAAAAGAATGTTGTCTATGACTTTTCTCTGACTCTGCTCTTCTATGTACTCCATTTAAATTGTTTTCATCTTCTGACATCCAACTCCCAAAAGTACTTTTGGAGAATGTCTTAAAGCAGCAAACTTGGCAAGAGAGTCCCTCACCACTGTGTTCTAAAAGGAAAGTCTCTGCCATTTAAATACTTCAATATTTTCAGGATCTGTGATTTCACTGATTTGAATGCCCCAATTCCCTGACTGACTCATATTAAACCCCTTTACAACTTGTTAGGTGGTCTTTGAGAGTTGTTTGGGCCAAAACTGTAGTACCCTGACATCCTACAGCCAACCTTTCGGAATGACCATCTCCAAACTTAGGTTATTCCTTGGAAAAGAGATTGCTCACCACCATGACCATATACAAATCTATTGTAATTTGGTTGGATCTGCCTGTGTCATAGCCTTCAACAGCTATGGTCACCTCCATGCTATTAATAAGTGTAAGAGCATGATTTAAGTGAAGACTATTCAAATGTCTTTAAGATGTGAGTGTGTGTACGTAGAATGCGTTTATATTTTTTTTCCTCATCTCTTTTTATCTAAAATGGGATTTTGACTCTGTTTTTCATTATGCAAATAACAGCAATAGCAAATAATAATAACACCTCACATTTATATAGTGCCTTAAAGTTTATGAAGTGCTTTACAAATATTATATTGCTTTATCTTCACAACAACCTTAGTAGATAGGCACTATTATTATTCCATTTTACAGATACAGAAATTGAGGTAGACAGTTTAAGTCATCACTTTCATAACTGAAAGTTAATTGATTCTTTCTCATAATACTGTGGAAATCATTCCTCTTCAGAAGCAAATTAGAATTAAGGAATGATAGACTATTAGAGCTGGAAGGGACCTTAGAGTTTAGTCATCTAACTTTCTTGTTTTCTTTTTTTCCCCTTTTTTCCTCTTATTTTTCATATAAGGACACTGATACTCAGAAAAGAGTGGAATGACTTACCCAAGGTCACACAGCAAATCATTCTCAGAGTAAAGACATGGGGCTAGGGTTTCTGACTCCAAGTTCAGTTTTTTTTTTAACTTTTGTCCTTACTTGTGTAAGAATGGAATTATTTTAGCATGATTAAATGTAGGAAAATGCCTGCACTCAATCACTAGCAGTTATGGAGGTTTATAGAAGCTATCTTTTGCAATTTGTCTATACTTTTTCATTCATTCATATCCTAAACTAAAATACTTTTATGTCATCTTGTTTATGGTCAAATTTCATCTTATATCAATAAAAGGGCATTACTAAAGTGTAACCCTGAAACCATTTTTGTTTGTTTGTTTGTTTTTGCTAACTCTAAGAATGAGATTTTTTTCAGGAATGTTTTGCATTTCTAACTGGGAGTCCACCTGTTTTTTTCATCCACTACCTTTTAGGCCATAAACAACTAATTCTTCCTAGCTTTTTTCTATGATTATTCTACATATGCTTTTTTGCATACACAATTTAATACACAAAGTAAATCATCAACAATCCACCCATAAAAGCAACCTACTGATAGATCACATTTATATGAGATTCTCTAATATTGGAAACAGCTGTTTAACTGTTAATTTATCTTTAAGGTTTGGAGCTGCCAATCTGAGGGGATATGCACACAAAATCACTAAGAATGATAAAAGGTTGGCTTTATAATGATTAAAAAAAACTAAAGAAATTCCCCTCAGACTTCCTTACTTATCTTTCTTGCTCTGGAAATCATAGATCTTTTCACTTTATCCCAGAATTTCCCCCCTCTTTTGAATTTTAGACCCACTCGGTCAAAGACTAAAGATCATAGCCCAAATCCTTTAAAAATTTTTCAATAAAAACTTCCTAGGAAAGAAAAAATTGCAGCCATAGACTTCTGGTGATAGGCTTTGAAATGTAAAGTAACATACATTTCTTCATGTCCAAGCCCAACTTTATGAGTCAGTTCTACTCATAGTACCATGGGATGTAGCTGGAAGTACATAATTAATGGGGCAGCTAGGTGGCATAGTGGCTAGATTACAAGGCCTGGAGTCAGGAAGACCTGAGCTCAAATCTGAACTCAGACACTTACTAGCTATGTGACTCTGGACAAGTCACGTAACTCTGTTTGCCTCAGTTTCTGCATCTGTAAAATGAACTGGAGAAGGAAATAGTAAACCTATCCAGTATCTTTGCCAAGAAAATCCTAAATAGGGTCATGAAGAATTGGACCCAACTGAACAACAACAACATTACTATGGACAAACAATAATGAATTCTATTTCTTTGTATTGAAAAGATGATATATGGGATTAAAATGCAGGAATCTAAGATAGTGGTGATTTATAAGAGTTACAATACCTTTCCTTTGTTTAAAGAATCAGTCATTAGCATATTTGACTATTTACTTATTTGTCATAATTCCCATTTTTATAGGCTATTTTTTTTACATGTAGAAGGAGGCCATGTGATTTCATTCTAGTCTCTCTAGTTCCTGTTTAGTTTGAACATCATTGACTCCTATTTAATTCCCTAAAAAGCTATGCCAGTTTTAAACTCAAGAGATTAGTCTTTTATCTGTTTAAGAGAAGGACATCTAATCCCAACAGATCTTAAAAGGTGTTTCCAGTGATCTGAAATACCAAAGCCTCCCATTCTGCTCTATGCAAACATCTTCTGATCTGACAATCCATGGAACACATTTCAAATAAATGTACCAATATACCCTGACAACCATGGAAATGAGCTCAGTTCTGGCTCAGCTCCACTGAAACAACTTTGGACAGAGACAATTTTGGGAAAGGCTCCAGACTAGAAAGATTGTATTTACCTTAGTGATAGTTCTTCAGTTTTCCCCCAAGAATATCAGTGTGGAAAATGCTTTGGGCCTCAGGATTACTCTAGAGTAGATCTTGGTATCTAATTTGTTGCAGAAATTACAAGTTGCACTAGGTTCCACAATGGAGCAAGCCGAGACTTCTTAGATTAGACTTGGAACCAACTCTAGGTTATTTAATTTGGAACGTATGTTTAACCTAGACTTCCTGGATCATAGCAGACCAAAATGCATAACCAAAGCTGAACTCTAGAACTAGATTCAAGGTGTGGGAGATGAGGCTACTTATTCTCCTTGAAAGGCTTTGTCACTTTTTAACCTCATCTTCATCTTTGCCCAGGGTAGAACACTTGCTAACTAATGATAAAATAAATGGTTACTTATTTTTCCTAAAGTATTTCCCAGTCATCTTACTGCTTTGGCTTTCATTTTATAGAATTCTGCCACATTGAATTATATTATCTTTTGCGGCATTTACTACTTTTCAGCACACAGATTTATCCCTCCTCTACTCAATTCTTCTATCAATTATTTTCCAAATACTTGCATTTCCTTTTCTTTTCTCCTTCCTTGAAGACTTATTCCATTCTCCAGATATGGTTTCCAATCTCCTGACCATTAGTAGGAGCCACGATTCTTCAGAGAATTAGCTGCAGAATTCCTTTTGTCTTCCAAAGCTCCTCATTTCGGTCACTGGCACCATTGAAATCCACTACTTCCCAGATGCTATCTCTTTTGTCTTCTTTATGTCAGGTGTGACCTGAATTTAAGAAGAGTTAAGGTAACTTGCTTTACTAAATATAATTCCCCAAACTTACTCATAAGGATGACACCAAGAACATGTGCTGACACCAGTGTGAATACCAATACTACATTCATCAAGACAAATGCACATGAGTATTTCTGAATAGAGGCAGAACAGGTGTAGTCAAATAATAGAAACTGAATATTTTTTTCTACCAAGCCATGTATTTTCAAGGTTTGTTATTCAGACAGCCACTACATTTGGGTTTCCAACATTTTGCCCTCTCTTTTTACCCTCCTTTTGCTTGAAAATTCCACCTTGAACTTGAAGTTTTTTGAATGGGGCTCACACATAAAGAAAAAAATCTTTAAATGCTTTGTAAATGGAAATACTACATCAATAAAACATTTTTTAAAAAATATATAATTCCCTTCACCACCTCTAAGAATTCCACTTTCTTGGACTATTTATTGTAACTTATATTAGGTATAGACCAAGAGGTGTCAAGTTTGACCATTGTGGTCCTGGAATACACATGTATGTGTCTAAGTATTATGATTTCTCCTTTTTTATCTGGGTTTCCTTAATATCAATAAACCAATAGGCATACAATAAGTGCCTACTATGTGCCAGCTATCTGCCTAAATTTTTATATTCAAGAAAAATTCAGATGTTTTCAAATATTTAGTGGTTTGGTATGACGTAGACACTGTCTATTTCGTACCTTCCTCCGTACATAGAACAAGAAGGTGCTTTAGGAACATTTATTAAATAAATGAGATTATTTCAAACATCTTTGGATTATAGATTTAAAGCCAGAAGAAAATCTTACAGGCTAGCAAGGCAAACCTTTCATTTTAGAGCTGATGAAACACAGGTTGAAAAAGTTTAAATGACTTGTTACGAAGCCAGTGTCTGAGGTCAGATTTGAACTGCCTTCCTGACTCCAACTCCAACATTCTACTCAGATACCCCCTAGATGCTTTGACAATCTATGTGAAGATAAAAAATCATAGTTCCTGATCTTTAGAGTTTCTAATCGAACAGATATGATAACATATAAAAGGTAAATGTAATACAAGAGATGCTATAAGTATAGAATAGAAGCAGAATCAAATTAATATAACACTTCAAGGGAGAATGATGTAATTTTGATGTAGGGGATTTGGGAGTGGGTTAGGCTTCATGGGAAAAGGTAACATTTGAGCTAGGCCTTGAAGGATGAGTAGTATTTAAACTAGAAAAGGCCTGATTAATTGAGTTGTGGTCAAGCCATGTCACAAATATATAGAGGAATTTGTGGATAATAACTTTTCAATGTAGATAATTTATTTTCCCAAAAGTAACACCAAAGCTTGAGTAAATAATAGAATCAATATGAAAATATGGCAATATTGTTTAAAAGAGCATGAGATTTGGAGTTAGATTTGTATTTGAGTTCCAGTTCCAAAACTAGTAATGTATAAGTCACAAGTCCCCTGAACCTGTTTCATTATTTGTAAAATTAGAATAACACTTTCATAATCTGCCTCCTGGCATTGTTGTGAGGAACCCCACAAAGTGCTATATCATTGTGAATATCAACTGGATTCTGAATTTTTAATGAAGACCCAGACTTGTTTTTCTCTTGAAACAAATATTTTGACCAGTAGTGAAGTCAATAGTTTTGTGTTTTACAATATTTACTTATAAAGAGACATACAGTATAGCAATAGTCTCTCCAAGGAGTCCTCGAAATACTGTTATCTTCCCAGTTTCACAAATATAGAACCAACCATGGAAAAACAATAGAATTAATCTATTTGTGAAACTTTGAAAAAATGCTTAATCACGTGGAGAAAAATAGAATTGCTACAGTTCTATGAAACTATTAAAATATCTTAAGGAAGTTAATTTTAAATCTAGTTCATTAAAATATTTTATGAAAACATTTGAGAGTTCTAGAAATCTATCCCTTTTATTTATTTATTCAACATAAAGGACTTTTGTTTTTTATTTTAATAGAACAAAATAAAAACCCCAAATATATAACAAATAAACTCTATGAGGTAGTGGGGAAGAAACTAACTACTGAATAACATTCCCAATTTTTGAATTACATTTATCTCCGTTAAAAGCCCCCAAAGATTTAGAGTAGAAAAATAGAGATAAGAAGAAAATTTCCTTGTCCTTAATAAATGAGTTGGCAACTTTGAAATGGATTTCACATTCCAAAATATCCAAGCTGGTTGATGCACATGTAGAATCATGGATTAAATTTTTCTTCAATTGACTCATTACTTTTTTAAGAAATCACTATAATTTTAAAAATTGTATTGATATCTTTTGTTTTCACATTGCCTAATTTTTCCTCTGCATCCTTTCCCTTCCCTCTACTAAGATATTTTTTTTAATGAAATAGAGGAAGAAGAGAAAAACAAACAATAAACTGATTAGTATGTCAAAAATATGCGCAATATCCACACCTATAGACTTCCTATCTCTGAAAAGTTTGGGATGAAATATCTTCTCATAGTTCTTCCAAGAGTTATGTTCTTTGTTCTTTGAAATTTCACTATATTCATTTTTTGATTGATTGTGAAGCAATCTCTTCAGTTCTGATTTTCTTTCTTTAAATGATTCAAATGCCACTTCATTATTGAATGGCCATCTTTTTTCATTTTTGCTTAAGCTCAGATTTTTGTGGCAGGTTACCCTGGGCTCCATCCTGAACTCCATTGTTTTTGGGAACCCATTCCCATAGAAGGGAATATTCCATCCTTTCTGGTGTTTTTAGTTGCAGAATAGGCTCACATTGTTCAAATTTCTTTATATTTGAAGGTCTTTCTCCCAATTACTCAAAGAAGTTCTTGATCCTAAATAGAACTGATAAAATTAAGTTTAACCATTATGTTTTATGGAGTTTGCAACCTTGATTTTATTTTCCTTCTCAAGGTTATCTGTGAATTCTTTTAATTGGTATTCATTTTCAATTTTAGGAATTTCTGAGCAGTTCTCTTCCATTATTTTGTGCATTGTTTTGTTAAAGTTTTTTGTCCTGTCATGTTCTTTTGGGAGACCTACAATCCTTAAGATTTTTCTATGCATCCTGTCTTTGAGATCAGTATATTCTACTTGCATAGTTAGCTTATTTTCTTGTAATGTTATGGTTTTTTGCTTCTCTTCTTCTAGATTGTCCTCTAGTTCTGTGTATTGCATTCCCAATATATTTTTTTTTCTTTTATTTCTTTGGTGAGGATTACCATTTCAGATTCCAGTTTTTTTTCTATTCTGCCCATTATTTTTGCTCTTCAGGCCACAAATTTTTCTCTCATAATTCTAATTTCTCTTTTGCACCACTCAAGAATTGCACGTTATGGTGCCATTTTCTTCTCAAATTATATAGGGCCCTCTGTCTCAATATGTGTTGGATCATTTTCCTTTGTTTTGCAATATTTGTTTATTTATAATATAATATGATATAACATAACAGTAGAATCCCGTTCTGATGTCCTGTCCAACTCCTTCTGTTCCTTAGTTCTTTGCCCAAGCACTGGCAATATGCATCTTTGCAGCATTGGTGCTACTGGGTTGTCTGCCCCAGCACCAGTTGTGCTGGTCTTTTTGGGTTGTCCACTCCAGCAGCCTCAGTTCAGAGCTTTATAATGCTATAAGGTTGTGATGCCTTGCAGTCTTTTGCACCTGAAGGGCTGTGCCTGCACTGGTTACTTGTAACAGCCAGGGCAAATGCCTGCAGCCTAGAGCCAGGGTTTTTATGGTGGAGGGTCCTGGAATGTGAGATTAGGTTTTGTCATAAACCTATGTTATGTCCTTGGGCATCCTAATAGAACCTCAATCCTGTGAGTAGGGGAGTTAGAGAAGGGGTGCTAGATTAGCTAAGGATCACTTTTTAAATTCTAGATGTCCTAGATCATGGGGACAGCTGACATTGCTTTATCTTTGATGTGTAACTTTTATTTTGAAGGGATTTGACATGTTGTATGTATTAGAGAAAATGTCTATTTCTCCATCTTATTGCTCTTGTGACCATAACATTCATTTTAAGTATTTCAAGGTTGTTGTTCTTTCCCTTTCTATTTTTAGTCATTATGCATATTGTTTTCTTGCCATTTGTTTACTTCACTTTATATCAGTTCATGCATTACCTTTCCATGATTCTCTGTATTTATCATATTCAAACATCAATTCATTCAAGAGTATATTCTTCCTTCCCCTACAAATGTCTTCCCTTATAACAGAGCTCTCAAAAGGGGAGGGCAGGAAACAGCTCATCAAAATTGACCATTATATCAGCCATGTCTGACAGCCTACCTATGCAAAATTCTATGTCTATAATCCAGAAGAGAGATGGATTTTCTCAGCTCTTCTTTGAGGCTAAGGTTGGTCCTTAAAATTATAAAGTTGAATGTTACTATTCTTTCTGTTCATATTGTTGTGGCCATTGTATATATTTTTTCCTCATGTAAATCTTCCTGTTTTTCTGTGAAGGGTGAGCTACTATCTCCTCTTACACAGGTCACAACACTCCTCAGTGAATGGATGTTTGCCATAAAGATGCAGGATAATGATCCTTTCTGAGATTAAACTGATTGTAGAATGAGAGGAACATAGCTCTAGAGTTCAAAGGCATCTCAGAAGTTATTTAGTTGAATCTCCTCATTTTGTAGATAAGAAAATTAAGGTCCACAGATATTAAGTAACTCATGCAAGTAGAATTGGAGGAGAGATTTGAGCTCTGGTCTTCTTACTCTAGAGCCAATCTTCTGCTACTTGGACTTAGGATGGCAGACATACAAATGATTATGAGGTCCATTTCCTACTGGGATATTTCACTTTTTTCTTTATAGTCTTCCCTGGATGTTGAATAATGCTGGGCACAAAGTAGATACTTAATAATGCTTTTTGATTAAGTGACTTTACCTGAGAGAGTTTGTGAATTGCTGTCATAGCCTTACATAACCAAGGTCACCTGATGCCACAATGAGGCAACAGACTAACATGATTAAATTTTGGTTTGGATTTCATAAAACATACCCCATCCTCAGAACTGGACCTTGGAACTCCATGAAAAACTCCCTAGTATCTGGACAATATCTCAAGTCCTATGTTTAATCTCAAAACTATGGTCTCTATAGTTGGAAATTTTTATCCTAGACTTTTCCAGTACAACCAGAGTTAGTTTCTGTTATTTTTTACTCAGTGGCATCTTCACTAGTGTACCTCAGGCTACTGGCAAGAAGGAGCATCACTTAAAAAGTAATTTAGCAAATAAGTATACTTCCCCTAGGGTACAAATAAAAGGAAAAGTTGTGGGAAATAGCTAATGTAAGCAAAAGGTGCCTTGGGGGAACCCTAAGAGTCACTTCTTTCAAACCAGCAATAACTTCTGGTGCTATTGGTCCTGAGGCAGCAGCAGTCAACATTGTTTAAAAAAGCTCCCTGATGGTGTGCTCATTAATTAACTGCACTGTTTGTTGATTCAAGATTGATTCAGTTGGTTCTCTGGAGAGTGTTTTTGGAAACTCGGTAATGCCTTGATGCAGAATTTCATCTTCAGGCCCTAAATTCCCAGGATGGTGCTTTACTGGGACATATAGAAGATGAAGTGAAAAGGAGAATTTGTTAGATAAAAATGATAATCAAAATATTTTAAATTCAGATGTAATTTTTGAAGATTTTCCCCACAGAGCTAAAAAATTACCTGCAGCAAAGTTTGACTGACAGGCAGGCTTTAACAAACAGAGAAGAAGACAAATGGCATGCAAAACAGATAGGGAAGTATTTGCTGCTAATTACTTGAGAAAGCATTTTAATTAAGTTGTTTGCCAATTAATGCCTCATTTTTATCATTCCATAAATATTTAAACATGTTTCATAAACTTTTCTTCTTATGGAAACACTTGCAAATGTTGTTATGGAGTTTCTTGGGGAATCTCTTAATGTAAAAATTATATAGTTTAGTAAAGTTTTATTTGCTATTCTCATGAATAAGTAAGTAAATAAATCTGTCTTGTTATTTAGGTAGCTAAAAGCTAATCTTCAATCTAGCTGCAGTAATGCTTCCTTCTATTCCTCTTGTGATAGTATATACTGTATATTATCTGTACAGATAATGCTCAGATTTATCTTTGCAGTCCTAACTTCTCACTTGATCTCCAGTCTGGCATCTCAAACTGCCTAGTAGACATCTCATACTGGATGTCCTATAGACATCTTAAACTCAACAAATTCCAGAATGAATTCATTTTCTTTTCCCCACAAACCCAGGCTCCAGGTTATCTTCAACTCTTCAGTCTTTCTCATTTTCCATTGCCAAGTCCTGTTGATTCTAACTTCCTAACATCTCTCATATATGTCTCATATATGTCTCCTCTTTTCTGACACTGCTATCACCATATTGCAGACCATCATCATTTCACTGTTGTTAAATTGAAAACAACCTTCTGGTTGGTCTACGTGACCCAAACTTATCCCAACTGTAACCCATCCTTCATTCTGCTGCCAAAGGAATCTTCCTAAAGCACAGGCCTCACTATATCACCCTCTTTTCTGTAATTTCCTGCAACCTATTACTTCAAGGATCAAACATAAAATTATCTGTCTGACTTTTAAAGCCCTTTGTAACCTGACTCCTTCCTATGTTTCCATTCTTCTTACTCCTTACTTCTTCCATATACTCTGATCCCATGATATTGACTTCTTTGCTATTCCTTGCACAAGACACTCCATCTTCTGACATCTGCACATTTTACTGACTGTCCCTCATGTCTGGAATTCTCTTTTCATCTCCACTTCCTGGCTTCTTTCAAGCCTCAACTCAAATCCCAAATTTTTACCACAAGCCTTTTTCAATCATTCTTGATGTGAGTGCCTTCCCTCTGAGATTATCTCCTCCAATAGATCCCATATATACCTTGCTTGTTTGTAGTTGTCTGAATGTTGTTTATACCATTAGATTATGAGCACCTTGAGGGAAGGGATTATTTTTGTCTTTCTTTGTATCCTTAGCACTTTTATTAGTCTACATGCTACATAGTAGGTACTTAATGTTTGTGGACTTGTCAGGAAAACTGAAGTGAGATGATTTCATTTCATGGTTGGAGGGCTTGCCTTATTGTCAGGAAGACTTGGATTCAAGTCCTGCCCATGACATATATGAGCTCAGTGATCATGACCAAGTAATGTAACATCTCAATACCAGGTGCTCATCTGTTTTGTGGGAGAAGTTTTTACAAAAGAAGTTCTGTACCCCAAGTGAAAAACAGAGGTCCAGCCTCCTCCTCCCCCCAAAAACTCAGTATATAAAGTTAGGTCCACTATTTGTACTTGCTGTCTGATTCTTATGTATCCTATTCTTTTTCTCTCCAGACTTTGATGTAGAACACTTCATTGCTTGATTATATATTAAAATGTTGACACGATCTCCATTAATGAACACCTGCCATTGTACCAGCTATGAGAAGGCATGAGAATATGGAGATAATTAATCAAGTCGTATCAGTTTAAGTATAATGTTTTCAATCAAGGTTAGGAAAATAATACCAGATGGATTTTTAAAACCTTCCAACAAATATAAATTGCCTACTTCTCATGCAATCAAAACCTTTAACTGTACTATAGCCCTACAAATTAAAAAAGAAAAATTAAAGATACCACAAGAGAAGGATAAGCAGGAATTTGTTCTTACAAAGTTACAGCCAAGTTTGAGATGCAATCAGTAGATATTGAGCTAAAAACATTTTCTCAAAAAACAAAGTATCTGCATTCTGTATTTCATACAGTTATAGTATTTGTTAATTACATCACAAAAAGCATTTTGATATCTCACGGTTCACAATTAAGCAGTCTGCTACAGTTACGGACTATGGAAAGTTTGTTTTCAGGATTTTAGTAAAAGGAGAACTCATCTCATCTTGATAGTGAATTGTATTTCCTTTTCATTTTATTGACTATGTGCAGACCAAGCAAAAGGAGTAGCATGACAAATTGCATAAAAACTAGTAGCCAATCCATTTTCTTACTAATCGGTTGATTGATATTCTAGACAGTAGCAAATAAGCCCCCTTCCTCTCTCCCCAACTATTTCATGAATGGCTATTTCTTGAATGGAAGTTAATTGTAATATTTGGCTAATATCTAATCTTTAAATAACTATTTGATAGGACACTATCATCAAAATGAATGAGTAAGGAATTGTCCTCAGAATGGTAAAAAATGGGCTATACAAAGTAAAGCAATGACATTAGCAGCAGCAACAACAAAATAGGAAAAGTGAAAGAAATCCTCATAAGGAATACGTCAAAGAAAAACGATTAAAGAAACTAAAGAACTTAATAAACCAAAAATGAGGTCCCAAAACAAGGAAGAAACTGAGGAGAAATCTTCAAAAGAATGTAATATTTAAATAGCAACAATTAGATGGCCAGAAATGAGAACCTAACCAATCCCATACTCTGAGTGACTAAGAAGTTTAAGGGAATTAAAAGAAGCTATAAAGAAAGAAAACCAGAGCTCTTAAGTGATTCAAAGGGTTAAACAGGGAACTGATGATTTAGATTAATAGGATGAAAAACAGTGGGCACATTGAAAATGATCATAGCAGACATAAAAATGAGTGTGTGTTTAGCAAGAGAGAAAGGAAGATATATATACATATATATGTGTATATATATGTATATATGTGTATATATGTGTGTATATATACATGTATATGTATATATATGTGTGTGTGTATATATGTATATATATACATATACATATATATATATATATATATATATATATATACCCTTATCCTCAAATGGACTTGTGATTTCATTGATGTGGATTTTCCCTTGAATTACTCTGATGATGATCATTGATGTTTGCTCATCTCATGCAGTTCTTATCTGAGCCCTCCCACAAGTGTGCTGAAGCAATTCCATCAATATTTTTGGGAGTCTTCTTTTCTTTTTATTGATATCATGAGGATATAAGTTTAGCACACAGGATGTCCATCAACATGACTATTCCATTTGTTTTATATAATACATCTCTTTAATGACAGACTTTGTTCTTGTCCTTCATTCCTTATTTATTATGTATTGCACTCATGTTCCCATTCACCTGCATTACCCTGTGATTGATATGTATCCTTAATTCATCACAGATGGCAGTAATCAATTATTTGCATCCATGCCATAATAAAATTTAAAAAAATAGCAAAATGGGAAGAACATTTGAAATCTCTAAAAACCAAAACAACTGAACCAGAATATCGAATTTGGTAAGAAAATCTGAGAATAATTGGCCACCAACCAAAAAAATGATGAAACAGAAAGCCTGAATACCATATTTCAGAGGAATTCGTAAGAGGCAATTGTGCAACAGTAGTGGAATTAGAGGGTGAACATCAAATTGATAGAAACCATAAGACATCATCAAAGAAGAGCCAAAACTTGATATCACCCAGAAATGTAGCTGCCAGTTTCCAAGGCTTCAACATTGGAGAAAAATCTCAAAAGCAGCTAGAAGGAAGCAATTAACACACTTAGGTCAAACTGCAAAGGACAACTCATCAAAGAAAAAAATAACCAGAATAGGTTACATAAAAAGCAAAGATAATTGACTTGCATCCCAGCAAAACATATACTGCAAAGTTGAGCATTTTTATATATGTAAAAACATGAAAAGTTTCAACCAGATCACACATTTTCAACTCTCCTTCAGATAATAACTTAGTCATAATGCACTTTATGTTTCAAAAAGCTCTTTCCTTACAATTACTTTAGAGTAGGTTGTATAAGTATTGCTTCTACTTTAAAGATAAGGAAACTGAGGCTCTAAAAATTTAAGTTAAAAAAATTAGATCCATGATTACACAATTAATAAGCACTTGAAGCAGTATTCAAAATCAGGTCTTGAAGTTTAGATTAAAAAAAGATTAGCTGTGCCTTTCAGAGATCCAATGTAAGTGAAGTCTTTGAAAAGTAAATACTAGTTCCCAAAAAGTAATTACAAAAAGAAACAAGTTAATATAGGGGGAAAGCCTAGCTGGTTGAGTAGTACTTCTTAGTAGTATCACATTTCCAAAGTAACCTAACTTCATAGTTCCTCAGTCTACCTGACTCCTGTGACCAAATTCTCCATTCTTTTTGGGGTAAACACAGGGATAGTTATACCCTTGACTTAATCACCCACAAGTATTCCACTTCTTGAAGACCTCTGAAATTCCTTTATCTTATCATGATCTTTTACCATTTCATCTTTACCTTTGTCTTACTACTCACAAACCTATTCTTTGTCCTCGCAACGAATTAAAATTTTACCAAGCATTCATTCATGCACTAACCATATTTTCTTCCCTTCCCAACTGTTTATGAACCTGTTCAACATTACACAGTCCTTTATTTTTTAATTCCTTGGTCACTTGTCTTGTCACTAATCAAATGTTTCCAAACTTTGTCCCTGGACTTCTCTCACTGTCTACCTTCTTTTCTTCTACTCACATGCTACTAAAATAAGCTAAAGGAAGTCAGAAACCTGTGCTTATCAGGTCCACTAAAATATGTGATATCTAATCTCAACTGGGCACTCATGGAAGAAGACCATCCCTCTATTCTTTTGTAATTGATTCTTCTATCCAACTTCCCAAGTTGGTCATTTCAAACCTCTTCTCTCTTCAAACTTCCCTAGCACTCTATCCCTTTGCCTGTTCTCTGAGGATCTTGCCTTATGCTTCACAAAAACAATACTAGGTCTTTAACTCCAGGCTCTCTCTTCTTCCTTTCTCCTCATCTCACAGCTGCCAGACATCATCTCTTACTATTTCCTTCTTTTCTCCAGTCTTTCTCCACAGTTGCCAAAGTGATTTTCCTAAAACATAAATCTGACCAACTTATTCAAAAAATTCCAGTGGCTCCCTCTATTTACAAATATAAACTTCTCCATTTAATATTTTAGTCTCTTCACAAACTGGCTCCTTTGTGTCTTTCTAGACTTCTTCAGCATTACTTATTACCCCCATCCCACACATACTCTATGCTATGACTCACCTTTACTGGCCTAGTTGCTATTCCTAATACTTAGGGTCCATCTTAAGTCTGCAAGCCTTTGAATTGACTGTCAACTACTCCTGGAATGCTTTCCATTTCTGCATCTGTGTGTGTATGTGTGTGTGTGTTTTAGAATTTCTGACTTTCTTCAAGATTCAGCTCAAATGCCATCTGCTACAGGAGGTCTTTCTTCCTTCTTACAGCTACTAGTATATTCTTCTCTAAGGTAACATTGTGTTTCCTCTGAATGTATCTTGTATTTAATTGTATGTGTGTGTGTTCATAGACATACATGCACACACATGTATAAGTTTTGTCTTTCCAATTAGAATGTAAACTCTTTGAAATCAAAGATTATTTTCATTTTTCTTTGTGTCTTCCTCTTGGCTCCAATATATGGCAATTAGTAAATACTTAATACATGATTGTTTGATTAATTGAGTTAATATCTAAATCTATGTGAGTTTCACACACACACATTAACAGAGTAAATAAAGACAAGGATGAGAAAATTCAGATTAAATGCATCAGCAAAAAATGGTACTATTTGAACAAAATTAAAGTACATATCCTTGTTTTCTATTAACAAGCGGCAACCAATAAAGGTAGAAAGTAACATGTATTATCAGAAGCAAACTCACTATTAGGTGGTTGGTTTTTTTCCCCTTAACTCTTTTGTAGTTCCACACAAGTCTTATTCCTGTGCCTTATGGAAGAGATCTTGGCTATGCCAGTGGAGCAAGATCTGGAATGTTCTATCATGCTAGGAATGCATGCATATTTCCCAGGGGCAGAATTTGTCTGTTTTGTGAAGATCAACCCTAGCTCAGTATAGAGAGGCTAATTACTGGCAGGTTGATCGATAGGGGATGGATTTCTTGATCAAGTCAACCAATTAAACAAAACTATAAAATGGTACAAAATGTTGTGCAATTCTGTTTAATTTTTGTAGTAACAGTGTTTCAACAGTGGAAAAAGAAAGCAAGAATGCTAAAATTTCTAGACATTTTATATTGTTTATATAGATTATATTTACTGTTACTACTATAAATGAGATAATAGCTACTATCTATGCAACATGTTGACTTTACAAAGTGCATGTCAGAGGTTGGATTTGAACCCAAGTCTCCTTGATTTCCACTTCAGTCCTTTTTCCATTGTGCCCCAAAATGTAGGATGCTCTTGGCCCATGCAAAAGGAATAGGCATACTTCTGTAGGAAATAAATCAAATTAACCTCAACATTTTCTTTATAAATAAAACTAGGAGACAAATAGAAGTTACAGCTTAATGGAAAGGTGGCTCAAGCATTCTTCTTGAAGGGATAAAGATGTTGCCTAAATTGGTTTTATTGTACAACAAAAAGCAAAATGAGATATTATTTCAGTGTCATCTAAAATTTCTGGTCTTGTAATATCATTTGTAAAAAAATATAGCATGAAGATATTTGGTGCTAATATGCCATCATCTTTTGCAGAGGAGGAAGAGGTAGAAAAGTTGTGTTAATTACTTGATTAAAATCTTCTGATTTAAATTAACGTATGCTCTAATATTCTGTAATTTTAATGCTAAGATGAGTAGAGGGGAGAATACAAAAAAAAGGAAACTATGTCTCTGAAAGAGGCCAAAGCTTATGGACTATGTAGAAGACTCATTCCCATGTATCAAGGACCTTTTCTTTAAGAATTGTTAGAAGGTACCAATCAAACTACCAAAATATTATTTTATAGAGCTAGAAAAAATAATAACAAAATTCATCTTGAAGAATGAAAGGTCCAGAATATCAAGAGAATTAATGTAAAGAAATGCAAGGGAAAGTGGCCTAACCATACCAGATCTTAAATTGTATTATAAAGCAGCAGTCCTCAAAACTACTTGCTATTGGCTAAGAAATAGATATCCCATGCAATCCACATGGGATTCTAACATGACAGTTAATGCATTTTCTAACGTTTTGACCATCTCTTTGATGCTGGAGGCAATGTATATCTTGAAAGAAGTGACTGCAGGTTTGGGTTACTGCTCCCTGTATCTTCTAGTTTTTCAGTATTATCTTCCCTGTTAATGAGGAATCTTGTGATCATGAGATTAGATGCCAAAATATTCCTTTGAAGATTATAAAAGTTTGGCCTTCTGGCATGGTTTCCCTTAATTCTGTCTCCCTGTAGTCATTATTTGTATAATAGCCAATTCTGGGGTGTATGGTTTGTTCATGGAGGACTAGAACCTCTTATGTGAGGGCTTGCTGAACCTCCAGGGCTGCTCATCCACCTGTCACTCAACTTTCCCCTGTGGCTCCAAGAAGCTATAGAATGGGCAGCAGCCACACCCCCACACAACTATCTCAGAAGACTAGCTAAACCAAGTTAGAGGCAACCAATAGTGCTCAAACCCTTCAGTGAGTGAAGGGAATGTCTACCCCAAACATGTGAAGACTTCCCCCAGCAGAAAGGATGGATGAAAATATTTGTTCCAGTGGCCAAAAAGGTAGTTGAAGCAGGCATTGTGCAGGGCTTAGACCTTGGTAAGACATTGAAGATGCCAAGGTTATCCATTGCATCTTGGGCTATCACCGGTCATCTTGACTTTTGTCTTGCCACTGGACATCAATGACACTGGAAGAGAAGGTGAGACTGTTAACTTTGTGCAGCTCTGCCTCATATAAATTCAATTCACAAATGAGTGAAGACATGACCTTGCTATGTCATTGGTCCTCTTCAGAAACAAAGGGCAAACAACAGTAGCCAACTCTAATAAATTCTTGATCTTGATAGGTACATGTGATCGGCACAATTATTGCACCTACTGCATCTGCATCTGCAATGTCTTGGATTTGATGCACTGACCCGAAATACAAGCTCTTTATTTGGAGAGGAGTTTCTGAACAGATCTAGGGAGTGGGCTGACAGCAATGTAACACAAGCTGAAAATTCTAGAAAGTCTTAGAATACAGGAGGTCCATAGTATTCCTATTATTATGAGTTAGAGAGGGACAGATACTAATCAACAACTATTTAGTGGGCATCTACTATCTGATTGGCACTGTGCTGGCCACTATGAAGTTGAGAGAAATATAAGATGCACCTAATCCTTGCCCTTGAGGAGTTTATCAGCTTGACTTCTGTAGTCAAATTTATGATCTCAAAAAAGATCATATAAATATCTGAATGGTTCGAAATCGTTGGGTATACAGAATTCTCCAAGCAGAAGGCATCGAAAAATTTATTCAGGGCCCAGAGCAACAAATTAGCGAACCAACCTCCCCATTCCAGTATTGTGAACACAAGCCTCCAGGCCCAGTAGGCCCACCTCACAAGAGTAGCCAGGAGGCCACAGAAAAATAAGACGGCATAAATCATATTCACTGGCCT
>CM053622.1:236384360-236403508 GCA_028646595.1 Phalanger gymnotis
TTTTTTTTCCAGCTGTAGTTTCTCACCTCTCCTCGCAGTCAAGCCTCTGGCGTTCTCAAGCCCCGCCTCAATGACTAGAGACCAGAGTCCAGGGACCCATTGGTTCCCGAATTGGCCCCTCTTAAATCCTTAATCTACGCCCACACAGGTTTCACACCTGATAGGGCTTTGGGCCTGGGGCTTAGCGGTTAACAGGTGAAAGTACTTTCACGGTAAATAAAAGCCAAACTCCTCAAGGGCACCCGTTAAACTAAGCCCATTTTGCCTTACTGGCACAGCTTCTCAGTTGTAGATTCAAGAAATTCATTGAATAGTTACTAAGCATCTTGTATGAAAGGTACTGTGCTAGGTACTGGGGTTTCAGTTTGTTGTTGTTCAATCGTTTGTCATGTCTAAATTTTCATGACCGCATTTGAGGTTTGTTGGCAAAGATTCTGCAATGGTTTGCCATTTCCTTTTCTAGCTCATTTTACAGATAAAGAAGTTGAGGCAAACGGGGTTAAGTGACTTACCCAGGGTTATATAGCTAGCAAGTGTCTGAGGCCAGATTTGAACTCAGCTCTTCCTGACTTCAGGCCAGGTAGTCTATTAACTTTGCCACGTACCTGCCCTTTTACTGGGGTTATAGTGATACCAAGGGAAAACAGCTCCTGCCCTCAAGAAACTTACATTTTATGGGATGCAATGCATAAACAGAAATGGGTAAACATAAACAAGAGGTTGTTTGATGAGGAAGACTAACAAGTAATTCGGGGTCTTAGAATAGTAGCAAATAACACCCAAATGTCTCTTCAGACCAAAAATGGAAATAGCTCCCCCAGTTTAACGATAATATCTATTTATTATATGTTCCTCTTAGTACATTCACATGTTATCAGGGATATAAGTACCATTGCCCTCATTTGAGAAATGAGGAATTGGTCTGAGAGATTAAGTGGCTTCCTCATGATGCCAAAGTTATATGGGAGAGACTAGACTCAAACATAGGTTTTATGACTCCAAAATCCACTACTTTTTCTATTCCACCGAGCTTGTATTTCCTCTAGCTATTGGTTTACTAAGTATTACATGGAGAATACATTGCTAAGCGTTTTGAAAATACAACAGGGGTGGGGAATCTGTGGCCTCAAGGCCATATGTGGCCTTCTAGGTCCTCAAGAATGGCTCTTTAACTGAATCTAAACTTCATGGAACAAATCCATTAAAAGGAAAAGAGGTGGTTCTACTTCTAAAAGGTGGTAGTGCTAGCAACTGTACATATTAGAGACCTAGAGAGAACATCCGGGACCAAATTAGTTTCAATGAGAGGAACCCTGTGAAATAAATAAGGAAGGTGAGATTCTAAAAGCTTATGTATCTTTCCTGATATCACATGACTAGAAAGTGGTGGAACCAGAATTTGAAGCTCATTCTTTTGAGTCTAAGGCTATTCATGCTAGAGTAGAGGTGGGAGAGGAGAAAGGGTAAGCATTGTGCCAGGGACCTGACTCCAAATCCTGACTCCAGTATTTACTAGCAGCATGACCTTGGCCAAGTCACTTAATGTCTCTGAGTAGCAGTTTTCTCCTTGGTAAAAACAGGGATAATGATATCTAGATTATTCTTTTAATAGATAGCTCACAGGGTGAATGATGAACAAAGTTCTTATAAAGCTCTAAAGCACTTTTTTAGTGAAATTTTTATTTCAAAGTAAAATTATAATATCAGCCTACAATTATTTGCACAGTAAATTATAACAAAATTATTTTCAAAAATGTTTGTCAGTTGCTGTGCCTAGTACTTCTAGTCTTTTTTTCTCTTTTCAGACTTAAATACTAAAACTTAAATACACAATAAGAAAAGAAAAAGAAACATATTATAAACTTCAATATTGAAACTTAACTATAAGAAAAGGAAAAAAAAGCATTGCCATGTGTACAGCAGAATGTAAGAGAGGAGTCAAAGTACACAGCAATAAATTTCCATTTCAAGGAAGCCTATATAATGAATACTATTTCATTTTGTTGAGAGCTGTCCATCTTTTTTCGCTTCCTTATAAGTTCTCTTTTGTTCTCTGCAGTGCACTTTTTACTTTATTCTTTTTCCTGCCTCCCACCCCCCCCCCCCAGAAGGTGACGATTAAGCATGGGTATATTTATATAGAGGTATATGCATACACATATACACAGACATACATATATATGTATATATACATATATATACATACACACTATATTCATATACATATGTATACACACATTCATATACCCTCATACATATACTTACATATACATGTACTTAGATATCTATAATCATACTTATATATAGACATATACATTCATATGCATCTATGTAAGACTATACTATACTTATTTGTCCTCTCTTTCTCTGAGGGTGGATAACCTCTTCCTTCATAAGTCCAAGTCTTTCTATATTTCCCCAAGTCCACCAACTCATCATTTCCTATACACACAACAATATTCTAACCTTATACTGTCCAGTTATTTTAAATAGTCCAAAGCAATGTTTATAAATATGGCTGACACAGTGCAGTTTCCCTATTTTTCGCTACCTAAAGCATTTCTTAATGATAAATTATTTTTGTTCCATAGTGTCCTATTGATGGAAAGGTGAGAGGCTGCTAAAGGGAAGCTTTGCCTATGCCACAATTTTACCTGGCATTGCTCCATGTCCAAAAGAAACAAAGAATCAAAATCTTTACTTCAGAACAGTGGTGGTGAAAGAAGTATTTATTCCCTTCCCTAGTTAGTCAATACACATTTATTAAATACTTACTATATGCTAAACACTTCTACAAATATCATTTCATTTGATCCTAACAACAACCCTGGGAGATGCTAGTATTATCCCTTTTATACAGTTGAGAAAACTGAGGCAAACAAAAGTTAAATGACTTGCCTGGGGTCACACAGCTATTAAGTGTCTGAGGTCAGATTGGAACAAAGGTTTCCTTGACTCCAAGCCCAGCGCCCTATCCTCTGCAGCAGCAGCAGCAACTACCACTGATAGACACCAGCTGGATATAAAGAAAGATAAAGACAGTCTCCACTCACAAGGAGCTCACAATCTAATAGGGGCTACAACCTAAACACAACTGTGTACAAATAAGCTATATACAGGACAAATTGCAAATTATCAAGAGAAAGAAATCACTAGAATTAAGGGAGAGATAGGGAAAGGCTTCTTGTGGAAGATGTGATTTTAGTTGAGACTCGAAGGGAGCCAATGAGCAGAAACAAGGACGGAGAGAATTTCAGGCACCCGGACAACCAGGGAAAATGACTGAAGTTGGGAGTTGGAGCATCTTGTTTAAGGAACAGCAAGGATGCCAGTGTAACTGAATCACAGAATATGGGGGAAGGAGTGTGGAGTTTAAGAAGCCTGGAAAGGTGGAGAAAGGGCAGTTTATGAAAGGCTTTGAATGTCGAACACGTATTGTTGTTACTGTTTGCTTTTTTTACTTCATACTGGAAGCTAAAGGTAGAAACTGGATGTTACTGAGTAAGGACAGAGCTGTGCTTTAGGGAATTAGATTAGAAAGCTGGGAGGTAGATTGGAATGGAGAGAAACTTGTGGCAGAGAGAACAACCAGTAGGCTATTATAATTGTACAGGTATGAGGTGATGAGTCCTGAACCAGGGCGGTGGCAGTCAGAGGAGGGAAGGGGACACATGTGAGAGATGTTATAAAGGTAGCATCTCTAGGACTTGACAACAGATTGGATGGGGGCTGGAATGAGAGAGAGGGTAAAGAGTTGAAGATGGCACCTACATTGGGAGATTGGGGGGCTAGGAGGATGGTGGTACCCTCAAAAGTAATAAGGAAACTTGGAAAAGTAGTAGAGAGAAAGATGAGTTTAGTTTTTAGATATGCTGAATTTAAGATGTCCATAGGATATCCAGTTTGAGGTGTCCAATAAGCAGTTGGAGATGGGAGAATGGAGATGAGCAGGGCTAGATAAGTAGCTTTGAGGATCATTAGCATAGAGTTGATCATTCAATCCATGGGAGCTGATCACTAAGTGAAGTAGTATAGAAGGAGGATAGAACAAGGCCTAGGACAGAGCCCTGTGGGAAATCCATGGTTAGGGGACATCCAGCAAAGGAGACTGAGACCAAGCAGTCAGATAGGCAGAAGGAGAACAAGAAGCAGTACTTTCTCAAAAATCTAGAGTGTCAAGGAGAATGAAACTTGCATTGTAAATAGGACAACATGACCTTTCATTTTACTTAAATATACTTTCCTATCTCAAGGGAGGGTTCTATTGTGTGTGCATTTTATGGTGAGGGGCATCACTAGGAAGTTACGGCAACATAAACCATTTCAATTATATATAGAGAGGCAGCTAGATGGTATACTAAATAGAATGCTGGACCTGGGATCAGGAAGAACTGAGTTCGAATTCAGCTTCAGACACTAGTTGTGTGACCTTAGGCAAATCACTTAGCCTCTATTTGCCTCAGTTTCCTCATCTGTAAAAAATGAGAATAATATAATAGGATCAAACTCACAGTGCTATTGTGAGGATAAAATGAAATACTATTTGTAAAAGACTTAGGAAACTTTAAATTGCTATATAAATGCAAGCTATATTAACTGTTATATAAAATGTAAAAAAGTATTATGACATGATATGGTTAGTTCAGGTAAAAAAGACAAAAATCTTGTTTTAGTGGAGTGAACTTGTGAAAATAAGCAATACTCATATGAGACAAATGAGAAGCATTTGGGTCTCATTAACCCATTCCCAGTGTTCCTCTGTCCCTATTTCTTATATCCCAAAGAGAGTCAGTCAATAAATGTTGATTAAGAACTAACTATGTGCCAGTCACTAATTGTGCTAAGCACTGCGGATACAGATAGGAAAAGGAAATTCAGTGCCTGATCTCAAGGAGCTTACAATCTGGTGGGCAAAGATAACACATGAAAGGAAGCTGAGACAGAAGAGGGAGAGAAAGTACTTGATGTAAGGGAGGGATAAAGCACAAAGAAGTATAGCCAAGTGGTACATGAAAGTAAAGAATGACCTCAGTGTCCTGCTTAAATGAAGGTTTTGGTAGGAATTTTCTACTTCACCTTAAAATTAGAGGGAGCTCAAGGGTACAGGGTACTGATGAGGTATGAGATCCAAGGCTAATGGGATCATGCAGGATAAAGAAATTCCTGGAGCATGATGGTAAGATCCAAACGATTGCATCCAGCTAGGAAATGAAGAGAAGGAAATGGCATCTTCTTTCATCCCAATTACCCCAATGAAAAAAAATCGGACACTCTACTCTTCCCTTGCGACTCTGACAACTTTTTCCTCTGTCCCTGGTCTGAAATCTCCTGCCCATTACTTCCACTCCGGACCTCGTGAATATTCCTCTCCCTTTCCCCCAAATCATCTGCCTTCTAGGGGAAGCAAAAGTGATTGTGGCAGACAGTGAAGTACAGATCAATGAGGAAAAGCATACGGTAATCTAGAGTCAGATGTGGTGTCGTGGCATATATGTGTGTGATGCAAATGAAACATTATTATATTTCATTATCATTCTTTTCATCTTTTTTGATGGAGCTCAGATAAAAATGGTTCTGAGACAAGTTGCTCTACTGCTTTATTTCTTTTATATTTAATATTCTTCAGATCATTTAACAAGCAGATAAAAGAGCTCCTTTTATATTCAAATAAAAATATTAGGAGGTAAGATCATACACTTAAGGTTCATCGAAAGCAACTTCAGTGTAATAATAATAATAATAATAATAGACAAGGATAATACCTCCTCCTGATTTTGATGTCTTCTGCTAGGTTTTAATATTTTGAAAGCTTTTTATTCCATGAAACTTGAAAATTTTGAGTATTTGGGGTGGTGGCTGACACCTATTTAAACAAAATTTTATGGATCAATGTTATATCTGGGTGTATGTGGACAACAGTTCAATCTGTGATAAAGTTCCAGTCCTAGTGTAGTTCACCAGTTGAATTCTACAGGATATTTTGTGGTCTGTATTTGTAGTTTGATAATTTATCATCTGTTAGTTCATGAAAGACAGTGAGCTTATGACATATAATTCTAGCCACCAAGGTGTGACTTGCTAGGTGTTTGGTAGGTGTTAAAGTTTTGAAACCTGCAGTGATTTCTTATTCTGTTTCCATCATTTATTTCCATAGTAATAGTAACATTCACAATAATATAATAATGTCTCATTCCCCTCACATTTTTGACAAAGTTCAGATGGATGCAGGCCAAGGGCAAATGGATCTCCAGCTGTTATTCTTTCATATTTAGTGATCTATAGATGACTGTGCAGCTAGATAAAATAATAATAGTGGGGTGGAAACTCACCTTCTGTAGATCTCTCTGAAAAGTACTTTAAGTTAATTACAGCAGAAGACAGGACAACTGGGATTATATATACTGCATCCTATTTCAACATTGTTTTAACATCTTGTATTAGGTACCTATATTTTGAAAGATTTTGATTCCATGTAGTTAGGATACTTTAAGTGTTTGGTATGGGGATGTATTAAAATTTTTTTCTTAGAATTTTATGGATCAATTTTTATGTTTGGGTAATAATTTCAAGAAACAATTCTGTCTATAATATTTTCTAGTTGCAGTACTGGTTGTTGTTGACTTCTCAAGAATATTTGAAGCTTGCATTTGTAGTAAAGGGGTTTATAATTTGCTACTTTATAAATGATAGTGAGAAGTGTAAAATTCTAGCCACTTGATTGTTACTTTCTAGGGAATTGGAAGATACTACATTTTTTCAATGTGTACTAATATGTTGTACAGTTTCCATCTCTTAATTTCATAATGTGCATTGATCAAAAAGTTTGGGGTCCTTAAGGAGAACACCTCTATAGTTTCTGGTGGCAATGACCTGGTCCTGGGTTGCCATCATAAACCTTTCCATCTCTAGAAACAAATCTAAATGACACAGCCATATATTTGATATTTCTTTATTAACATAATGTGGGTTGAGTTCATGTGGATGTCATCCACTGAGTGCCTTTTAATTCAGTTCTTGTATTATAGCCATCTCATAGGCTCAATTCAGTTAAATCTCCTTCGGTTACATTTAGCAAATTCAGGGACATGGAACAGTTGCCATCTTTGCTATTGATTTGTTAAGTGAATTAGATCCAAAAGTAACTCTATAAGTGTTTAACCTACATAGTGTGTGGTCTGAGAGGATTCAATCAATCCTTTTCCTCTTTTTTGATGAGGAAGTATTAATTTTCTTTAGCTGCCTTAAGGTAATGATGCCTATGTTTTCTTAGCATTGTATATATTTTTTGTTTGGACATGTTCTTGACCCATCTTCAATTTTACTGTACCAAACATATGCATTGACCAGTATGGCATAAGTGTTATTTGCTATAAATGTGGTTTTCCTCTTCTTCCTCCTCTTCTTGTTCTTCTCCTTTTCTTCCTTCTCTTTCTTCATTATTATTATTATATTATCCAGAATTGTCATTATTACTATTAAAATGATCCAGAAAAAAGTATCCCTAAAGGAACAGAAAAAAGTAAGCTCTCCATCAATATCTTTTAGATTTGCAGCCCTCCTTCTTGTAGGCTCTCAGCACATGCTCATTTGCATGGCTGCCCTAAAGCATAGCTCTGCCAGCAGCTAGACATCTGCAGGTGATTTCCTTCAGTTATTTGTTGGCACAAAGACACTAAAAGACTCAATTAAGGCAGTTTCATTGGAAGCAAAAGTCAAGCGGCAGGATCTTCTGTGCTTTGATATACACACACTGTGGTTTGAACTCACCTCACATAAATTTTCCATGCTGAGCCAGCACTAACTGCCAAAAACCAGAAAGCCAATCAAAAAAGAAGATGCCTTGGCTTTTTACATTCTTTGAAATAAATGCTTAGCTGAGCTGCTGTGGTTATTAACATTTATGTGACATTGAATATCAGGAACATGTTTTATATTATCCATTTATGTCATCCTTACAGCATTTTTCTAAGGCAGGGGCTCTTTACCTGGGGTTTGTGAACTTGTTTTAAGATAAATAATTTGACAACTGAATTTGACTATATATGGTTTTCTTTGTAATTTAAAAACATTTTTGAGAAGGGGTCCATAGACATTGTTGGCCTGCCAAAAGGGGAGGGGAAAGGGAGCAAGCATTTATTAAGAACCCACTATATGTCCTGTACTGAATGCTTTACAAACATTGTCTCATTTGATCCTCGTTAAAAATGCAGGACGTAGGGGCTCTTATTTTTCTTATTTTACAGTTCTGAAAGTTGAGGCATAGTAATTTGCCCAGGATCACACAGCTAGTAAATGTCTGAGATAGGACTTGAACTTAGATGTTCCTGACCAGGCCCAGTACTCTATTCACTGGACAACCTAGCTTCTTCCAAGGGGTCTATGACACACACACACACACACACACACACACACACACACACAAATAAGTTTAAGAATTACTACTCTAAAGTAAAACCTTCTCTTTCTAAAAATTCAATGACCATCACCATCATCATCATAATCAGTTGCAGCAGCACAACAGTAGTAGTAGTAGTAATAGTAGTAGTAGTAGTAATAGTAGTAGTAGTAGTAGAAGTAGTAGTAGTAGTAGTAGTAGTAGTAGTAGTAGAAGCAGTAGTAGTAGTAGCAGCAGCAGCAGCAGCAACAGAATTTGGTGTCTGTATGTAACTTCAAGGTTAGCAAAGCACTTTACCTATATTATCTTATTTTGAGTGGGACATGGTGTCATGCAGAGAATACTGCAGATTAAAAGTTGACCTCAGGGCCAATGGTTCTAGGGTGAGAGAATCTGGTTTCAAATCCTTCCAATAACACCTAGTACCCAAATGAACTTGGGAAAGTCAATCTCCCTGGGCCTTAGTTTTCTTATTTATAAAGTGAGAAGATTCCAATTGACTTCTTTTCTAGCTCAGATCTTCTGAAATGACCCTATGGTCCTTTAATGATTATCCCTCTGAGGAGAAACAAGCATTGAATTCTGGGTAACACAAGAGACACAATGAGAACAGGAGTAGTTGTCAGTGCTCATGAAGGAACATTTCTGAAACTCTCCATTTGTCTTTCAAAAGAAATGTATCTGCAAGTTCACTTCAATTCCATTTGCTAATGATTAAAAAAAATCACTTCTATAGAAAAATCAGCCTTGGCACTTGTCTGTTGATGCTGACCTTCTGTTCTTAGGTAGCTCATCTCCCTGAAAATGACTAACTTTAGGGTGGTGGTGAGACGCCCAAAATCAATTAATTGCCACATTTAAACAAGCCTAAATAAAAGCCACATTTAGACATTTTAAAGTGACCCACTTTTAAAATGATTGAATATTTTTACTCTTGTTATATCTTAACTAAAGTCATGTCTCTCTGTCTGAAAGCTCTAACAGGAATGTGACTTGGAATTTTGCATGGTCAAGACGGGGATCCTCCTTTGTGCTTAGCCAGAGAAGTAGGTGATTTATTCATGAAGCAACAAAAACTTTCATGTTGTACAAATTTTTTTAAAGGGGAGAAAAATCAATATACAGCATCCAATGACAGTGGTAAGATTGTAAATGAATTCCTGGCACATCTTTTGTTCTGGGCTGGAATACCCTGCATTGAGACTGCCCCTATTTAATAGTTTCTGAAAGATTTTCTTGCATAATGGCATTTTAGCCATCACTTTAATGTCAACAAACAAGGCAGATTAATGCTTATAATCCGGAGCTGTCTGCACTCTGCTTATTAGAATGGTAGTCAGCTCTTCATTAGAATGAATGGCATCTGATTCTATAAGCTAGTCACAACAGAGGCACCTTCTTGCTGTGGTGTCACCCTGCAGATGACAACGTAGGCCATTACGAATGACACTCCACAATTCGTTACTTCCTGCCTCAAATTGTAGTTAATCTTTCATCCAAACTGTACACATGTGCAGCTTTAAGTGGGCCATCACAGCAAGTACCCAGTAATGCTGCAAGCACATGGAGACTGACAGAAGGTAAATTGCTTGTCAGGAGGTCTGTATTTCAATTCGCAGCATATTCCAAACACGTTGTGGGTAAAGCTCTCCACAACAGCTGCTTTCATTGCTAACTATTTTTGATGTAAATGTCAATAAAGCTCCAGGCCCCTTCATATTTTGGGCCAAGACTGTCCATCTTTCCCTATGCAGGCTGGCAGCCTGACTTCCATTTATCTACTCTTAGGAACATGTCCTATAATAATGATTGTCTCTGGAGACCGTTTAGAGTGATTGAAAGCAGTGATTGGGACAATGGGCTGCTGAATTTCATTGCTGGATTGGGTTGACAGGTGACTGCTTTTATACCCTTTAATCTGGTGGGGGAGGAAATAAAACACATACACTTCTATCTAGTCCACAGACAGTCACCTCTAGGTTGTAAGTCTATACTGGTACTTTTGTCGTTCATTGAAACAACTTGAGGACACTGGTTTATTGAACATTCATGGATCCCTCCAGTGGATCTTGGTTTTTGGGTGTGTGTGTGTGTGCGTGTGTGTGTGTGTGTATGTGTGTGTGTGTGTGTGCTATTTTTATTGAGAAATTATATGTTTCCCACAGAATTGCAGAAATGAGAGCATTCAATGGCTTGAAAATTAGTCTTGTGTGTAAATTCCTATCTAAGTCTCATTAGAAATCTCCTTTTAGAGAGGTTACCTGCTCACTTGGAATTAGAAACTCTATGTCCTCTAAGTAATGTTCAAAGGGAAATGGTGGAAGCTTGAACTTAAGTACCCTAAAATTAAAATATATGGCAAAAATTATTTGGTGGACTCTTTTTTGGACATATTTGCAATATACATATAGTTATATGTATCAATGTACATATAGAATTATGCACATATATAATATGCATACATGTATGCATATACATATATGTGTATATACTATATACATATAGCATGGTAAATGTGGGAGGAGTTTTTGTTGTTAATTGTTGTTTTTGCAAACATGGTCTAAAACCCATTATGCTGCTCACATCAATTCATAGGACACATTATATAGCACACTGCTATTATATATGGCTTTGTAATGTAGTGATTTCTATGCACATCTTAGTTAATTTAATTTAAAAACCACTTATAAAGCATATGGGCAAGGAACTGTGCTAAGCATAGAAAACATAAACAAGAAAATAATACAGAATTGTCCTCAAAGAGGTTATAATCTAATTGTTTTACATTCCCTCTTACAACTTTGAATTCCACTGTAGTACATACAGGATACCTAGAACACAATAGATGCTCAATCAATGTTTATTAAATAAATGACTGGTGTCAAAATAGTGCCCTCTTGATAATCTTTCCATAATAAAGTGAAAAAGATTGTATATCATCAATATGTACACAAAGAAATGATTTGACCATGAACTCAGTATGACTGAATCTAATATACTAAGGTGCTTTAAATTAACTATGTCTTTGTTACATCTCTTCTTGCAAATTATGCACCCCCCCATCTCAAACCAGAAAATTTTGTGATAAAAATTCTGTGACCTCTCTCTCTCCCTCTCCCTCTCCCTCTCTCTCTCTCTCTCTCTCTCTCTCTCTCTCTCTCTCTCTCTCTCTCTCTCTCTTTCTCTCTTCCCTCTCTTCCCTCTCTTCCCTCTCTTCTCTCCTCTCCCTCTCCCCCCAATCCCAAATCTCTGGGCTCTCTTAGGAAAAGTGGGAAGTCATGGTAAGAGCAGAAATTCCGGACCTCATATTACAAAACTGTGGGAAAAATTCACTCAGCACCAGCATCTGGCTCCCTGGCAGACCCCAAAGGCACTTGTGTCAGTAGCTTTAAAGCTCCCCATGAGTCTGTGCAGTTGCCTATGGTTACGCTGCAGATGGGTTCTGAGTTTCCTAATATCTCTCTCTCTCTCTCTCTCTCTCTCTCTCTCTCTCTCTCTCTCTCACTCTCTCTCTCGCTGTCTCTCGCTCTTGCTCTTTCTCTCCTCCCTGTTCTTTCTCTGTCTCTTATATAAACTGTCTTAGAATTATGAATCCAAATATTGTTTCTTCTCTTCAAAGGGCCACAGCACATTTCTATTTAATGTTTTTGTTTTTGTGTCATCCCTTGAGATAGTGTGAGACATGGAAGGATGTCCCCAAATCAAGGCTAGAAATCGCTGCTTTATAACAACTTATAAATAGCTTAGTTTCAAAGACTTTATTTTTCTTTTTGCCTGAGATTACATACAAAACCAGGAATTTACAAATGTTCTGTGTTCCAAAGTTTATTTGTAAGTCAGTTATTGGCACTTCAGAATCTCCTTTCCCATAGAAACAATGTTACAAATGTCAGTTAATTTCTCAGGATAGCCCCCAAAGTCTACCTAGTATACAACATAGCTAAAGACTGAATATTTACCATGACAAAAATACTAGTTAGTGCCAGACAAAAAGGTAATAACCATATGACCTAAGACTAAAAGGGACCATAGAGATCTGGAGCAAGTCAATTCAGTAAACATTTATTAAGCAGGTATTACATGCAAGGCACTGTGCTAGAGACTGGAAATACAAGAACAAAATACAACAAGCCCTGTCCTCAAGGAGCTTACATTTTACTTGGATTGGGTGAAAAAATGGCTAGAACATTCAAGGTAGTTTAAGTATGCACATAGTTAGGAATGGGAGCATCAGAAAAGGCTTTCTAAGAGGTAATCGCTGAGCAGAGCTTTTGATCAAGGTAAGGATTCAAAGAGCAGAGGGGATAAGGACATATGTTCCCAACAAAAGATAATGGATTTCATAAAGGCAAACAGAGGAAAGGTGGAATGATCAATTCCATAAACAGTTAGGAGGCTACTCTGATTATGAAATTAAATATTTGAGTGGGAGAAAGATGAAACAAATGTGGAAAAATAGATTCCAAGATGTTAAATGAAAGAATGAAGAGTTTGCATTCTATACTACAGGTAATAGAGAATCTGTTGAGCAGTACAGTGATACAGTCAGGCGTATGCTATAGCTTTAACCACTGTGTTAGATATGGATTGTATGGTAAGACTGGAAATGGGCAAGCCAGTTAAGAGGCTATTGCAATAAGACATGTAAAGGCCTATGGGGCATGAAGCCCTAATATAAGGTAATGGCTGAATAAGTGGAGAGAAGGCAACAAAAGGAAGATCTGACTGAGCCTGATAGACTGAATTGACCACCTGGCCAGAAAGAGGAAATGCATGAAGGTTTTAGGAAATAGATCACAAGCCTGACCCAGAGGCATAATAGTGACGGTAGAGTTTAATTATTCTAGTCATGGTATCAGGACAAACCTCCTACCAATTAGAGCTATTCAAAATAGTATACTGCTTCAATAGGTCATGAGTTTTTCCTCATTGGAAGTTTTCAAAGAGAGGCTCGAATGACTACTTTTTGTTGTGTGTTTGTCCTTCGTTCTTGAAGTAGACCATGACATCAGAGAGATGATAACATGACTTGCAGTTGACTTTGATTTGAGTGAGGGAGGGCTGTGCAAGGTCATCAGCCTCGATTTCTCCTCCAGAGCCATCTGGGTCCAGTGGCCAGATATTCATCAGCATGATTGTAGATGACCCAGGATGCAATGGGAAACCCTGGCACTTTTAGGCTAAGGTCTTTTCAGGTTCTCACTTTGAGTGAGGCAGCACCTATCCAGTGAATAAGACTCTTTGAGAAGTGAGTTAAAGGATGGCCCCTTCAATAAAAAAAATCCAACTGGGAGTAGAAGACCCTCAGGGTTGCTGGCCAAAAGATAAACAATTACTATTTACATTCACTCAGAGACAGGAGGGCCTAAAAATAACCATTAAGTGGTACTTGGGCAGGGACCTATTGCTGCCCAATCTATGAGCTTCAAGGTGAATTGGGTTTAAGGCTTAGTCTTTAAAAAGAAATCTAGCCAGTAAACCCTGAGTTAAATTAGGCGTCTTTTGGTCATGGAAATTACCTTCTTTTGGGTAGAACAACCTCAGATAAGAGGAGAGGAGAGGAGAGAAGAAAAGAGAAGAGAGGACAGGACAGGACAAGAGAAGACAAGAGAGGACAGGAGAGGAGGAGCTGAGTTACCCAACTGGAACTGGCCAGATGGGTCCCCATTCAGGCAGCTCACACTACTCACAGGTTTTGTTTGACCCTCATTCTAGAAGACGACCAGGACATCAGGGAGATGATGACATGACTTGCAATTGACTTTGATTTGAGTGAGATTGGGCTGTACAAGGTCACCAGCCTCACCAGTGCTGGGCCCAGAGTAAAGAAGACCTGAGTTCAAATCTGGCCTCAGACACTTAATAACTGTAACTCTATGTAATCTCTGTCTGTCTCAGTTTCCTCAACTGTTGTTTCAACAATTCAGCAAGTCCAACAACAAGAATGCTGCAAGCCCAGGTTCTTTTGATCTGCTTTACTAAGGAAAGCAACCTTAAGGGGTTAACAATCTCAATTTAATCAAACATGCAAATAACATTCACTTAGTTCAGGGGAAAAAGCCATCACCCTGAACTTCAGAGAAAATAAAAGCAAAGCAAACAAACGTGAGTCAACAGACAGATTTCTGTCTGACAAAATCACAATATACAGTTACCAGAGAAACATCAACATCAAAGCCGGGGAGTTAATAACAATGGCTGGCTGGCCTAGAGTCACGAATCATTCCTGCTATGGCTCAGAGCTCCAAAAGAGAAAGCCAACCTCTACATTTATATATCTTGTTCAGGGTCAAAGTGAGTCAGACATACGACTCACCCACATGACCTAAAATCGTCACAAAAATGCGACTTAAACCCACGTGGTCTAAAAGCCTCTGATGTCACAAACATGTCAGTCAAACCCATGTAAACTAGGCTTTCCCTTGAGGCAAGGAGGTCATCAAGGACTCCTAGTTTAATCCAGAAAACAAAGGCCAAACTCTTCAAGGGCACTTGGTTGAATAAGTGCTAAGAGCCCATCTTGATTCACAATACAACTGTAAAATGGGAAATAATAATAAATAGTACCTACCTCACTGGCTTGTTGTGAGGATCAATCAAGATAACAGTTATAGGATAAGTAAGAACTGATCAACAGAGGGAAGACATTTGCATTATGGAGTACTTCTGCCTTTTGAATCCCTTGTTTCCTTCAAGATTCGGCTCAAGCATCACTTTCTGAATGAACCTTTCCTGATCCCATCCTCCCCACATACCCTCAGTTTTCAGTACTGACTTTCCCAAAGTTATTTTGCATTTATTTTTACGTGTTGTATATATTTACTTAGGTAAATGTTGTTTCTTGCTATAGGTTGTAATCTCCTTGAAGGATAGTTTCATTTTTGTCTTTATATTCCTAGCATCAAGCATAAAGACTGACACATGCCAGGTATTAAATAAACGCTTATTGATTAATTGATCTGTGAGGATTTTAAAGGAGACTTCTAAGCAATTTCAGGGGCTTCTAGATTTGGCGTCACCAATTTTTTTTTTTTTATTATTTCTAATGTAATGGGGGTGGGGGTCTGGTGCATGTCTAGAATTCTTCAGATGGGATCTCCATGTGCTGGATGCTTGGGAGAAGATGGCATCTGTCCACATGGAGGATTCTAGGGAGCTGCTTCTGGGAAAATCAGTGATGATGCTTAAGAGAAGCGCCTCAGAAAGTCAGACTACGGAATAGACATGGATATTATGTTCCTGGTTCTGGTCATCTAACCTCATATTCAAGAGGATGTTCTTTGACTATCTGCTGGAACATTCAAAAAGCTATCATCCTCAGCTACTATCACTTGGTTTCAGTGCTGTTGGGGGACCTTGGCAACCAGTGAAGTAAATAGAGCCTATGACCATGTGCATTTTAAAGATCCAGAGGTCATCTTCACCATCCATTGATCTCAGAGTTAAGGTTTTGCAGCCAGAGTAGTATCAATTCCCTAAGAAGCCAAGAATGACCTTTAAGAATCATCTTTAGGACCATAGCCCAATTATAACTGACATGCAGGTTCACCTAGCAGCCTTGGAGTATCTGGACATAAACTTGGGACCAGTGCTACATTGAAACTGAGTTAAGTTTTAAGCCTACTTTTCCAGGAAATGTTTTCTGAATTGGATTGAAATGAATTGAATTGAATTGACACTGGGTCTGATTTTTTTTGTGCTTGACACTAGGTAGCAGCAGAGATCCAAAACAGCTTGGCTCCTCTCTGGAGTAGGGGAAATAGTATAGGCAATGGAAAGGAAGACATACATAATGCGCAGTTCATATGTATGGTATGTTCAAAAGTTGGATATTTGTAACTTAATTGGTATAATTTCATAAATGCTTTGTATTGAGCATATAATTGATTCATAGATATATCACCCTTAGAGGCCCAAGGGGAAATTGAGACAGAGAAGAGTTAAGTGACTTGCCCAAGGTCACATAGCTATTGAGTGCCTGAGGCAATATTTAAACCCAGCTCTTTCTAACTACATGTCCAATACTCATCCTTTCCCTATACTACAATGCCTCTCGTTCCAGCAAAAAGGGAATACTTTGAAGTTTTAAATACATAAATATAGAGAATGTCTGTTAACTTACAATGCTTGTTATTTTCCACAGTTTATAGGTGCTAAGTGGCTTCTTGACTTATTGCTATTATCTTCTCTCTCTATTCTTTTCACACTCTTTTTCCTCCCTCCCCTAATCTGTTAATGACTTCTAAATAGAAATCATACACAGAAACACTAGTGTGACCCTAGAAATGAAATAAGGTCTGTTTCTTAAATTGGGGATACTTCAGATACCAGTTAGGAATCTTTGTTCTGGAAGACTCTTACTTTACCTCTCATTAGCCAAATGAGTGAGAGTTTAAGTTCAGCTCTCTGGGAACCAATTCCACCTTTCAACTTATTTTCCCTGTCCATATGGCTAGTTAATGAGCCATGTAGAAAATGAGGAATCATTGATACAATTTTCTTAGGTGAATTAACAATTTAAAGGGATCAAAGGGGCCATGGTTGAGGTAAACATCAAATGGAAAGGCCTAGAGCTGGAGTAACTCCAATTGGAATCCAAATGACTTGGGCTGCAATTTAAATGGGTCCTTAAAGATTTTATCAAGTGATATTAACATCAGTTGAATCCCACAGGATTATACTCCTGTCACCTGAGTTGATATTTGCATCAGTAGAGAGAGAAAACTTCCAAATAATTGAGATCACAGAACTATTTGAGGATTTGACTTGAGCTTTTGAGTCAGATAGTTAAATGACATTGACACAAATAACACCTCTGTTTTTTAAGATAATTGTGAACATCAAACTTAAGGGATTTAAGCAGAAAGTTTAGAAAGACCAAGAATAACAATGACAACAATAACAAAAATAGTAACTAGCATTTATATAGGACTTTTAGGCATGCAAATTGCTTTACATGTGTTATTTGATTTGATCTTCACAGCAACCTTATCCCAATTTTTATAAATGAGGAAACTGAGTCTAGGAGAGTGTGAGAGATTGGTAAAAGTTAGGAAAAGTTAGATTTCCACAGATGAGTTAAGTTCCACAGAATAATTAATGAAGTATCAGCTTGAACAAAGAAAGGAATAAAAATTAACTAAGGTAGATGGATCCAGCCAATGAGAGAATAGCTAGTGGCTTTCTGAAAACCACAGATTCAGGATATTAGGAAAACTGGTCTAAAGTGGCCAGGTCAAATGGCTACTACCAATGCTTAATTGGCTAACTGAATATTACCTTACACATCCAAAGGGAGGAGTTTTCCGCCATTTTTGAACATGGGTCGTATGTTGAGGGGGCGAACATACCAAGGAATTGCATATGGGGGACATGTAGGAAAGATTGTGACCCAGAAAGGAGCAGACCAATCCATTCTGTGAAGGGAGGTACTGAGCTGACAGTGCATCAACATATGTCAGTCTAACAGAATAAAGTCAGTCTCACTCTTGTATTCCCCACTTCCTCTTCCTAAAGAAGGGTGGTGTCAGCTCCTGGTGAGGAATGTTTACCAATTCCTTTGGATTCCTCAATAATAATAAATTGCCCTTGATACATGAATTTCAGTGTCAAGCATATTTCTAGCAGAGAGGTTAAGTTATTTATCCCAGGTAATACAACTAGTAAGTGTATAAGGTAGAATTTGAATTCAGGTTTTCCTGACTTCCAATTCAGCTCCTTAACTATGCCATCTAACTGCCTCAAATGTCATTAACATTTTTGTATACTTGGCAACTGGATTGAAAAGTTGGGCTAAGGAAATGGGAAAAATGAGAAGTTCCTCACTAGTTCCTTATTGTATAGGCTAAGCCCAGATCTCTTCCACCATTCCATCTTCTTCCCTATAACTTTCACCCATCAATCTTGGTTTTTTTTTCTAAAACCAATGGCAATCATATATATAAAAATATACATAAAAATAAAATAAAATCAATAGCAATCTCCAATAACTGAAATGTACTTTTGCCCCATTTGTTGAGAACTCTGCTTTCCTTTAAGGTCTGGATAAGGTACCAGCTCCTTAATCAGGGCTTCCCTGGTGACCTCTCCTTCCCTCCTCCCTCTGTACACAATAGAAGTGATGCCTTCTTTCTCAAATTTTCCATAGTACTATATCACCTTCCTTTATATATAGATATAAGTATGCCATGTATTGTCCCTACTATTTGAATTGCAAACTCTTTGAGAATAGGGTCTATATCCTACCTATCTTTGTATTCTCAAGGGCAAACATAATACTTGGTACATAGCCAACAGGTGTGTGTGTGTGTGTGTATACATATACATATACACATATATGCAATATGTATGTATATGACAGGATACAGGCCCAAGCCAAGACCAGAGACTTTCACCCCTTACCCCAAAAGAATTTGAGTCACATTTGTCCATAGGCCTTGGAAACCCCACCTTGAACTCACCTTGAATCTTCCCACTTGCTCTGGTGTTCCCCTGAGGCCATAAGCCTTCTATTATCTCTAGGCCCAAATCTCTGTTACCCTTAAACTAGCCTAGCCCTCCATTGTCTGTTAACTCCAGGTAGCCCTCAGCCACTTCCCACCCCTAATCTCATTCTCTTGGTTCTGGAGTCTGACCTCTAGTAATTCCAGTCCCACCAGACTCCTCTTCAAGACCCTCCCTAAACCTTGCCTCCAATCACCCCAGAACCACCCCCAAGATCCCTGCCACAATATTTCTTTTTTTTATTTTTTTT
>CM053622.1:236404008-236439550 GCA_028646595.1 Phalanger gymnotis
GGCAGACTGGGGAACAGGGCAACCAGAGTGTATGCCATCTTGGAGTTGGGGGGGTGGAATGGGGAGAAAATTTGTAATTCAAACGCCTGTGAAAATCAATGCTGAAAACTAAACATATTAAAAATAAATTAAAAAAAAAGAAATCAAAAGCTGGAGGGCTCTTAACTACAGCTCCCCAGAGTCTCCACATCAGCACACCTCCAAGAGTGATAGCCCTCCCTGCTCCAAATAGCTCTGCTCTCTCTTTTTATACACTCTTTAGACATTATCAAATGTCATCTGAGCAACCAGAACTTAGGCTCCTCTTATTGGCTATGGTCTTTGTAAATCCCCTTAGACCCTGAGGGCGTCGTGTCCACATAGGCTTAGCACCTAGTAAATAAGGGTTTGGGCCAGTGGTTTAGCACCTAGTAAGACTTAATCAAAGACACCCAACTTAATTGATATTACAAAAAGTAAAATGCTTGAGTAGACTATATTGTGCTTTAGCTAAAGCAAAAAAAGCAGGAGTAGCAATTCTAATCTCAGACAAAGCAAAATCAAAAATAGATCTAATTTAAAGAGATAAGGAAGGGCACTATATCTTGCTAAAAGGCACCATAAACAATGAATCAATATCATTATTTAACATATATGCAGCAAGTGGTATAGCATGTAAATTCTTAGAGAAGAAATTAAGGGAGTTACAGGAAGAAATAGACAGGAAAACCATACTAGTGGGGGATCTCAACCTCCCCCTCTCTCAACTTGATAAATCTAACTGCAAAATAAATAAGAAAGAAGTTAAGGAGGTGAATAGAATTTTAGAAAAGGCAGATATGATAGACCTCTGGAGAAACCTGAATAGGGACATAAAGGAATATCCTTTTTTTCTCAGTGGTCTGTGGCACATACTCAAAAATTGACCATGTACTACGTTATAAAAACCTCAAAATCCAGTGCATAAAGGTAGAAATAGTCAATTCCTCCTTCTCAAATCATGACTCAATAAAAAATTATTTGTGATAAAGGACCTTGGAAGGATAAACTAAAAATTAATTGGAAACTAAATAATGAAATCCTAAAGAATGAGTGGGCCAAAGAACAAATCATAGAAACAATTAATAACTTCATTCAAGAGAATGATAATTATGAGACAACATACCAAAACCTATGGGATGAAGAAAATCAGTTCTTAGGGGAAGTTTTTTTAATCTCTAAATGCTTACATGAATAAAATAGATAAAAAGGAGCATGTGCATGCAAATGAAAAAGCTAGAAAAAGAACAAATTGAAAATCCCCAATTAGATACCAAATTAGAAATGGTGAAAGTCAAAGAAGAGATTAATAAAATTGAAATCAAGAAAAGTATTGATTTAACAAATAAAACAAGGAGCTCATTTATGAAAAAACCGATAAAATTGATAAACCCTTGGTTAATTTGATTAAAAAAAAGAAAACCAAATTACCAGTATCAAAAATGAAAAGGGTGAATTCACCTCCAATGTAGAGGAAATTAAGACAATAATTAGGAATTATTTTGCCCAATTGTTTGCCCAGAAATTTGGCAACCTTAGGGAAATGGATGAATATTTACAAAAATACAAATTCCCCAGGTTAACAGAAGAGGAAATAAATTACCTAAATAACCCCATCTCAAAACAAGAAATTGAGCAAGCCATCAATGAACTCCCTAGGAAAAAATCTCTAGGGCCAGATCGTTTTACATGTAAATTCTATCAAACATTTAAAGAATAATTCATTCCAATACTTTATGGACTATTTGTGAAAACAGGCAAAGGAGTCATACCAAATTCTTTTTATGGCACAAATATGGTACTAATACATAAACCAGGAAGAGTCAAAACAGAGAAAGAAAATTATAGAACAATTTCCCTAATGAATATTAATGCAAAAATTTTAAAGAAAATATTAGCAAAAAGACTGCAGCAACTTATCAGGAGAATAATACATTACAACTATGTAGGATTTATTCCAAGAGTGCAAGCCTGGTTCAATATTAGGAAGACTATCAGCATAATTGATCATATCAATAACAAAACTAACATAAATAATATGATTATTTCAATAGATGCAGAAAAAGCTTTTGACAAAATACAACACCCATTCCTATTAAAAAACACTAGAAAGCATAGGAATAAATGGAGTCTTCCTTAAAATTATAAACAGCATCTACCTAAAACCATCAGCAAGCATTGTATGTAATGGGGATAAGCTAGATGCATTCCTGATAAGATCTGGAGTGAACCAAGGATGTCCATTATCACCCCCAGAAATGTTAGCTTTAGCATTAAGAGAAGAAAAAGAAGTTGAAGGAATTAGAATAGGCAAAGAAGAAACTAAATTATCACTTTTTGCAGAAGATATGATGATTTACTTAGAGAATCCTAGAGAATCAAGTAAAAAACTACTTGAAATAATAAAAAACTTCAGTAAAGTTGCAGGACATAAAATAAACCCACATAAATCCTCGGCATTCCTATACATTACTAACAAAACCCAACAGCAAGAGATAAAAAGAGAAATTCCATTAAAAGATATTGTAGACACTATAAAATATTTGAGAGTCTGCCTGCAAAGACAAACCCAGGGCCTATATGAACACAATTACAAAGCACTTTTCACACAAATAAAGTCAAATCTAAATAAATGGAAAAACATCAGTTGCTCATGGTTAGGCTGAGCTAATATTATAATAAAAATGATAATTTTACCTAAATTAATTTACTTATTCAGTGTCATACCAATCAAACTACCAAAAAATTATTTTACAGAGTTAGATAAAATAATAACGAAATTCATCTGGAAGAATGAAATTTCCAGAATATCAAGGGAATTAATGAAAAGAATTGCTAGGGAAGGTAGCCTAGCTATACCAGATATCAAACTGTACTATAAAGCTGCAATCATCAAAACTACCTGGTACTGGCTAAGAAATAGATCAATGGAATAGGTTAGGTACACAAGATGCAGTAGTAAACAACTATAGTAATCTACTCTTTGACAAACCCAAAGAATCCAGCTTCTGAGCTAAGAATTCACATTCCACAAAAACTGCTGGGAAAATTGGAAAATACTAGGGAGGAAACTGGACACAGACCAATATCTTACACCACATACCAAAATAAAGTCAAAATGAGTTCATGATTTAGAATTAAATGCTGATACTACAAGCAATTTGGGAGAGCATGGATTAGTTTACCTATCAGATTTATGGGAAAGGGAAGAATTCATGACCCAAAAAGAGATAGAGAGCATTACAAAATACAAAATGGATAACTTTGATTATGTTAAATTGAAAAGTTTTGGTATAAACAAAGTCAATACTACAAAGATTAGGAGGGAAAGAAAAATTGGAAGAAAATCTTTACAATCGGTGTCTCTGGTAAAGGCCTCATATCTAAAATATACAGGGAACTTAGCCAAATTTATAGGAATAAAAGTGATTCCCCAATTGAGAAATGATCAAAGGACATAAACAAGCAGTTTTCAGAAGAAGAAATTAAAGATATCTATAGGCATATGAAAAAATGCTTTAAATCACTATTGATTAGAGAAATGCAAATCAAAACAACACTTAGGTACCACATCTCTCTTGTCAGATTGGCTAACATGACAAAACAGGAAAATGATAAATTCTGGAGAGGATGTTGGAAAATGGAACATTAATACATTGTTGGTGGAGTTCTGAACAGATTCAGCAATTTGGAACTATCTAAAAATGTGGTACCTTTTGACCCAGCAATATCACTTCTAGGGTTGTATCCCAAAGACATCACACAAGTGAGAATGGGATCTGTATGTACAAAATATTTATAGCAGCTCTTTTTGTGGTAGCAAAGAAATGGAAATCAAGGGGATGCCCAACAATTGGGGAATGGCTGAACAAGGTGTGGTATATGACTGTAATGGAATACAATTATGCTATAAAATTGGAGAAGATACAGACTTCATAATAACCTGGAAAGACCTACATGATTCGATGCTGAGTGAGAGAAGCAGAACCAGGAGAACATTGTACACAACCACAGACATATTGATTCTGTGATGACTAACTTTGATAGACTTGGCTCTTCTCAACAATATAAGGCTCAAAGACAGCTCTGAAGGACTCATGATGGAAAAACTATCTATATGCAGAGAAAGAACTATGGAGTATGAATGCAGATTGAGGCAAACTATTTGCTCTTTTTTTTTCTCTTCTTTTTTGTTTTTGTTTCTTCTCTCTCATGATTCATTCCATTGGTCATAATTCTTCTTTACAACTTGACTATTGTGTAAATAAGTTTAATGTGAAGGTATATATAAAATCTATATCAGACTACATGCTGTCTTTGGGGGCAGGGGGGTAGGGCAGGGCAGGGAAGAAAATTTGAAACTCAAGAACATATAGAACTGAGTGTTGGAAACTAAAATAAAAATGTAATAAAAAAGAAAAAAAATCAAATAAGAGAGATTGAGAAAATATATTTTAAAAAATAAGAATAATCCAAGAAAAGCAAGAAGATTATGAAGAGAAAGTCAACCAACTGGAAAAGCAGATCCAGAATCTTAAGGATGAAAATGACTCCTTGAAAATTAGAATTGGGCAAGGGGAAGCCAGTGAGAGACCAATAAATAATAAAACAAAATATAAAGAATGAAAAAATAGAAGAGAATGTGAAACATCTTATAAGAAAAACAATTGATCTAGAGAACAGATGAAGAAGAGAAAACATGAAAATAATTGGACTACTTGAAAGCTACTATCAAAAAAATAATCTTGAAACAATAATACAAGAAATAATTAAAGGAAATTGTCCTGAAGTGTTAGAACAAGATAGTAAATTAGAAATAAAGCACTGATTACCACCTGAAAGAGATCCTACAAGGAAAATATACAGGAATATGATAGCCAAATTTCTGAAGCCCCTGAAACTCCTTTTTTTTTTTTTTAAGGAGAAAGTGTTACAAGTAACAAGAAAAAATCCAAATATGGCAGAGTCACAATTAGAATTACACAAGAACTTTCAGCAGTTACACTAAAAGACTGCAGGTCTTAAAACACTATATATCAAAGGGAAAAAGAACTGGGGTTACAGCCAAAAATGTCATACCTAACAAAGTTAAGTATAATCCTGAATAAAACAAATGGGTATTCAATGAATTGACAGACTTTCAGGATGTTATTGCAAAAGACCAAAACTAAATAGAAAATTTGACCTACAAGATCCAAGACAAATATAATGTAAACACAAAAGACTAATTACAAGGGACTCAATAAGGAGAAATTATTTACTTTGTCTAAGATTTTATTAGTAATTTGTGTAGTCTGGAAGAAAGAGTGGGATAGAGCTGAGTATGGAGTGATTCTAAAAAGCAAACCGATGTAGGAAAAGGTAGAGTGATTATCTCATACAAATGATATGTGATAGGAAGAACTGATACAGAAGAATTAGATGGGGGAGGAGGGCAGATAGTTCTGGAATCCTACTCTCATCTGGAATGGATTAAAGAGGGGATGATACATACATACATACATACATACACACATACATACATATATATACATATATATAGGTATAAAAGTTTTCTAAATTCATAAAGAAATAAAGGTAAGGTGATAGGGTCAAGGGAGGGATTCTTGGAGAGGTTAAGGGATAGAAGGACAAGGTAGTGGGTAGAAGTAAAGTAAAGGAGTGAGGGGGGATAGGAATAGGATGACAAGGATAGAGAGGAAAATAGGAAGGAGAAAAATATACAACAAGTAATTAAAGCTGAAATGTAAATGGTATGAATTTACCCATAAAATGGAAACTGATAGCAGATTAAAAATTTGAAGTAAACAATATGCTACTTTTAGGAAATACTACAAAAATGAGAAATACAAACAAACGTATAATAAAGGTCAAGTGTAGAATTTATTATCTAAAAATGCAGGGATAGTAATCATGCTCTCAGACAAAATTAAAGCTAAAATCAGATTTAATCAAAAGAGAAAAATAAGGAAACTAGACTGTCGGCCATATTAATTGATAGTTTTACACCAAATAAAATAACTAGACAGTATAAAAGAATGAGGATATACCTGCCAAAACAGACATGGGAACTATATGAATGTAAACACAAACTATCTTTTATACAAAGTTTGATCTAAATAATTAAAGTAATATTTATTGTGTATGGGTAGATAAGCCAATACAATAAAGAAAATTACAATTTTACCTAATTAATCTATTTAGATAATACCATTCCAACTAAAAAAAATTTATCTTACTGAGGGAGAAAAAATAGTAACAGGGTTCATTTGGAAGAGTAGAGGGTTAGGAACTTCAAAGAAATCAGGGGTAGAAGATGTGAAGGAACTAGATTCAGTAGGATCAGACCTTAAACCATATTATAAGAAGAGAGCAGTGTGAAAGTTTAAAATGGGTATTTTTATTATTTTGAATTAAAATTTTCCTGTATAAATAAGACCTATGTAGCCAAGGATAGAGGGAATGCAGAAAAAAAAACTCTCATAGACAGTCTCCTAGATAGAATGTGATTGCCTCAGAGTATTGTTGTGGTGTAGGAAATAATGAGCTGGTAGATTTTGAAAACTATGGAAAGATTTGGACTTATGAAGGAAGATGTTATCTACCTTCAGAGAAACAGATAACAAGTGAAAATAAGCACAATATGACCTTACATATGTGTGTTTGAGTGCATATGTGTTTATATGTGTATGTTTATGGATATCTATGTTCATGTATGTATATACGTATATACATATACTATATATACACATATTTGTGCGTGTGTGTGTGTGTGTGTGTGTGTGTGTGTGTCTGTGCTTAATTGTAGCCTTCTAGGGATGGAGGGGAGGAAGGCAAAAAAATGAAGTTACAAGTGCACAGCAGAGGACAAAAGAAAACGTACTCAGAAGCAAAGAAAAGGTATTTATTTTCTGTAGAAATATCAATTATATTAAATGATACATGGATATCTAAGAAAATATTTCTTGAATTTACCTACTTTTGTGCATTCCTAATGTACTACCTCTTAACCACAGAGTCATAACTAGTGATCCTGGTAAGCTTCAAAAAATGAACTCTGAGACAGCCATATGACATGTTCTTTCAAGTTAGATTTTAAAAGCAAATCCATTTGAAGACAGAGGTTAAGAACACCTCTTACCCCTAACAAAACAGTTTAGTGGTCTGGAAGTTTGGCAAAGTGTGTGACTATTGCTTGGAAGTCCACAGGGAGTGAGTGTAGATCAGGGCAGGGCTGATGAAGAGCTTACCTAAGGTATTTCTCTGGGAAATGAGAAGGAAACACGATCGATAGCTTTCCATTTTAATTAATTATTTTTGCTAAATAAGTGCTAAACTCATTTGTGTCTATGACACTGAATTAGTATTATTAGCATTATCTAATTTGGTGGTGCCCGGGGAGGCAAAACCTGCTACTATCAAGCTGACAGCAGCTGAGTCCAGCAGCAGTGTCCTGGACTAGGAGAAAGCCCACAGTCATGATTCTGAAACCTAAAGCCAAGTCAGCAACTTACAGAGCTCAGAGCAGAAGGACAGCACTCAGATCGTACCCTAGATCAGACTGCTTTGGAGGCTCTGAAAGCTTGCAGGTCCTCATCCTAAGCTATCCCTGAGATAATAAAATATTCAGCATTCAATGACCTTTGAAAGTAGCAGCAGCCGCAAAAACTTAAAAGACCAAGCATGGCCTAGCTACTCCCTTTTAGAAGTGCACAGTTCCTGGCCCTAAACAAAGTCCAAAATCAGGAAGTAGGCTAGAAAATTCAACAAACAAAAATGAATCCTGAAATAAAGTGCTATAATGATGACAGAGATGTCCAAGAAACAAAGGCAGAAGGAAAGAAAGAATCAAAAATATCTATAAGCAAAAACAGCTTGTACACAAATTCAGCTAGAGTTCTTAGAAGAGACTAAGCAAGAATCTTTTTTTATTTTGATAGCTAAAATTGATTTTTATAAATGAATTGAGAGTAATTGAGAAAAGAATTGGAAAAATAAATTGGAATCCTAGTGGGAAAAGTTGAAAAAGAGTTGAGAGTTTTGGAAGAAAGATTTGAGGGGAAAATGGAAACTTAGCAGTAGAGGTACAAAACCTTACCCAAGCAATAGACTCCTTGAATATTAAACAGACCAAATAGAAGTTAACAATTGCATTAGACGACAAGAAATATTAAGATAGAAGTAAAAAAAAAACCAAGAGAAAGTGTAAGGCATCTCTGAACAAAAAACAACTGTCCTGAAAAGCAGACCAAGGAAAGATAATTCAAGAATCATTGGACTTCCTGAAAGCCACAACCCTCCCAAAAATCTATACTTCATAATTCAAAAAATTATAAAAGAAAGCTTCTCTGATCTCCAACATAAAAACTCCCAGGAACATGATAGACAAAAATAAGAACTTCCAGGTCAAAGAAAAAGTACTGCAAGAAGCCAAAAAGAAATAATTCAAAAATTGAGGAGCTACATTTAGTATTATACAAGATTTAACAGCCACCACCATAAACGAACAGAGAACCTAAAATACAATATTTCAAAAATCAAAAAATACAAGCTTATAACCAAGAATAACTTATTCATAAAAACTGATTATTATCTTGCAAAGGGAAAATGGACCTTTAATGAATTAGAGGGCTTCTGATCATTACTAATGAAAAGGTCAAAACTACATAGAAAATTTGAAATGCAAGCATAGGAGTCAAAAAAATTAAAAGAAGCAAATACGAATAAATAAACATAAGGGACAAAACAAAAATGAATTGTTTATATTCTAATATATATGCATATACATATAGACATGTGTACACACACATACTACATATATATGTATATATGTATATGTATACATATACATATATATATATATATATACACATACATACATACAAACTGCTAAGAAGAAAGGACAAGGAAATGCAGAAAAAGTTTGGGGAAAATTATCTCATAAAATTTGGATGCCCAAATAGAAGACTAAATAAATAAGAAGCAAGAGTTAGCTGGGGTCCTTACTTCATATTTAATCACATTGACCTTCATCTGAACTGGTTAAAAGAAGGAAGAATATGCATTTGAGTACAGAAATACATTTCACCTAACGGGGAAATAACAGGAAAAGGGAATACTGGAGAAATAGGAATTGTGTAGGTAAGCAAAACAAACTATATTAAAGTGTATTAAGAGGGAGTTTTAAAAATGGAAAGATGATGAACCTGTGATTGAAAAAGAAGGGGGATGGAGAATAGAAAGCAGGTGCATCAAACCAAAAGCACTAGTGCTTAGCACATTCCTTTCTCACCACTCTTGGTCTTCAGAAATAGGAGACAAGAAACTGAATAATTAAAAAGACAAATCAGGATTTTGGAATTTCATGGTGAGACAAGCTATCAGTGGTGATGGACACAAAATGCAAAATGACACATGTATTTGTGAATATGGCCAATGTGGATTGTTTGATTATGCATATTTCTTACAAAGATCTTGTTTTTCTTCCTTTTTCCATTGGGTCCTGGGGACATGGGAGGGAGAGAAGGTTGATTTTCATTAATTGAAAAAATAGAATTAGGTTAAAAAAAGGATGTAAGTTCACCGTAGCTGAGATCTGGTGAGTAACAGTTAACTGGGAAAAAAATTTTGAAACAAATTTCTCAGATGAAAGGCTCCAAGATATTTAAGGAATCAATTCAGATTTATAAGAATAAGAACTATTTTTCCTAATCAATAAATGATCAAAGGATATGAATAAGAAATTTTCTAAAGAAGATGGCCAAAATATCAATATTCATATAAGAATCTAAATCACTAACAATTTAGGAGGTGCAAATTAAAGTAACTCTGAGGCTTCACCTCACACCTCTCAGATTTACAAAATTGAGAAAAAAAGAAAAATGACAAGTGTTGGAGAGGCTATCAGGAAATAGGCACACTTTTAGAGATATAAATTGGTACAGCTGTTTTGGAAAGCAATTTGGAATTAGGCTCTGAAAGTCACTAACTAGATATATATCCTTGACACGACGCTACTAGTAAGATTATACATCTAAAAGTTCAAAGAAAAAGGGAAAGAACACTATGTACAAAAATATTTGTGCCAACTCTTTTTATAGTGACAAAGAATTGGAAACTAAAGGACTGATCATTAAATATGAAATGGCTGAACAAATTATATTACCATAATGGAACGTCATTACACCATAAGAAATGATGAAAAGGATAGTTTCGGAAAAACCTAGGAAAATTTGTAGAAACTGATTCAGAGTTCATTGAGCAGAACCAGCAGAAAAAAAATGTAGAATAACATCACCATTGAAAAGATAAAAACTGAAAGATTTAATAACACTGATCAATACAATTATCAATTATGATTCCAGAAGATCCACACCCTGACAGAGAGGTGATGGACTCAAGATGCAAAATAAAATGTTTATTTTATACAACTAGTGGAGGAATCTGTTTTGCTTCACTATGCATATTTCTTACAAGTATTTTTTCTTCCCTTCTTTTTTTTTTAATGAGGGGTTGTGAGGAGAGAAAATACATGCTTATTGACTGAAAAAGGCATTTAAAAGATAAGATAAGGGAAAAAAGATGTTTTTGGGAATCCAGTTCAAGGTGTCTGATAGGTAGCTGGAGATGATGACACTGGAGTTCAGGACAAAGGTTAGTTACACATGAGAATCATCTGCATAGAGATCATAATTAAATCCATGGGAGATAATGAGATCATGAAACAAAATAGAATAGAGTCAGAAAAAAATGCCCCATATAAAGACTTAGGAGACACTTATGGTTAGCAGAATTTGTGTATGTGAAGATCCATCAAAGAGAGTAAATAGGAGCAGTCAGATAAGGAGTAAGAAATGTCATGAAATCATAGAGAGAAGACAGTGATTGACTGTATCAAAAGTTGCAAGGTCAAGAAATAAAATGACGATGAGATTTGGCAATTAAAAGATCATTGGTAACTTTGGAGAGAACAGTTTGAATTAAATGATGGAAATAAAAAAAACATTGCAAAAAGCTAAGAAGGGAGGACAAGAGAAGAAATTAAGAGGAGAGGAACTGGGAGCACCAGTTATAGATGATGTAGAGTTTAGAATAAGAGCAGAGATATAAGATGATTGGTGGTAAGGAATGGAAGGATCAAGTGATAGTTTTTGAGGATGCAGGAGACACAAGTATGTTTGCAGACAGTGGAGAAGCAGCTAGTAGATAGGAAGAAATTGAAAATTAGTGAGAGAGTGAGGATGAATGGAGGGACAATCTGCTAGAGAATATGGAATGGAATGGGGTCACTTATGCCTTGGAAAGGAGAAGGGTCTGAATGAAAGTTATGGGTATGGTTGAGGGAGTATTTCAAGCTTTCAGACCCTGACAGTTCATGTATTAGTATATATGACTGAGAAAATTATTATCTATTGAGATAAAGAACTAGTGCATATTGAAATGAGGATATGATTCTACTTTCAGTGGGTCTAAAGGAACTTAGCAAAAAAAAAAGTGCATGTGATGAGGATTGTGACTTTAAACATATAATCAAGGAAATTTATTATCAGAAAGGAAGATGGGCTGGCATGTAGCAAAAATAAGATGGAAAAGATAAATAGCTTGAGTACTGTACTGGTATCCATGAAACACTTAAAGACCTAGAGAAGGTTTTCCTACACATTGAATAGATTCTCTATGAAGATTTTATGGGACAACAAAGATAAGAATCCCACAGAATAAGAAATCATGAAAGAATTGCGATCTTCACCAGTGGAAATAATGCCCATATTAATAATATCAGGTATGCTTTGAAATGAATATGCATAGATATTGTTATGCTGCTCCTCTGCTAAATCAATATTGTGTCTGGTCATTATCTTATCAACTAAAATTCAAACTCCTTTGCCTACCATTCAAGGGCTTGATCATCTGGTCAGCTATTTCCCATGCCAGGGATATCTTTAAAGCCTAATATCAAAGATCTTCTGACCAATATTTTATCAGAAATTAAAATAAAATTAAGAAATGCCTATTCAAATACTCCATGAATGTGTGAACTCATCTCTGTGGATAGTCCTTTCAATAGCACTAATGACAATCCAACCATTCCTTTCCCTCCTGTGATAATCTTGTTTGTGCCCTCCAAGAATTTCAACACAAGAAATGTACATAATATTCCTAGAGCCTTGTTTTCACTTGACATCTCCAAAATAATAATGTAGCACACAGGTTGTCTATCAGTTATCTCTTGCTCTTAGCCACACATACATTCATAACACATCCTCATTTTCAGTTATATGCATATTTGATGACTTCCTTTACCTTGACCCATTACATAAAAGTGAATAATTTAAATGCCTCTAAATTCAATAGAAGCCTACCTTTCCAGTTTTCTCTAATTTTACACTCTTCCATGCACTCTGTCCTCTAGTGAAATTAGATCTTTCCCTATCTCCTGGACATGAGGCTGTTTTGTGCCTCTACTCTTTTGTTCATTTTCCCTGTGGCCAGAATGTAATTCTGTCTGTCTGTCTTTCTGCCTTTACCTGTAAAATTGATATAAGAGCTGCCTTCCCATTTTTCTACCCCACTCTCCCCGCATTGAGAAAAGAAGAAGAAAAATAAAACCCATTACCCATGCATATAGTCAATCAAAACAAATTTCCACATTTGCTGTACCAAAAAAATGTTTCATTCTTCATTCACAGTCCTTTGCTTTGCTATAAGGAGGTAGGTAGTATATTTCATCTTTAGTCCTCTGGAATCTGGATTGGTCATTACACTGATAAAGTCTTGCATAATAGTATTCCATCACATTTATGTTTCTGTAACTTGTTCATCGATTCTTCAATTTGTGAAAACCCTTCAGATTCCACAGATGCCACTTCAACAAGAACTATAAATATTTTTGTACATTTGCAGAATTTGTTTTTTTAGGACTATTCCCTACCACAATCTACCATCCCTCTAAATCTCCCTGCCCCCTTCTCACCTTTCCCTTCTATTTCACTGTTGAGTGAACTTATTTCTGTACCCAACTGTGTATGTATTCTTCCTTCTTTTGGCCAGTTCAGATTAGAGTGAGGTTCAAGTATCAGCCATTCGCCTCACCCCCCACTCTTTGCTTGTGTATTTGTCTTCTTTGGCACTCTCATTATGTGAGATAATTTCCCCTAACCTTCCTTTTTTTCTCCCTTTCAGTGTATAACTCTTACCATCTTTCCATTCTTTCGTCAAGATCATCAAGACATAATATAACAACTCCCAAACTTTGCCTAGTTCAACTTTCTCCATGAATCCTTATGATGGCAAAGACCAGAGGGAGCAAAAGTATCAGCTCTTTATATTTGAATGTAAGCAATTTATTCTTGTTTTGTCCTTTATTTCATTGTTTTTATGTTGCTCTTTACTTATGAGTTCAAACTTCAAAGTTTCTCCACAGCTCTGGTCTTTTCATTAGGAATACTTAGAAGCCCTTTAGTCTGCTTTTCCCTACGGTAACATTATATTCATTTTTTCTGGGTAAGTTATTCCTGGCTGTAAGCCCATACTTTTTGCCTTTTGGAATATCAGAGTTCTAAGTTCTCTACCCTTAGTAGTCATGACTGTTATTTGTGTATGCAACTGACTAAGGCTCCTTGGTACTTGAATCGTTTCTTTCTGGCTGCTTGCAGTATTTTTTTAATCTAGAAACTCTGGGTTTTGTTATAATGTTCCCGGAAGTTTTCTTTTGGGAGTTTCTTTCAGGAGGAGACTTGTGGATTTTTCCTGTTTCCATTTTGCACTTCAGGCCTAAGAGATCTGGGCAGTTTTCTTTTAACATTTTTTAAAATAGGTCGTCTAGGCTCTTTTCTGGGGGGGGGGTCATAGCAATTTAGATAGTCCAATGATTCTTAAAATGTTTCTCTTAAATCTCTTTTCAAATTGATTTGTGCCATGAGATAGCTTTTCTTCCATTTTTCTACAGTCTTTTGACTTTGTTTTAATATTTCTTGTTGCCTCAAAAAGTCATTGGCTTCTATTTGGTCCATTCAGATTTACAGTAAGTTTGTTGCTTGGGGGAGATTTTATATTTCTCGTGACAAGCTATAAATTCCCTTTTCAACTAATTCTTTCATACTTTTCATTTCTTTTCCATTTCCCCTCATTTATTATGTAAAAACATCTTAAAACTTTTAAAATATTCTTGCCTCATCACTTCCAGAAATTCTTGTTGTTTGTGCCCAGGCTGTGTTTTTCACTCAGGCAATGCTTGCATATGTTTTCAATCATTTTCTTCTGAGTTTGTATCTTGAGTTTCCCTGACACCACAATACCTCATTAAGATGGTGTTCTTTTTTTGCCTTCCAGTCTACTTCCTTACTTTAGACTTGATGTTAAAATTGGACTCTGTAGCACTTCTGGAGAGGTCTCATCTGGTCCTGTTGCTGCTTTTATTGGTGTATTGAGTGTTAGGTTTTTCCAGGATCTCAGGGATAGGCTGGGGACCTGCAGACTTTCAGTATTCTGATCCAGATATGATCCAGGGTAAAATCTAATTGCTGTTCCCCTTGTCTGAGGTCTGGAAATTCCTGACCTGGGTTTGTGTGGGTACATTGGCCAGCTGGAGATCTCTGTTGGTCAGTAGCAGAATTGTAGGCTCCCCTTTAGTCTGAAATTCCTGCAGGCTAGGCCAGATATTGGACTTGAGACCTTGCTTTGCATGTGAAATCTGAGCCACACTAGTACTCCTGTTGCTCTCTTCTGAACTTCTTCTTTTGTTTGTATACTACTCAGGGCTTCCCCACACAACAATGCCCCTGCCATGTACAGGTCCCCTCCTATGACCTAGACCTGTGACTTGGGACTAGGCAATGGGAGACAGAGCTGCCACCTGGTACCTGTCCCCATCATGGTGCTCAGTTGTTAGTCTAAGACCTTTTGCCCTCTGACATCTCTGAAGGCTCTGGAATACTCCATGCCTTAGTTGGACCCCATCTTCAGTACTCACAGACCTTCCTGTCTATCTCCCTAAGACAAGTTGGACTGGACAGAGGCCTTTTTTTCTGGATTTCTCCACTAGGATTTAGTCTGGTATAATTGCAATCTCTGTTAGGAGGAGTATGCATAGAATAGCTCATTGCACTGCTTCTATGACTCTACTATCTTGTCTCATGATATCAATATAATTGGTTTCTTCTGTAATCCTCTGCAATTTACTATGTATATTTAAAGACATTATTATGAGAAGGGGTTCAGCAGCTCCTTTAGATAGGCAAACTGCCCTGTGACTCAAAAAGGTTAATATCCTTGGTCTAATGGAAAAGAGACCAGGTTTGCTCTGTTTATCCCCAGAGGGTAAAGGTAGGAGCAATGGATGGGAGGAACTTAAAAACAGACTCAGGCTTGATGTAAAGAAAAATACTTCCTAAACCGTGAAAGTGCTTCAATAGTGGGATGGAATTCCTCTGGAGGGAGAATGGGGTTCTCTCTCATGGTTAGCCCTCAAGTCAATGTTGGATGATACCTTACTGAAGATGTCAGATACTCTTTGGGAATGTTTCAGCCAAGATGGACTCTGAGTCTCCTATCAGCTCATATCATAGATCAGAAGAAGGCATAAGAGAAGGAACTTTTATATAGTGCCTTCTATGTGTCAGTCGATGTGCTAAGTACTTTAAAATATCTCCTTCAATTTGATTTCATTCTCACAACACCTCTATGAAGTACATGTTGTTATTATCCACCTTTTACAATCAAGAAAACTGAGGCAAATGGAAGTTAAGGGATTTGCCCAGAATCACACAACTAGTAATTATCCAAGGCCAGATTTGAACTCAAATCTTTCTGATTCCAGGTCCACTATGCCACCTAGCTGCTGGTGTTCTTAGCCTGGGGTCCATAAGTTGGAGATAACCTGTGATCTGAGATGTTATAATTTAGATAAAGACAGTATTAATGTTTATGACTGGAATTTATAATCAGGTTTTTTTTAAATGAACATAACAAACCAAATATTTCCTATAGTAAATTTAGGTGTGCCTCAGGATATTCAAAAATTTGCATTTATTTTATGTTTATAATTATAGCTAAAATTTCTTTAATCTAAGGTTTGTTTACAAAGCATTTTATATATGAAAAATTTACTTTTTGACATATTGACAACCATATTTAAATATAACTGATTTCCTTCAGAATTCTATTTATTTTATTTTACGCATATTAAAGCACTGTTCTCAAGGGGTGGGGGTCAATAAGTTTTACCAGACTGGTGAAAAGTTTGTGAAACAGAAAGGTTAAGATGCCCTGCCATAGATTTTGTAATTGTTATGTTTCACTCCTTATTTCTCTATTGCTCTAGATTTTGAAAATCTTTAGACTACTTAAGGATGATGTGTTCCTTTCAGTGCAATAGTCAGGGGGGAGGATCTGTGAGAAGTCATCCTCTCCCTCAAGGGACTAGGGAGAGAAAAAACTCTAGTGGGAAGCATCTGGTGGTGGCAGTCAAATGAGGAGCTGATACAGAGGAAATAAAAGAAAAGTCAAGACCCGGGATATAGTCCAAGTTTGAGAAGTATCTCCAGGGAATTTCCTAGGACAAAAGCACCCAACTCATCACAGCTCTTCAACTGCCCTGCCGTCCCTATTCCCCGTGTTTCAGTCCTCTCTCCCTATGTTCTCCAAATCCTCGTGGGAACAACTATCTGGGGTTGCAGGTAATGCAACCCTATGACTGTTACCATAAGGTTATGGACAACAAAGTTTAAAACAATTCTTCAAGTAAGCCTCTATGAAGTGATTGTGTGATTACTAGTGGTAAAAAAAGATGTATCAATGGTTGATTTTAAAAATCTGTTAATGATGTCAAACTTCTCTTTGTATTTAAGCCAGAAAATATTGATTTGTTGAATTCCATTCAATTATCTAAGGGTTTTATTCTCATTTGAAAATATGAAATGCAGAAGCCACTTATAAGGCACTTGAAAATGAGACAGATCAATATATTTCAAAAATCATCTGAAAATACCCTGTGTTACTCAAAGAGTCCAACTAATCTCATCCCTAATATATAATTAGTGTCTACTTTTTCTATTTTTGACAATCCAAGACTTCATTATTTCTCCTTTTTCCTTTTCTGCTCCAGGATCAATGTTTTAAAGCAATAGGTTAATTAACATTATTGGGAAAAAATTCACCATTTCAATTATTTGTAAGGCATTAAAAAACCATGCAACAACAGCAACACTTATGGACAGACTCCACTGATGAACATGAACCTGACAGTGGGCTCACCGGATAGCTGGGAGACCATTGGTAGCAAACATTCCTTTTTCTCATGGCTCTTTTTGATGCCTGGATCAGACTCTCTCTTGGACCAGAGACTATAACACCTCTTCTGGAATTGGTTCCAACTGATGATGAGCTACATCTGGCCTGTGAAATGAAAACAGCAAAACCTTTGATTGAGTCCAAGTAAAGTGGATCTATATCATCTGCTCAGTCAACTTTTGCCAAGATGAATGAGACTGTTGTCAGTTGTTCTCTAATCTCAGAGGTGGATTTCCCCTTTTTTAAAATAAATTGTTTCCATGTATACAAGCGACATAAAAATTCCACTCCTGTGTGTGAGACTAGGTTTTGGCACTTTTACATATTTGGAAACAAGAACCTTAAAATAATCCTGTTTCAGCCTTTTTTTACTTTCTTAGCTCTTTGCCATTTAAACCTTTATCAAGTCACTTGAAGGGCTATGCTCTAATGTACCAGGAAAAACATTTGGAGAATTTAGAGAGGTAGCATGGGGAGAGGAAAAGAGTACTGGACTTGGAACTAGGAGATGTGAGGCTGAGCCATAGCTCATTCAACCATTCAACCTTTTGTAAGCCACAACTTCTCTCAGGCTCGGTTTCCTCATATGCCAAATGATATTGTACCATTGTACCACCATCTTCACAAGTTATCATAGGGGGTAAAGAGGACAATATGGGTGAAGCCCAGTAGGAAAAAAAGCTATTCATAGAAAATCCCTTTATTTCATAAGATTTAAGGATGTAATGTCATAGAGGTCATCTAGTCCAATCCATGCATTTTGCAAATGAGAAAACCAAGGTATGCCATGTTCACTTCCTATAAGTAGTGGAGAAAGGGGACAAGATGCAATTTCTAGGAGTATCTTCCTTTCCTGCACAGACTTCATGATCCTTCATATGAATCATGAAGTTTGGGAGAAAGAGTGGGAGAAAGATATATGGTCCTCTGTTCATTTGACTCTCCATAATACAAGTAGTATTTGTCTTAGGGTAAAGAGACTAACTTATTAACTCTCTTGAGCAACAACCATATCCATATCCGTAGATATGCTACTATCCAAATGTAGAAATAAACTATGATCTGAAATCATACAATTTAGATAAGCACAGTATTAATATTTATAATTGGATCATAATTTTTTCAAAATGAACATAACAAATCTAATATTTCCCATAGGAAAGTTAAGCTTGCCTAAGAATATCCAAAATTTTGTATTTATTATATTGTTATAGTTACAGATAACATTTGTATAGTCCAAAGTAGATTTACACAGTACTTTCTATATGGAATATCATGTGATCCTCTCAATAACCATGAGAAATAAATATTGCCCAAAACTCAGGTGTATGTGTGATTTTGTGAATATGAAAAATGTCATTTATGGCTGCCCATTTCAGTGATCTGGTTCCAGTCCTCTTGCAAAATCAAAAGTTCTTAAACTTTTTGTGTCATGGACTCCTTTGGCCATCTGGTGATGCCTTTGGACCTCTTCTCAGAATAATTTTTCTAAATGCATGATGTAAGATACATAGGGTTGCAAAGAAAACAAATTATATTGAAATAAAACCTATTCAAGGTCATGGATCTCTTGAGATCATGGGAGGTCTATGGACCCCAGGTTAAAAATCCCTACTCTAGGTACCACAGACAACATGCTTATTTTATTGATGTGGCAACTGAGGTTTAGAAAAAATTCCACAGCCATACATGTGTCAGAGAGCGGTTCAAAGCACTAATATCTCACCTAAATCTGAATTCAGCATGCTTTTTAAAACTACACAGCACTCTTTATGTTAATTTTCTCCTGATCTTAGTTGCTGTTGTTGTTTTATATATGTTGCATCTATGTAATATCACTTCAGCAAATAATGAAGAGCTGTCTAGAATAATGCAAGTCTAAAGAAAGCATGGTCTGGGACCCAAATAATCTTGACCCTCCCAAGGACATTTATTGATGAAACTTGAAGGACAATAAACAGATTTTTTTAAAATAGAGCAGGTTTACCAGCTTTTCTATAACAAATTATTTTCATTATAAGTAATAATTATACCACCACAATTGGACAATAACACTAGCCAATGATATGAGGAAGTGAAAATTTAAGAAATTAAAAAACAGAAGAGCAGATGAACCAAAACAAGTACACATGGAAGAAATCTGTACTAGAAGTGACAGTTTTCAAAGCACTTAGGGAACAAGCTTCAAGATACCTAGTCAGAAGTTGTTGGATGGGTTGATTTTGGAGAAGTTGGTTATTCAGAAGGCTACCCTCCCTGAAAAACTAGTGCGGTATAATTGGTAGCATCTTTGCCAAAGAAAAGGTATGTGTGAGCACCTGGGGATATCTGGAACCCAACAGAGAGGAGGAAAGAGAGTGTCAATGTGAAACTAGAGATGAGATGGCACTATTTGGGGGAGGGAGACAATCATATGGAAAGCAGGGGATTAAACTGAATGACACAACTTGGGACACGGGGTAATTTAACATGCAGTGCTACTTCTAACATTGCTTCTCTCATGAATTGAAACTTCTAAGAATAAGGAACAGTGGCGGGGGAGGGAAGATGAAAAGACAATATTTAAGAGGCAATAACATAGGAATTGGTTAGAAAAGTGAGCTCATTTAACCCAGTGAGGAAAGCAGAGAGATTAAAGAAAGAATAAATAAGGGTATAGTCTGTGAATTGGAGAATAACATTTCAGATTAGACATCTGAAAGATGTCTACATTCAGTATAAATGAAAAGAATTAATGAGGAGAACAAAGCAAAGAGAAACTTCTTGGAAAAGGACACAATGAAAAGAAAACTAATAAATATAAATAACTGGAGAAAAGTTGGGGAGAGGAGATTTTGAACTAACTATTTAACAGAGATGGGAAAGAAAAAGAACAAAAAAAGTCTAAAAGAAATATATAACTAAATGAATATAATAAAGAAACCAATAAAATGAATAATATCCCCAAAGTAAGGAAGGAGTAAGCAAATAGGGGCATAGGAGGCAGAGAGAACCTATGAGCATAATACCTACGTAGCTGAAATAAAGCTAGTGACAGGAACAAAGCATTAACTTAAAGAAGGGGATGAAATTCAAGAATAAAATATAAAAAACAAAACGGAGGAAAATACAAGTCTACTTCTTATGTATTTAAACGTAAACAGACTGAACAATCAAATAAAATGAGAGAGACAATTGATAAAAAAAAATAAACCCCGCAGTCTGTTGTATACAGGAAATACATGCAAAAAGCAAATGAAGTCAGAGAACTTAAATGAAAGGCTTGAACAAAATTTATCATGCATGAGGCAACTCCAAAAAACCAGAAGCTACCACAAAAAAATTAAAATTCAAAATATCAACAGAGATAAACAAGGAAATTATATGATCTTAAAAGAATTGTAGGTAATGAGCCAATAGAAATATTTAGTCCATATGCATCTGCTGCCATAGCATCTAAATTCCGAAAAAGGTAAATGAATTACAAAAATATATAGGTAATAATAAAATAATAATAGGATATTTTAGTATCTCTTTCTCAGAGATGGACAATTCTACAGACAGATACATTTATAAAAATAGACCATGTACTAAGGCACAGAGAAATTGCAAATATATGCAAAAAGTAAAAAGACTAAGCATCTTTTTTAAGCCATTCTTCTATGCAAATAGCAATTAATGCAGGGAGCACAAGCAAAATACATGGACCAAAGTAGAAATTTGATAATATCTCAAATAGTGAGTGGGTAGAAAAAGTAAGTAATAGAAAGCATCAATAAATATGAAAAAGAAATAATAAATAGACAACATTCTAAAATTTCTGGGTCACAGCTAACACATTCCTGGGAGGAAGAATTATGTCCCTAAAAGCACATATTGACAAAATGGAAAGAATGAATGATAGGATATGAAATTTTTAAATGAGAAAATCAGCAAGTAAGATTCAAATAAGAAAAAAGAAATTAGACATGTTACAGAATGAGAAAGAAAAAAAGACCATGAAACTAAAAGTATGTTCTCTGAAAAAAAAAACAAAATTGACAAACCTTTAGCTAAACTAATTAAAAAGAAATGAAAATCAAATTAACAAAATAAAAATGAACAAAGAGAAATTTCAGCATAGAAGAAATTTTAAAAGAATAATCAGAATTACAACACACAGTTGTCAGCAAAAAAAAAGATTTTAAAAAATAAAGGATTTTTACAAAATGTAACAAACTCACATTAGCATCTTAAATATCGAACTAGCTATAAAAGAACTACCAAAACTGAAAAACGGAATAATAGACATAATAGAAAAATAAAATTGAAAAAAAATCTCTGATCCAGTTGGACTTAAAGGATAATTTTATCAGAAGTTTTAATAATAATAACTATATTATGCAAAGTATTCTCATAAATTGGGAAAGAAAACATTTTATCAAACTTCTTTTATGAGGCACACAAATTCCTAATGCATAAAGAATGGAAAGTAAAGAGAAACAAAGAAAGCAGGAGAGAAAACCATTGATGAGTATTATTAATGAATATAAACTTAAAATTTTAAAATAAAATTCTGGCAAAAATTCCACATCACTTTATTCCCAAAACCATTCAGTATAATCAAGTTAGATTTATACTAAGAATTCAAAAATGATTCAACATCAGAAACCAAGTAAAATCATCATTAAATTTTTTTTCTTCATTTTGAACTTAAATGCAAAAGACAAAAAAGAGAACATTTCCATGTACATAGCACAAAATTAAAAAAAGGATTCAAAATAAAACCATGAATTTCCACTTCATACTGTTTAGTTTTTTTTAATTATGGAATAAATACTACCCAATATTTTTCAAAGTTTCTTTGCTTTTCTCTGCTTCCTTCTAAGTTTTCTTCTGTTCTCTGCTATGAACTTTTTTTCTCATTCCCTTCCCAACCCACCCCAGAGAAGACTACCATCAAACACACATATGAATATACATGTAAAACCATACTACATACACTTCTATTTATCAGTTCCTTCTCTGGATGTGAACAGCATCTTCCTTCATAGGAACTTTGTGGTTGATTGGTATGATTTTTTCTATTTTTTATTTTTAAATTATGGAATAAAACAAGCACTTCCACAACACAGTATAATAAAAAGATGATCGCACGTGAAACTGCAAATTTAGTATGTGCAACTTGATAGTTCTTTCAAATATGCAATAAAATTATCATGTAAATTTCTTTTTTTCCTTTTTTACCTTCCCTTCCCCCCCCCAAGATAGCTACTATTAGACACAAATAGGTATATGTATGTGCGCACACACACACATGCACACACATAATAATACATATATATGCAAAATTGTTCTATACATACTTTTATTAGTTTTTTATCTGGATGCAGATAACATCTTTATTTATATGTCCTTTATAGTTATTTGGGTATTTATAATACTCAGAATAATTTATTCACTCAAAGTCATTCTTAAAACAATATTGCTGTTACTGTATACAATGTTCTCTTGATTCTGCTCATTTCACTTTTCCTTATCTTGTGCAAGTCTATACATATTTTTTCTAAGATCACTGAGTTTATCATTTCTCATAACACAGTAGTAGTCCATCAATATCATATACCGTAGTTTGTTCAGCCATTCCCCAATTGATGTGCATCTCCACAATTTCCAATTCTTTGCCACCACGAAGTGACCCGTTCTAAATATCTTAGAACATACAGGTTCTTTTTGTTTTTCCCTAATCATCTTTGGAAGCAGATCTAGTAGTGGTATTGTTGGGTCAAAGGTTTTCATAAGCAGTTTAATAACCCTTTGGGTATAATTCCAGATTACTTTCCAAAATGGTTGCATCAGTTCATGGTTTTACCAACAGAGAATTAGTGTCACAATTTTCCCCATATCCCCTCCAGTTTTTGTTGTTTTCCCTTCAGTCATTTTAGCCAATCCAGTAGATGCAAAATGCTATCTCAAGGTTGTTTTAATTTGCATTTCTCTAATCAATAGATTTAGACCATTTTGTATGACTTTAAATTGTTTTGATTTCTGCTTTGAAAAGCTGCCTGTTCATATCCTTGGACCATTTATCAATTGGAGAATAATTTATATTCTTGTAGATTTGACAAAGTTCTTTATATGTTTTAGACATGAGACCTTTATCTGATATACTGTTTTTAAAACTTTTTCTCAATTTTCTGCTTTACTTCTGATCTTGGCTACATTTGCTTCATTTGTAGTTGATTTGATTATTTATAATACTCAAAATAACTTGGTCATTCAAAATTGTTTTTAGACTAACATTGCTGTTACTGTGGACAAGTTTTTCTTCATTCTTCTCATTTTACTCTTCATTACTTCATGGAAATCTTTCAATTTTTTTTCTAAAAATCAATCCGCTCACCCTTGTGCCCTGGAACCAAAATTAGAGACATTACTGTTGCACAAGTATCCATAGGCTACCATACTCTGCTACCATTTTCACTCTGTGTGTGCTCACTTCTCCTTGCCCACAGCCTCAGCCCAGGACCATATCTGGTCAGTACAACTGGGTTTGGTGTCCAGCAACAGTGGAAGGTCCTTGGCTCAGCTGTCTCACCCTCCCCTCCGTAGAGCGCCACCCCCCCATAGTCAATGTTACTGAAGGTGAGGCCTCAGGCACACACAGCTGCTTCCAGGGCTTGTTGTATTTGATTAAGTGGATTCTACCTGAAGGTATTTGCCCTTCAATCAGACCAAACCTCTACCCCAAAGGTTGGGCCTTTCCTAAGTTTCTCCCAACCTATATGAGGAGGACAACTGCTTTACCCTGACTTTTAAGTATTTCTGCTTCTCAAAATTCACTTTGAGACAATATTTTATCTTGTTTATAGGAGAATTTTGGAGAGCCCAGTATTACCTGTTGTATTCTACCAGGTTCCCAGAATCCTCCTCAAAATAGTCATTTTTTAAAAAAAATCCAAAATCATATAATTATATCAAATAAAACACTCATTAATGCTCAAAATAAAGAACCTCTACAAAACATAGCCATACAAGAACTTTTAAAATATTGCAAATATGTTTTGAATTCACACCTAAAGCTAATTATTATATACAATGGGAGAACACTAATAGCTTTCCCAATAAATACATCAGTAAAATAAGGATGATGCCTTTCCCCGCTGTTATTTTAGAAATGCTAGCAAAAGCAAAAAGGCTAGCAAAAGAAAAACATTGGAGTCCTAAAGAAAAGCAAAGAGGAGAAAACACTATCCCTATTTCCAAATGATATGATGTTTAAGAAGTTTTATGATATATATAGAAAATCCAAGGGAATCGGCACAGAAACTAATTGAGGCAATTATTTGCTTCAGTGAAATTGTTAAAATACAAAATTAATCCATAATTATCCACAAAATTTTTATATACCCACAAAAACACCTAGAATGGTGGACAAGTCATTTAACCTCTCTGGACCTCAGTTTCCTCATCTGTAAAATAAGGGAGTTGGACTATATGACTTTAAAGGACTCTTCCAGACCTAAATCCATGATCCTATGAGAGAATAACATAGAGAAAATTCCATTCAAAATAACAGCTAAATGCACAAAATATCAATCTATCAAAGCACATTCGGTATCCTTAGAGATATAATTACCAAAAAAATCCTTAAAGAAATAACAGTCCTTTTTATTATCGACCTACTTGGTATATATGCCTAACAGCAAAATCTTTGGGTCAAAGAAGAAATGATGATGACGATAACTAGCATTTATGTAGAGTTTTAAGTTTCACAAAGTGATTTATATGTTATCTCATCTGATCTTACAGATATGAAAAGCATCTTCCCCCAATTCCTTCCTTTCAGGAGTATGGGCTGTGGAATATAAACCATAGAATATCAGACATTTTCAAGGAATTAGTTTTGCCAAAAAACTTATTTAAAAATTCTTTGTTATTATGGATAGTTGGGGAGGGGGCAAGAAAGAGGGATATACTGGAAATCATAGGTGACTTACAAACAAAAATAATAAGATGAATGAAGACATATATTTTAAAAATTATGGCTATAGCAAATCAAGCAGGTGTTCACAATTGTTCTGCCTAAAGACATCCAATTTCTCATGGGAATAACGATTTTCCATAGTCTTTCAGGGTTAATATGAGTCAGCATTTTAAATTCCATTTCTACAATACTTTCCAGCTGCGTAAATATTAGCAAGTCAGTTAACTTCTCTAAGTCTCTGTTTCCTCATCAATAAAATGGGGATCTTAATATTTATAGGATATATTTCACAGCAATATTTTAAGAAAAGTACTTTATATAATAAAAATGCTATATGAAGGACATTGAGACTTATAGACTAAATTTTCTTAAAGTTTTTAACCTGGTATCATAATGTAATATGTTGAAATACATAGAAGTCTACATCAGAAACAGTCTTAGCATAAAAAAGGAATTTGTAGATGCTAATTGACATTCCTATCTCTAAGGGAATCTGAGATTTTTTTCTTAAAGTTTTAGGATTTTTGATCCTTATGACAACTCCTCAGCTTTATCCCAGACTTCTTAATGATTAATTAATTAATTAATTAATTAATCAAAATGTGACTGACTTTTAGTGTAGCTTTTGGTTTTTGTAGTTCAATTAGTGTTTGAAAATTCACTGGCCCTATTACTTCCATCCAACCGAAACTGCTTACTTCAAAGTTACCAATGACTTCTTAATTGCCAAATCTGATAACATTTACTCAATCTTCATCCTTCTTGTCATCTGTGCAGCACTTGACACTGTTAACTACTCCTCCTTCCTCTCTGGGTTATTGAAAGATGATGTGTTTCACTGATAAAACTCAGATATTCACATTTAAATAAAATCTTGGATACGATTTTCTAAACTGCTAAAAAATCTTCTAATTGAAGAATGTCAGTAAATTTTGAACTCATTTGTCAGAAAAAACAAAAATGCAACACCTTTTGATTAGTTTATAGGAACAACTGATTGACATGCAGAATAATGGAAATTTCCTAGATGAATTTCAATAAAAAAGCCTTTCCAAATCGGGTGGATGAAATTTTTAAATGGGTATTATGATTTAATAAATTGTCAGTAATTCACTTCTTTCATTTGGATCTATATATTGTGATGAGGTATTTTTTTCAGCTATGATAGCCATCAAAACCAAGTATCAAAATAAACTGAGGTTTGAAGCAAACCTTCTTATCATCATATCATAAAGTTTTAAGCTAAGATTTTAAAAATAATGAAGAATTTTCAATCACATCGATCTCACTAAAAAGATTGTTAATGACTATTATGAAAATATAATCATTAATAATGATATAGCAAAAACAAAAAAGGCTTTACATCATTAAAAATAAAACATTTTCAAAATATTTCATCTTTCTCTTTCCTTTTAATTTATATGTTTAGATAAGTTTTAATGTACATATTGAAGTAGTACCTATCTATAATTTGTAAGTAAATATATACACATGTATACACATATACAAACATATTCATATAGATACTTGGGGTTATGCATGCTCAAAAAAAATATTTGTGTGCTTAAAAATGTTGAGAAAACACTGGTTTAGACAAAAGACATTTCCATAATGTGTTGTTTTGTTTTCCTATGTGGTTATTCTACTGAATATTTGTGGATGTCATGAAGGAAGCAATTCTGGGACTAGCCAACAGGATATTATTCATATACAGAACATGTGGGAAGACCTCACCATCTGTTGAGCATCTTTCATCCATTTGACCTTGTGCAAGACACGTTCTATGACAATAAGGGATATTTTTGGTGAATGTACATTTCCCTATTTTGGGTCTTGATTGATATTAATAATTGAGAGTCACCAAAAAGAGACATTTCTGTGTTTGCAGTTATCAAGGAATCTTGTCTTACCTTAACACACGCATGAGATACAACTTGTTGGAAGAGAGCCTTTATGTCTTCATTTGCTCTACCAAAGCATATGGTTTTTAATAATCAACAAAGAATAAACATGGTGGGATCTCTTCATTTCTGCAGTATTCAGCCAATTTTATGACTGTAACAATTTTTTGAGTTATAGAGAACAAATTACAATATACAATTATATATGTATACATATATTGTGTACTCTTTTGTATTTTTATGGAGGATACCCCACATAGGCATGTAGATAATCTTAAAAGATTTTATAGAAATGAGACAGTAATCATACAAGTTAACAGTTATTGGTTGACTTTGGGGGGAATTAATATTTTTGTTATTTTGCTCATTCCTCTGATTTCTTTTTTCCTGAAAAATCTTGTAAAGTGATGCTTCAGTGCATTAAAACTTTTGTGTCCTCTTCATTATGACTTTTGTCTTTCTGAACTTTAGTCCAACTACTCTTCTTAACTTCATCTTTTCCTATGTGCCATTTCTACTTCTTCTTACATCACCTTGGAGTTCAAATGGCTGGATGACTGTCACTGATGATGAAAATAAATAATTATAGATAATTATAAATTATATATAATACACATACTATATATATTATATATATATATTATAACTATGAAAAATTATATATATTCATCATTAACAAATATGTTGCAACTTATACCAATTTGTTGTCATTATTTAATTTGGACTGTATTCCACTGGTAACCAAACTCCAAGAAAACATGGTCCAGCATGTTAGGGGTCATACCAGCATAACTTTTTCTCTAGAAACTTTGCAAATTTTTCATTCTTTCTTAAATGCTTTTTCCAAATTTCTTTTCAACTTCACCTTATTATGCTTGTTCATCATCAGTCTGGTGTCATCATGCCAGCTCTATCTAGGACTGCACATGAGAGCATGTGGTTCTTTGAGTTGTCCCAAATTTAGCTTTTTGAAGAATTATTTTTGTTTCTACCACTTTTTGTTGTTTTAAGAGGCAAAGAAACTTGTAAATTTTCACCATCTTCTTCAATCATATTTTACAAATGAGCCTGTATTCTAAATCAATGTTGCTCTTGACTGACTTCTCCCTCCAACTGGCAAGTGGGGTCAGTTGCTTTCTGATGGGGATTTCAGAGATACTTTGATCTTCTGTTTGTTGTGACTTTCTTACACGATTTAAATTTTTTCTCAGTGATTATCGAGATAAATATTTTTTGCCCTTTTCTTTCCTCTTTTAGTTTTTCATTATTCATGGCTTATCAGAATAGGTAAGGTTAAAGCTATTCGATTTTTTTGAAATGTCTTATTCTCACCTAATTTTATGTTGATTTTGATATTTTCCCTAACTGGTCAATCATTTGACTACACAAAGACACCCCAGTCTCATATGTCTTCTGTATTGGAAACCAATGATTTCTTTTTTTAAGAACCTTTGTTAATATATGTTTTTATATCACCTTCAGTGCAATATTTTTCTCTCCTCTCCCTTCTCTCCCAGTGAGCCATCCTTTATCACAAGGAATTTTTTTTAAAGAAAAAAGCAGTTCAACAAAGTTAATATATCAGCCCAATCTGATGTTATATGTAATGTTTCACATCCATGGTCCCCCACATTTACAAAAAAGGAGGGAGGTTCATTTTCTCATCCTTCTCATCAGCTATGACTTCTTTTAGACTTCTGATTGTACTTCATGTGAGAATATAAATGTCAATGTGGTTCAGTAATTTAAATGGCATGTTAACTTGCTGGTCACTGGACAATAATGTTATATTTAGAATAACTTCAGATCTGCATAAATTGCATTATTATAAAAACTCTGGGTCCCTCAGAAGTAGAAGGGAACCATAAAGGATTGAAGGATATATTCTAGGATTCTTGGTTTCATGAATTTTCACGAAAAAATTATCACCTCAGGGCCAAGTTATTGATCATGTGCCCCTCTATTCTTTGCCTTCAGACAGTAGGCTCAACTGTTACCTAGATCATATTCCTCACAGCTATTTCAGCATTGTCACATTTGCCTAAGCTTTCATTCTGATTGTGTAGCCTTTAGGCCCCCAACATCATCTCCTCAACACCATGGTGAAGCACTAGAGTAGTACCATGTGGAGACCTATACTTCCTCTATCACAATCCAATTAAATATTTTATTTTTCAAATTCTTATTTTTCTATTAACTACTTATAGACCAAGGGCATCCTCTTCCTTTGCTTATTTATGGACGCATTTCAACTCCATTTTCACCAATAGTCATGATTAATGGATATTTTTCTTGAGTACTTAAAAGAATGAAGCATGAAATACCCCTGTCAAAATAAGCCCACTGCAAATGCAAACTGAGAAGTACTAAATGTTGCATTTGATCTTTTTTTTTCTTCTGTAATTTGCTGTTCAGACGGATGCTTTGCATATGTTGATTAAATATGCAGTTTCAACTGCCTAGGGAGCCAGCGTCCCTCACAGCAGACCAGTGTTATCTGATCCCAGGAGGCTGCAGCACTCCAGAGGGGCACTCTCACATGGGCTACCTGCTTCAGCTTGTCTTAGCAACAATGCTAGCCATATGGGAAGCTGCAGGAAAACAGATGCTGTTTTTCCATTTGTGAAATCAAGTTGTTGGAAAGTAGTCAGGTTTCTGATGTACGAAAGCTCATCTTATCAGATGACAGTGTGAGCTTTTCGAGAAATATTTGACAACATTCCCTATTATCGGTGACTAGAAACATATAGAAAATAATCATTTGGAAGTAATCAACTTATCTATACTTGTTTTGAGTTATCTCTGGTTTGATGCCTGAAAGTGGAATCCATAATTTTCACTGAAAAATTTTCATTGACAAAATAGTAAACAGCCAGAATTACTTCTAGGCATGAAATTCTGGGTTTATTGTAGATTTACTGTTGCATCTTGATTATCAGTTCTAAATATCTCAGGTCATTTCTCTCCATGACTAGGAAAAATGCCATGGTTTCACTAATAAAGAAGATTCCTTCTCAGAAAACCAATTATAAAAATTCTCTAGAATATGCACATTATCCCAGAGTTCCACTACATATTTGTACACTTGCATGTATGTGCATGCATGCACACAAACACACACAAAAAACACATGCTAGTTTTTATATTAAAGTAGGAACAACTCTGACTGGGAGCAAAATGCTCAATGCTCAGATTTTTTAAAAAATTTTCTGTTTAGTCTACAAAAAGGTTAAGCGCTTCTCAGACTGTTACTGCCTATAGCAGAGCATAACTTTTGATGAAAACAAACCCACAAACTCCACTGAACTGAAATGGAAAGAAATATTAGCATGTTTGGTGGCAAAGCCTTTGCTAAATATGCATCAGTGAACCTTCATCTTTTCCCTATTAAATAAAAATAATATTAGTGAATATTGTATAACGCTTCAAGATTTATAAAGCACTTTTAACATGTTATCCTCACAAGAACACTGTGAAGTAGGTTCTGCTATTGTTCCCATTTTACATATGAAAAAACCTGAGGCTGAGAGAGGTTATATGACTTGCTGAGAGGCGCGCTGCCAGTGACCGTTTGAGGGAGGATTCATATTCAGGTCTTCTTAATTCTATGTCCAGCACTTTATCCATTATACCACCTACCTGCCTCACGGTGGTATGGAGATGACCCTAGCCTCCTTATAGACGTATATCTCTTCCTTCACTCTGGTCTCAGATGAAAAAGTGAGCCTCCTCTTTACCAAAGCCAACTCCTCTACGAATACCTTTAATCCCATTTTAAACTCCACTTCTCTAGCAGATTATCCCCACACTATCATCTTCAATATCTCTCTGTACATTCCCTATACCTTCCTCGCTTATAAATCCAAAAACACAAAAAACTCTCACATAATTCTATCATCACTATTATGTTTCTCTTCCCCATCATGGGTAAACTCCTTGAAAAAGTCATTTAAACCAGGTATCTCCATTCCCTCTCCTCTGACTCTCTTCTAAATCCTTTCCAGTCTGGTTTCTGACTCTAACATTCAACATAAATTGCCCCTTTACAAAGTTGCCAATGGCATTTTTATTGCCAAGTCTAATAATATTTTCTCAATCCAGATCCTTCTTAATCTGTCTACATAAATGAAGACTCAAACTATATGTAGCATAGGCATTTCAAATTCAACACGTCCAAAACAGAACTCATTATCTCCATTGCCTTGCCACAATTTCTACTCTTCCTAATTTCCTTTTTATTTTTATATTTTTTGAGAAGTATCTTTTGTCATTGCACCCTATCTGGTGCTTAGTGGGAGTTTCATAAATACTTATTATGAAATTGCTGACTTAACTACTACTGTCAAGGGCACCACCATCTTGCCAATAACAGAGGCTTAAAGTCTCAGGATGACCTTTGACTCCTTCCTCTCACTCATTCCATTCCATATAACCAATCCATTATCAGATTTTCTCATTTCTACCTTCATGACATATCTTTTATACATATCCTTTCCTCCATCACAAAACTGCAACCCATCTTCATCCCACTTCAGCCTTTCAAAATACTTCTCTAGTTCAGTTCCTCACTATCTGGTACCTAGACTATTGTCATAGCCTTCCAACTGATCTTCTGGATTCAAGTCTCTCCCCACTCTAATTCATCCCCCAATCATATAAAATATAATAAAATCAATATCTTAATAAGGTTCTAAGCTTTATTTCTATTATTCCTGGACTTTTCCTTCTTCAGGGCCTTTCACAGATGCCTAGTAACGAATATTTCTGAAATTAATCTAACTACTATATTGAGCCTGCATAACTCTAACTTAAGGCTATGGTAAATATGATTGTTGTGTATGCATAGCTAGTCCCATTTCCCTTCCCCTTAAAGATATTTAGTAAGCCATATCACATATCATCCCTCAACACCAGAAGGTTCACAAGTATTTGTCTTTCCTCACCCCTTCCAAATTTCCTTAAAATAGATATTTTAGACATCCCAACTGTATTGTTGCTCATCTTTATTGTAATAATATAGAGGGATTTCGGGGTCATGGGAGCAAGCAACAAGATAGAAGATAAGACTTTTTTCTAGTCCCCATGGCCTCTTAAACCTCTTTAAAAGAGAAATTATGCCTCAAAGACAAAGAAACGTCAGCTGTCACCATGGTCTAAAACAATCAGAATCCAAATGAACTTTTTTAAAAATCCCCAAATCCACAAATTAATGCCCACTGACCCTGAGTTCATTCAACACCCGTCCACCACTTCCCATGCTACTAGCAGCAAATCTGCACTAGCAGACCTAAGGAGACAACACAGGCTTACCACAAAAATCCACTGCCCTTTTCTGTACCCCCTCCTAATTTCCAGTGCCATGAAGATCCTCACCCCAGGCTACAGAAATTTTCCCTGACTGCTACAAATAGCCAGATAGTCACAGGCCCTCAGGAGCAAAAGCCTGCCAGGGGCTACAACTCAACTTTGAACTACCAGTACTGGGATTGACAACTCTATGGCACCAACTTATGCCATGGCAGACATGCCCCTAGCACCAGGACTGTAAAAACATGAACTATCTGTGCTGGGCCAAAGAACTAAGGAACAGAAGGAATGAAACAGAATGGTGGTGAGAGGTGCTATGCAGTACTTTAATAAGCCTGAGAGAAAGAGCACAGCATCTAGCTGAAACCAATTCTTACCACCCAAAAGTTACTTAGGGCAGAGACCTAAGCTGGTGAACTGTGAATTACTAGAGTAGGAGGAGGCTGAAATGCTTGAGATCCAGCCCCCAAGGAAGCTGTAATCAGAGGAGAGGGAGTCAGAAGGTGAGCAGTAGAGAAAATAAGGTATGGGGGACTGAAATGACAAAAATTTCAGGAAAAATAAAACTCAAAGATCTTAAAGATAAATAAATAACTCAGTAGAAGGAAATACGACCTCCAGATCTAGCAAACAAATTTAGCCACCTATGAATAAACACTGTAAAACAAAAGTATTCAATGTTTGATGAGACAGAGGTCCCTGTAGAACTTGAGTAGAATATGAAACCACAACATGCTGTTCTTGAGTGATTCAAAAGAGAAATAAAAATTATGAAAGCAGAAATTATGACCTGTATAGTTAAAATAAAGAACAGAATAGAAAAACTGGAATCTGTAACAGCAAACCTCACCAAAGAAACAAAAGAGACACAATAGATTGAAATGTAAATACACAGAAGTCAAGGAAGAAGGGATCAAAAAAGAATAAAATTAAATTAAAATTAAAAGAAAATATGTTCACTATTAAAGCAGAATATATTGCTCTCAAAGATATGACAACCTAAGGATCAAAGGTGTCCCAGAAGAACATGACAGGACAAAAAACCTCAACACCATGATAGAAGAGAACTGCCCAGACCTCCTGAACATAGAAAATTAAACTCCAATTGAAAGAATTCAGATTGCCTCCAGAAGAAAAAAAAAGGCTGCAAGCTCCAAGACACATAGTGGTTAAATTTAATAATTCATTTTGGAAACAACAAATTCTAAAATCAATCAGGAGAGAGTCTTTAAAATACAAAGGAACAGACAAAAATGAACAATGCAAGACTTCTGCAGCTACGAGAAAACAGAAGAGGGAATGGAATAATGTTTTCTCAAAAGCAATGGAGCTCAGAATGTAGCTCAGGCTGACATACACTGTAAATCTAAGTTTAACAATAGAAAAGATAAGATGAACCTCAATAATAAAAAAGAGCTTGAAACATTTTTAGAAAGAAAATCAGAACTGAAGAGATTATTTGTTTCTCAAACCCCCAAAATAGAAATGCAGACAGAGTGAATAAATGTATCAGGCAAGGACAACAACAGCAACAGAATAGTAAGAGAAAGGCCAGTAAAAGACTTCTTAAATGTGCACAAAGAGAGAGGGATGAAGACAAAAATCTTAAAGAGATAACAGTGAAGAGGCAGACAGGAGGCATCATGGACAGAACATGGTGAAATCATGCCTACAGGTAAAGCAATGTTTTGTTGTGTGGGGTCACATTACAAATGAGAGTGGAGGAGAGCCGGGGGATGGAGAAAAGTTTGTAATGTGTTAGGGTCAAATCAATGGCTAGGAATGAAAAGAAGGTAATCTGTCAGGTCATCTCAGAAAGAAAAGACTCTACTGGAGAGTGAGTGATGAAAAGGGGTAAAGATTAAAAAAGAGGAGCAAGGAAGGAGGCCTTATTTTGGTGGTGAGATGGGGTTCGACTGATGAATGCTCTTATAGGTGAAGAGAGATGACTTGTGAAGAGAGATGAGGACCTTACACTGGGTGTAGCCTAGGAGATTTGGTGCTTGAAAAGTCTACTTGTCGTACATTAGAAGTGAGGGAGTTGGAAACCTTAGATGTGTTCAGCATGTGGAAGTGTTGGAGAACATGAAATACAAAAGGAGATTTTGAGGCAAATGTGGGGGGGGGGGAGAAAAAGGTTACCAAGGAAAGATATAGATAGATGATAGATAGATAGGTAGGTCTATATCTATCTATCTATCTATACCACTGATATATCAGTGGTAAGATATATGATCACAAACATGGTTGAAGAGGGGCCCTCCCAGGAAGCAGTGATCTCTTTAACACCTGAAATAATTAACATTGTTTTGGAAGTGAGGCACAATGGAAAATATGAATACCTAGGGCAAACTATACAAAGTAGTGGCAGAAAGCATCTAGAAGGGAGAGCCTCGAATGGATGCCTTGGAAATGTACAAGCTTTAATTGCATATGGAATACAGAGAAAAGAGAGATAACAGATAATTATAGGGGTCATGAATCAGAGAACAGGGGTCTAGAGTAGAAAGAAACAGAAGATAAATAATGAAGAGTGAAATACTTTTTGGAAAGAGGCACAAAAAATTTTAAAGCTAATGAATAGGACTAGTTGAAGGAGAGGAAAGGAAGAAAGAATCTATTTCATTGAGAGGAAAAAAGTGGGAGGAGGCAGGGAGGAGTTATATAACCAGATAAAGGCAGAATAGAAAAAAGAATTAATGAATAAAATCCCAAAGAGATAAGGGTGACAAAATAGAGGAAAGTATTAGGATTAAGAAAGACCCTGTAACAATACAGCCAAGGGGGGGGGCAGTGAAGATTGAACTAAAGTGATTGAAAGAAGATGATATTGTATTTACAAAACAAAAGAGAGAAAAGACTTACTTGAAAGAGAATAATATTAAATGCAAATGGAGGAAAATAGAAATCTAATCTTATAACTTTAAATGTGAATGTATTGAACAATCCAATAAAATTGAAAACAGTGACAGATTGGATGAGAAAAAAAAATCCTTGCTGCTTACTGGAAATACATTTAAAAAACAAAGACATACAAAAAATAAAACAGAAGGATGGGGGGAAAATGTAATATATGTCAAGT
>CM053622.1:236440050-236460210 GCA_028646595.1 Phalanger gymnotis
ATCTTGCCCTACAAGAAAGGAAGGGAAAAGGGGATGGGAGGGGAGTGGGGTGACAGAAGGGAGAGCTGACTGGGGAACAGAACAACCAGAATATATGCCATCTTGGAGTGGGGGGGAGGGTAGAAATGGGGAGAAAATTTGTAATTCAAACTCTTGTGAAAATCAATGCTGAAAACTAAATATATTAAATAAAAAAATAAAAAGAGATAATGTGATTGATAGGCATTAGCATAGTTTGACACATACCAGACTCAATGTAGAGCTCCAAGATTTCTCTGCTGTCTTGGTGATAGGAATAACATGATTGTGAACGAGTATCAGATCATTCTTTGGCTCTCTGGATGAGGTCTACACTGATTCTGCACTGCATTCCTGACTTTGCAGCCTGCTCCTCCATAGCCTCAGCAGCAAATTTCAAGCCCAGGAAGACTTTGGAGAAATTTCAAACCTGGATTTCCAGCCCCCATATTGAAGACTACTTCTCCCAGAGGACTATTTCAGGAACAGTCTCAGGTACACTTAACTTCACTTCTTCCTCTTTGGCCACTTCCTCCACTGCCTCTTTACCATGAACTTCACCAGAGCCCTTATCCTTCCTGCCCCATTCCAGTTCTCAAACCACAAACAATTAGATCAACTCTGCCATTGTTCTTGTAAAGAGTGGGTCAATATGCTCCCTATGGCCCCACTCACCAACACAACTTTCCGGGCCAAAGACCCTGTCCCTGGCCATGACTCTACTTTGTGTATTGTTTCTCCTATTAAAATGTTGGGTCGCTTTTTTGCTGCCAGAACGTCGCCATCACGGGTCGCATGCAAGCTCCCGGGAAGGGCCTGTCCCAGTCTGCTCTGCCGTACCGCCGCAGCGTGCCCACGTGGCTGAAGCTCACCTCGGACGACGTGAAGGAGCAGATCTACAAGCTGGCCAAGAAGGGCCTGACGCCCTCCCGGATCGGCGTGATCCTAAGGGATTCTCATGGCATGGCACAAGTACCCTTTGTAACTGGCAATAAAATTTTAAGAATTCTAAAGTCCAAGGGACTTGCCCCTGATCTTCCTGAAGACCTTTATCACTTGATCAAGAAAGCTGTTGCTGTTCGAAAGCATCTTGAGAGAAACAGAAAGGATAAGGATTCTAAATTCCGTTTGATTCTGAACGAGAGCCGAATTCACCGCCTGGCTCGGTACTACAAGACCAAGAGAGTGCTCCCACCCAACTGGAAATATGAATCATCTACAGCCTCTGCTCTGGTTGCATAAATTTTGGTTTGTGTACTAAAATAATAAAGTCACGTCTAACTGAAAAAAAAATGTTGGGTCTTTGAAGGCAAGAAGATGTGTTTTTTTTATTCATCCATTCTCCAGGTATTTGACATGTCTTAGTCCAAAGGTTCAACCTTCTCCAGTCTCTTTCTGAATCCTTGGGGAAAACTGCTAATAATACATTCTTAAAATAGAGATAGCAAAATTAATCTCTTTTAACTTCTGAAAGCCTCAACCAGAATGCACTGTGGCCTCTTTAATCTCTCAGCTACTATGCCAATGTCCTTGTTCCATGGTGATATGAGGTAAGCCATATATTCTCCAGAAGTAAGGTGTTTCTTCCATCTTCACCAATGTGAGATTCAAAACATATATAGACTCATGATAGAATAATAATCATGCAGATGTACATTTTTGGAGGGGGGAGGCAAAGCAATTGGAGTTAAGTGACTTGTCCAAGGTCACACAGCTAGTAAGTGTCAAGTGTATGAGGCTGGATTTGAACTCAGGTCCTCCTGACTCCAGGGCTGGTGCTCTATTCACTGCACCACCTATCTGCCCTTATATAAAGCTTTAAAGTTTACAAAGCATTTGTCTCTGCCTCTGATATAGATAACACAAATATTGCCTCTGAAGCATTGCCCCAGGTAGGTGGCATAACGGATAATGTGCAAGGCCTAGAGTCGGGAAGACTCTTCTTCCTGAGATAAAATCTGACCTCAGACACTTACTAGATGTATGACACTGGGCAAGTCACTTAACCCTGTTTGCCTTAGTTTCTTTGTCTGTAAAATGAACTACAGAAGGAAGTGCCAAATCATTCCAAGAAAACCCTAAATGTGGTCACAAAATCAGACACAACTGAAATAACTCAACGATATCGCTGGTCCCACTTTATAGATGAAAAAATGTCTCAAAGAGGCAAAAGGATTTGTGTTTAGTTACATACCTAATAAATATCAAAGTTGGGACTCAAAGGAAGGGGAGAAAGGAATAAGTATTTATATAGTACTTCCTATATTTTAGTCACTGTGCTAAACACATTTTGCAAGTATTATCCCATTAATCCTCATAACAACCCTTAGAGGTAAGAGCTATTATTCCTGTTTTCCAGTTCAGGAAACTCAGGTAAATAAAGGTTAAGTGATTTGCCCAGGGTCACACAGATAGCAAATATATGAGGTTAGATTTGAACTCCAGGCTATTACAATGGGCTAAGCATGAAGCAATGAGGGCCTGCATCAAGGTGGTAGCAGAGGAGACAAGAGATATTTTAGAGAGATGTTATAAAAGTGAAATTGATGCGTTTTGGCAGCAGACTGTATTTGCGGGGTGAGAGATAACAGGGAGTCAAGGATGACACCTAATCTGTGAGTCTAAAGGTCTTGGAAGGTGCTGTTGTCCTTGATAGTAATAAGAAAATTTTAAAATGGGAAGTTTTTTTGGGAAATATAAGGAGTTCAGTTTTTAACATGTTGAGTTTAAGATGTCTACTGGATATCTACTTTGATGCCTGAAAGGTAGCTGGAGATATCAGAGTAGAGGTCAGCAGAGAGGTTAGGACAGTTATGTAGAACTGAGAATTGTACAATTAGTAGAATTACTCCATATGAAACATCTATGGGCATTAGAGGGCATGACCTGGATGAAAATCCAGCCAAGAAGACTGAGAAGTAATAGTCTGATAGGAGGAAAACCACAGGAAAGTAGAATCCTAAAAACCTAGAAAGACAAGAGTATCAAGGAAAAGAGTGTGATCAACAGTGTCAAAGGCTGCAGGAAGGTCAAGAGGGTGAGGATTGAAAAGAATGAGACTGATGACATCTCTCATGCAACTCCTCAAATATAAGTCATCATATGCTTCTAGCAGCTGGTATTCACTCAGAAATGAGGGGTTAATTATGATTAGAGGTCATGAACCTGAGTTACTAGAAGGATGGTGGTATCCTTAACATAATTAGGAATTTAGGAAGAGTGAAGGTTTTTTAGGGAAAGATAATTAACCTCTGTCTAGGACATGTTGAGTTTGATCCTTTTGAAATTTTTAGGTGGCAGTTGATATGTTACTATAGCCCAGAAGTGATTCATCTTGGATTTATAAATCTGGGTGTCATCTGCATGAAAAAGATGATTGAACCTATGGAACTGGTGAGATGACTGAGATACTGAAAAGAGAGAAAAGAAGAGGGCTCAGGACATAGTCTTAGGAAATACCCAAAGATATTGGACAGGACATGGTAATGACCCAGAAAAGGAAACTTAGAAGAGCTGGTCAAATAGGTAGGAGAATGAAGAATGAGTATTATCATGAAAACTAACATAAGAAAGGATATTTAGTAGAATAGTATAGCTGACTGTCAAATGTTTAGTTTAATAGGGCTTTCTCTTCATCCTTTTTTGTATTTTGGATGTCACCTGGATTTTTGTTCTAACCATTTACTGATTTGACTGTAAACAGATAGCTACTTAATTCTAAAATGACTCCCACACTGGTTAAATAAAAAAGCATATATTTTAGTCATATATTTCCTGCCTGCTATAAGATCATCACTTTAAAAATTATGCCATTGTAATCTAGAAATGTAAGAGCCTTTTAAGTCCAATACTCCTTAATTTCCTCAGATGAGGAAGCTAAGATCCAAGATGGTTAAATGATTTACATAAAGTTACATGGGTAGTAATCATCAGAGTTAGGATCTGAAACTAAATCAACTGCTTAAGAGCCAGTATTCTTTCCACTATTCCATGCTATCTCCCATTTTATACAATATGGACCAATATGAATTGATGGATGCGGCTGAGTCAGGAAGGGTAATGGCAGACCCCTTCTCTGACCTTGTTGGCATAGGGAAGGGTGTGGAGGATGCATTCAATTTCGGAACTAACTCGTTGATATATATGTTTATACATATATATATATAATTATACTATATTATATTGTATTATACTGTACTGTATTGTACTATACTATATTACACATGTTTATATATTATATATTTATATATAATATATGCATTATATACATATATTATATAAATATGTTTTCAAAAGCTGTAGAGATTTGAAGTTTCATATACAATTCTCTTCTTTGTTCTTTGTATCTGGAAATATTTGTATTTGTTAGTGTTTTTCAAGTTTACAATAAAAAACAAAAACGTTTAAAAACATTTAAAAAAAATAAAACATTTAAAAATGAACCAATGCTCATTTGCTCCATTTTGTGATTCCTACTAAAGAGGGTAGTATTTCTTTCAAATAATCATTATCATAGGATACTCTCATATACATGGCAACATAAGCTACTCATATCAGTCAGTCATGGCAATATGACCAATGTTCTTCCAGCCACAGAAGGCTGGAGTGGTAAAGAAGCTTAGAGATAAGCTAGAATATACCTCTCATGTTATGTAGAAAGAAATTGAAGCCCAGAAAAGTAAAGAGACTTCCTCAAGGTCACTCAGCAAGTTTGCATCAGAAAAATGACTAAGATCTAGGTGTCCTGCCTGCAATATTTTTCCACAATACCAGACCAAACAGTTCAACCTTCCAGTCACATCTACCCAGTCTTCCTCCAGCCGTAATATCTCTCCATTCTCCTCTCTTAAAAAGCTTCAGAGAAAAAAATTAAACGTTTATTTTAATATTAAGGGGCTGTGCCTGGCAAATAAAGAAAGATATTTGTTTTTAAGTTTAATTAATCAGGCCTGGGCAATCTTTTTTCAATTTGGAGATTAACTGTCTAAGTTATGTTAACAGGATATTGAAAAACAAAATGGCTAAAAAAAGGTTTGGAGCGTGTGTGTGTGTATGTGTGTGTGTGTGTGTTTTCATTCTCTTTGTTTTTTCTCATCTTGTCTCCTTATGGCTTCCTTAAATTTTTGGACATCTTATGAAAAATGATCAGGTCTGCCAGAGGAGAAAGGCAATTAAAAATGTCAACAAGTTTAACATTATTTTTTGTTCAAAGAAATAGAGACAAGCTGAAAGCCATGTCTGATTATAGGCATATAAAAGTGTCACAATGTCTACATTTTTATCCTATCTTTGGTAGTATTCAGTGCCGGGCTCTCCTCTGATTAACATGGGATTACAAAAATCTTTCGACCCCCTCAGCACAGCATTTGTCTTTCATTTCTCAAAGTCTCGCATTCTCTCTCTCTCTCTCTCTCTCTCTCTCTCTCTCTCTCTCTCTCTCTCTCTCTCTCTCTCTCTCTCTTTCTCTCTCTCACACACACACACACACACACACACACACACACACACACACACACTCCCATAAAGAATACGCTACCCAATTTTTTTGGTCACTTAGAAAAAATGCTAACAGTTTGAATCATGGGCCCTGTTGTGGGGACCGAGTTAATTAAAAACCTGATGTATACATACAGCTGATCCTACTCACCCTAATGAAGAACATTAATTCTAGAACATGTGTGGCTGTACTCACATTGCTACAAATTACTAGATTTTTTCCTTTATCTGTTTCCAAGAAAGTCTCCCTCGGTTAGTTAGGAAAAAAGAAAAATATGACGCCTTAGTTCTAGGCAGCATAAATTATACACATCAATCAGAGGAAGCTTAAATTAAAATACACATTTGGCAAACAAATATGAATATGTTGATCTCATCTGTGAATCAAAATGATTTAGTACCAGGACTGACCCCCCACTGTTTGACATGAAGGTCACTGAGAACAGCTTCATTCTCATTGAGAAATGTTGTCATGTCTTTTAAAGACACAGTTTTATGCATCCCCTAATGTTCATTCCGACTGGTAATCCCAATGTGGAGGGACTGATTTATTTTATAAAGAAAATACAGGATTCATTTTTATTTATGTAATCCAAAACAGATAGCTAAATTAAAATGTAAAAATAAAATATATATATATATATATACATATACAAGTGGTTTATGGTTCTGGGCTGAGGATTTTCCAATGTGTTTATGATATTTTCCAATCTAGCAGAATACTATTTGTGAAATGGAATGCTACACCTTTCAGATATTGAGTGATCATAAATCAGTCTGTTCTTATCACCCTCTGCATGCTTTCTTGCTGTAGAGATGATAGCTACTTGAGTGGATGCCCATTATGAGGTAAGCCCTTCATACTGATAATCTTGGGCCTCTAAGATTGTCATCCCTTGCAAATATCTGAGGTAAACAGAGAGATTGGGAAAGGCAGTGATCTTGCTGAAACTTAAGTAGGTGTCTTCCTGGTTTATGGCATTTTGATTTAAGTAGTCCAAATTGTTTTCACATAGCATTTTCCTGCAAAGGATTCATTCCCCAAACTAGAAGCTGTTACAATGACTCTGCCCATACTAAAAAGATTTGAAAGCGCTTTCTTGACTGAGCTAAGATCCCATATCAGAGTGGTAGCTAAGTTAGCAGGAGAAAAAAATCAGCCACTTTTCAGGTCAGAACCATTTCCAGCAATGGCCAGAGGTGGGGGCAAATGGGGTAAGGGACAAGGGACAAGAGAAGAAAAAGATAAAAGGGACAAAATTCAAAGCAACTTAATATTTTACTTGTTCAGAAGCCATAATAAAAGGCTAAATTGAGGAAAAGGTTAAAACTAAGGTAGAATGAGAGACCATTCTTTCATCTCAACAAACAGAGAAGAGGATCTTCTTAGTATAGCTACCCATACAGGTGAGTTTCTGAGTTTCTAGGTAGAAATTTGGGAGTAGAGATAAAAAGAATTCTCTTTATTCCAGGGGCACCATAGGGCCACCCAGATGGCCAAGAAATGGCATGGGAACATTGGAGCATAGATTTAGAGTTGGGAGTGGCCTTGGAGGTCATATGGTCCCATTACCCCATTTTTACAGATATGGAAACTGAGGCATCAAGAAATTTATGTGACTTATCCAGGCTTAACCACTATGCCTCAGCTGACTCCTGACTCTTCTCTTATAGATTCCTCTTCCCACTGATGAATTTTGCCTAGAACCTCCATTCACGGGACAGGTCTCAGCCAGACCAGCTATCCCTAATTTTCCAGTCTTAGCCACCATGTTTCTGCTTCCTGATTATAAACCCTTTCTCCCATTGGTGAGTTCTTTGAGGAACTTCCATTTTGAAGGGCCTCAGACCAGTCATCCCACATTCTTCAGACCTAGACACCATGCCCCACCCAGGTACTTTCTTCTCTCCACTTCTGCTCTTCAGCTTTCCCTTTATACGTTATCTTTCTCTGTTAGCATGTAAATTCCCAGAATGCCGTGACTGTCTTTCTATTTGCTCATGTTTATGTCCCCAGTACTTAGCATAGTATCTAGCACATAGTAAGTGGTCAATAAATGTTTGTTGACTGACTTACCCAAGCCACACCACTAGTTTCAGCAGTTGAATTTGAACCTAGGTTTCCCTGACTTCTAGTCCAGAACTCTGTCTACTACACCATGTTCCCACTTACCATGTCACAGTGGAGTGAGAAGGCAGAAGCCAAATTCCATCCACCTTACAATGTCATCCATGGTCAGACCTATGTGAAGATGACAGAGAAACACTGTGGGCTTCAGTTTAAAAGGAAGATAGTAGGACTTAAAAGATACTTGAGTCAAATATGTAATATAGCCTGGAGACAGTTGAGATAATCATTGATAGAGTATCCACATTGACTGTTAAGCAACTAAGCTGGACTGGCTGGATTACAGTCTCTTCATTTCGTGCACACAGGCATGGGCCTAAGGCTGACTTGGGTACAATTTTGCCTTGTGCTAATTAGAGCATTGGTTAAATGTTCCTCTGATAAATTGTTTTCCCTCAAAAAAAGACTGAGGATATATAGCTATGAGAGAATAAGCAGAATTATCACTTATCCATTGTGGTGTCTTCTTTGGGACATGACCTGTAGAAGCAGTTTTCAAGTAATCTTTACAAAGCCTACCCTACACCAAAGCAATTTCTTTGAGGCCCTTCTTTTAGTGGGCACACACCCAATAGTGCATATGTTGAGAGCATTTCCACATACAAATCTGATAGTTAAGCACACCATTACCCAATTTGCACATGCAAATGCATTAATTGTGTTCAACTGGGTGCTTGGGGAAATCTGGCATGTACCCAAAATAGAGGCCTTTTAAAAACATGGCCAATAAACACATTTCCTTTTAGACTCAGTGATCAGTGATACCTTGTCTCTATCCACATCATAGCATGTAATTGTGTCAGATTCTGAGAAATTGTGTGTGTTGTATTTTTCTCACTAAACTCGATCTCCTATCTATATGGGATAGGGTCATGGTTTTAGTTTATTTCCTTTTTCTTCAGTTAATTGGACATCAATGTCATTTTCTTTGTAGTAGTTCACTATTCCAGTTCTTGGTTTTAAAAATCATTTCCAACTGAACAAATCCAGATTATCTCATTATATCATATTCTCGTCTAAAACTTGAAATAAGAATGATTATGAATTATTGTAATAAGTGATTTGTGCTTTTGAAAAGACTAATATTACTGTTTATATCTATATGCATATTAGTTTACTCCAAGAGTCATTTCATTATATTAATTACCTGTGACTCTCCACAATAGCCATTAGCTATTTTTGTCTTTATTCCTCCATTAAGATGATGTTGGAACCACATGAATAGTCAAGAAAATATAGTCTAGGTTGTAGAAGAAATGCAATATTTACTGTAAATATACTTTTAAAAACAGGTGCTGTTAGGAATCTATCCTCCTTCAATATTCTCTTGGGGGAATTAGAGTAGAGAAGAATCATAAAAAGTGGGAGCAGGAAGGAATTTTGTAAGTAAGGAAATAAGTAAGGAACATTGTAAAATAAGTAAGGAAGATTGACTCAGATGCTTCCTGTTGGAGGGGACCTTGAGCAAATCACTTGAATTGGTTGTAGATGCAAAAATAGGAATTTTTGTGGAGGGCATAATGTATTAGTTTGTTTGATAGTAAGCTAGGATTATTGAAGAATATATAAATCAATAAATCATTCATTAATCACCTATTAAGTACCTACTACATTCTACCAACTATATTAAGTGCTGGGGACCCAAATTCAAAGAATGAAGCCATCCTTACTCTCAAGGCAGGGTATACAAGTAGACATTTATACAAACAAGGAAAAGGGAGTTGGGGATGAGGGGCTGACACTTGAACCTCACTTTCATCTGAACAGACTAAAAGGAGAGAGAGAGAGAGAGAGAGAGAGAGAGAGACAGAGAGAGAGACAGAGAGAATGAGTTTAGTACAGTTCGCTCAGCAGGAAAATAAGAAGGAAAGAGGAGAAAGAGGAAGGAAGAATTAGAGGGAGGTAGATTTAGGGAGGTATTAGTTCTAGCAAACCGAACTCAATATTTATATCTATCTTTAAAGTGTCAGTGAAGGGGCATCTAAGGAGATGCCCAAATATTGGAAAATGGGTGAACAATTTATGGTATATAGATATGATTGAATACTATTATGCTGAACTCTTATCAGCATAATGACCAACGCTAATTCCAGAGGACTAATGACAAAATATGGTACCTACCTTCTAACACCAAGGTAAAGGACTCAGAATGTAGAATGAGACAAATATTTATTTTAGATATTGTCAATATGGAAATGTGTTTTGATTGACTGTACATGTTTGTAACGGGCTTTGTTTTTCTTGAGTCCTCAGTTGAGGAGGGAGCATTGGAGTTGGAGCACAAGAAGGTAGATTTTGGCTAACTAAAATAAATATTTGGTGGGTTCTTTTAAGAGCTTGACTTAAATTTATTTTAGTCCAGGTAATGTTATCCCATAGAGCTTTTTCTCTACCTGGGAATTGAATATTGGGTATAATTCCAGATTGGGGGTGATTGAGGCAGGTCTGGGGAGTCTGTAATGGCCCTTGGTATGTAGCTACTACCACAACATCTTTTAACCTCTCTAGATTGTTACAGTAATTATTAATATTAACAGGAGTTATAGTGGATGAGAAGTCAAGAGGTGGTGGACTTACTTTCAGTTTTTTCACCTACAAAATAGGGGAGTTGGACTAGATGAGTCCTAATGTCTCATCTATCTCCAAATATGATTGCCAGCCTTACTTTCAGATAGACAACCAGTGATATCAGCCTCACAAAATTCATCTTTTCCAAAATTATAAAGCCCAAGGTGTCTTCTTAACAGATCATACTAAAAGGGTTAATGTATATAAAACTTTGCAATTTAAAACTGAGCAGAAAGCTGTTGCCAACAGAAAATAAATAACCTTAGCTTTTTTGTCTTGAACTTATACTATTTCTGTATGAATTAATTAAACCTGAATTGGCATAAATTAGAACCACAGAGTTTCTAGGGTAAATAACTAATTCACCATGTGTGCTGTTAATATTGGTAACTATTATAATAACAGTGACCTCTAGGACAACCTTAAACAAAACATTAGCCAACTAAATAATTACTATTTAGCTTCACAGAGTTAAGACCTTTGTGATATAATCATGTCAGAACACAGATACAAAGTTAAACACATTTGATAAAACTGTAGAAAGATATGGAAACAGTCATGAATACATGTTAAAGACTTTTCCTGCGTGGACATATGCGTTTGTATACGTATTTATAGCTATATTTCAGCAAAAATGGTTTCCTTTATAATTCTACATATTTTATGTTAAGTCATTTAAAAAAATATTGTGAGAGAGGGGCCATAGACTTCTTAAAGGGTCTACACTACTAAGATATGTGTGATGATAATGCAAAAAAAAAGATTTAGAACCCCTGGTCCCCAGGGAATGGACTTGTATCTTAAAGGACAGTTATTCTAGTCTCTGTCTGACAAGGAAGGATAGATGACAGCCTCTGTTTTCTGCATGGAAAACAAAATATCTCTGTTTTCTCATTGGGGAAAGGAATGAGAATTGTGAATAGAAATAACAATGCTGGATTTTCCCCAATTTTGCTAATATGAACACAATTTTAGATTTCTGTGTAAAAGGACCAAAAAGATGGCATACTAGACACTTTTCCCTGCCCCCACAAACAGTAAAAACAAAATAAAGCAAAAACCAAAGGGGAATTAGACACTAGAGGCAGAACAATTATAAATAAATCCAATAGAACAAAAACAAAGACCAAGATGCACAACAAAGTAACAGCCTTATGCGTTAGCAGTGGAGAATGTTAGTCACTAGGCTTTCAGTCAGTATCTCTCTTCCATCAGCCTTTACACTATCAAAGGGTTAACAAACATAACCACAAATTTGTTTGAGATCCCTGTAGGGATTTCCCTCTATAAACATTCTTCTTTCTCACCCTACTTCTGCCCTTCCCCCACCATTTTGTTACAAAAAGCAGCATATAGGGACTCTGCCAAATCACATAAGAAGAGGGGGATGTGGGGGAGAAGAGTTTGTTTACTTCTACCCAGTGGTCAGGAAACTTTAAGGTATCAGAAACTCTGCCAAGAACACCCACTCTGTTGTCCCCCAACCCTGCAAAAACAAACAAAACAAAACCAGCAGATACTGATTTAGGCCAGTCAGAAAACTGGGAGAGGATGAGCTTTTGTGACTGTTTTTGGCTGGAAGGAAAGATTCCCCCAAATCTGGGGGGGAAAGGGTGGAAGATGAGGGTCATTCCTGTCCCCCCCCCCCACAACACTTTCCCCTTGGCTTCTTGAAGAAGGATCTTATGTTGGTGAAAAGTAAATTCCCCTGGTGAGAAGATGTTGTGACAGCATTTTGGTCCAGCCCTGGGAGGATATCCTCTATTAAATGGGAAGGAGTCAGAAAGTGAGTAACAAGGGATCATAATGAAAAAAAGACAAAAACCACAAAAGATTTCCAAGATGTAGAAAATTCAGTTGAAAACCTAGAACAGAAACAGATTAATCAACATGAAAGTGTTGACATTAGATGTATGAGTATCAACACATTCCAAATATTACAAACCTTTTTTAAATGAATAGTTGGAAAGCAAAAAAAAAAAAAAGAAAGGAAAAGAAAAAATGACAAACACCCTATTAAACACTTGGGTAGTAATGGATTCCTAACAAAGCATGGTATTCCAAAAGGATATTCCAGGTGGTTCAAAAGAGAAATAAGAATCTCCAGAATAATTAGAAAGGAATAGAAGGCCAAATGTATGATCTATAGCAGAAATAATTAGCAGAATAGAAAACCTTGAATCCATGGTGACAAATCTTTACAATCAGACACTCAATAGTATGTGGGGTGGCGAGACCACCCGAGTACCCCAATAATTCACAGAGGCTTCTCAGACAGGGACAGAAAAGGAATTAAATTTATTTTACAAATCTCTCGAGATTTGAGAGCCATCTCCATTAGGACAGACTAGTGGAAGGAATCGAATTACGAAAGGCAAGAGACCAATTTATATCCTAACGAAGAAAGATTCCAGCCTACCACTATCCCTCCTCTCCATTGGCTGAGGGGGGGGCAAAGGGGGGAGCTTACAATCTAGGTTCGAAAAGCTAGACAAAGAACCAGGAAATCAAGCATAGCCAATCTAAGGTAAAGAGGAGGAATGAGAGAGGGGAGGGGGAGTCTTCCTAGATTTGGTAACAACTCTGTGGTAGCAGGGAGAAAGAGAGAGAGGCACTTATTGCCCCAAACCTCAAATTCCTAAGAGTTACGTAATCATATTCCTACGAGGTTATATCCCAAGGTCTTTTCCATCCTCCCAACTGCCTCTGCTTATTCCAGAAATAATTCTTATATTTTCTCTCTCTGTGAAGCCTTCACAAGAATTATCTCCCAGTCAATAAGCACTTATTAAACACTTGTTATGTTCCGTACACTCTGCTAAGCAGTGGTGTAAGGCCAATCAGTAAGTGAAAGATCTTTCTTACCCATTGAATAGGCCTCAGGTGGTGCCAACAAAGGGAGGCCTGATTAGAGGCAGGCCCACACTTTTGTGATGCCAATCAGGGATTAAAGACCCTTCCCACCCACTCAATAGACCTCAGATGGGACCAATTAAGGGAAGCTTAGAGGTTTAGAGGTTGGTTTGTAGGCAGGCCTAATCCCTTTACTTACTAGGCACTAAGCTTCAGGCCCACAGTCTTTCGGGGATTGGGCATGAAACCCTTGGTGGGGGGAAGGCAAAAGAGTACATACACCTAGAAGGTAGTCATTGAGAATGTAGAATTGAGAATTCAGAAATCGGAAGAGAAGTCAGAATTCAGAATTCAGCCCAAAGAGAATGAGAGTTGCAGAAAGAGTGTGCAGTAGAGAGTGGAAACCAGGAAGCTGCAGAGACCCAGAAAACTGAGGGAGGAGAGAATGAAGGCAAGCAGACAGTTAGAATTTGTGAGTGATTGTTTACAGGAAGGCCCTAGCAGGGGGTAAAGTTACAGGATGTCTTGGTTCCTTGCTATAATACTGTGTTATAATTTCCTTGTTGCTACATTGAGGTGGGCTTACTGGTTTTGGAATATAATTGCTGCTATATCACATTGGAGGTATTGGTCCTTGGAATTGATCCTCTGGAATCTAAATAAATGTTGTGCTTCCTCTGCCTTCTACCTAGAGAATTTCTCATACTTTGTGATTCTGAACCATACAGGCAAGTTCCTGGTCATCCTTGAGGTCATGAATCTTGGTTTACTGATACAATTGAGAATTCAAATACAAGCAGAAAGAAAGACAACCCCTGCCTTTAAGTATTTAACATTCCAATGAAGGAAGACAGCACATAAAAGAAAGGCCAAAGGGGGTGGGAAAGATATCAGCCTGGGTCAATGGTAAGTGCAGAGAATTTATTGCTAGATTGTCTTAATGAAGTGAGATCCCAACTTAGATTATATAACAAATTTGTAGTGAAACCAATCAGCATGGTATCGTGAATTTCTCCAGCTCTAATCAGCAGAGTCTGAATAAAAGCAATGACACATGGTGAGAGTAATCCAAGGTTGAGAACTGACAAAGCACAATCCACCATAGGATGAGGACAAGTGAATCAAATGTGGAGAAGAGTTTAGAATTGAACTGTTCCAAGAAGTAAAAATGGGGACAGGAGAAAAGTATAACCAATGAAGGGATGTTAGGTTGGGAAAGAAATAAAGGATGGGTATATTAGAGGTCATAGGTGAAGAATAACTGGATTAATGGTCATGGGGAAGGCGAAAAGATAGAATGACAAAAATCAACAAAATTTTAGGCTAAAAAATGAGCCCATGAAAATCAACAGCATTTCGAATAAACGACAACAAAAACATTCAGAAGTAATAATAGAAAAAGAAATCTTATTCAAAATAACTACAAAATGTATAAAATATCTGATAGTCAATCTAACAAAGTATACCCAATATTTCAATTCAATTAAATAGAATCCAGATTCAATTAAAACACCCATTAAAGAAATAAATAGCAACTCAAATACCTGGAGAAATATTTAGTGCTCATGACTAGGTGTGCTTTTCTAATAAAAATAATAACCAAAGTCGATTTACGTACTTAATGCTAACTCTCTAAGAGATTCTTCCAAGAGCTACAGAGTATAAAAACACAATTCATTTGTAGAAACAGAAGGATTAGAAAAGGAGTTCTCAACCTGGGGTCCATGGATCTTCAAGAAGTCTGTGGATAGATTTTAGGGGGTTTGTAGAATTAGATAAGGAGAGGAAATCACATTTATTTTCTTTAACTTTTGAAATCTTATGTATTTTATTTTATGCATTTAAAAACATTGCTCTGAGAATGAGTCCATAGGCTTCACCAGATTTTCAAAGGGGTTTGTCACACAAAAGGTTTAAGAAGTCCCGATCTAGACAATTAAGCAAGACATTTGGCATCTCTGGGCTTTGGTTTCTTCATCTATAAAGTGATAGAACTCTACTAGATGGCCTCTAAGTTTCTCTCCAGTTCTACATCTATGCTCTTTTGTTCTGATAGTATGATCTATTAAATATTATTCTGGTTCTAATTTTGAATGACAAAAAAAGATCTGGGGCAGTTCAGAGCAGAGAACAGAATGGTGAGTTTGGAGACAAGAAAGATGGGAGTTCAGATCCTGCCTCTGAACAGTTACTTAGCTGTATGACCATGAGAAAGTCACTTAACCCAAGTCTTATTTTCCTCATTTCCAAGATGAGGGAGTTGGATTGCATGACCCCCTAAGGACATAGCCAGATCTAAGTTGGTAATCCTATTATTTCATGGGCTAAAATGATGTAGGGGGAAGATTTTTGAGAATGGAATGAGAAATTTCTAACTTCATCTCTTTGCCTTAAAATATAAAGTAGAATGGATTTTGGCTTGTGCTCACTAGTTATGACTAAATGAAGATCTCCTTAAAAAGCTAAATGAAATGAATAGTCCTGCAAAGGAAAGAAAAGGAATCGCTCATGAGTCCCCAGAAACTAGCAAAAAGCATCGAAACTGTCGTTTTCAGTAATAAACATGATGGCTTCGTTAAAATCCCCTGTACGAGATGCTTACTATGCCTTTGGTGTCCCTACAAGGAAAATTAAAATCTGAACACACCACGTTGGGGCCAATTTGTTTCCAAGGAAGTCAATTATTAATATAGTATTTAGGATTTAATGAACTATGCCTATGTGCATGGTATGCAGCAAGCAGAGCTTAGCACTGTCTGAGAACAGGTGTCCATGTAAGCTTGGCCCGTATGTTTACCAGCTGATTAGCAACCATTAAAATAATAGTCATCTATTAAAAATTACTTTGTCTTGAACTGAAGTGGGAATCTATGCTGTATTCGAGCCTCCTTTAGAAAACTCACTGTCTATTTCCTTGACTTTTTTACTTTTTCAGCTGAGGGATGGGAAGGGAAAGGGAGGGTCCATACAGACATATTTATTATTTCATTGGCACACAGAACTCTTTCCAAAGGTGTGGCTTTGAAAAACTTTTGTAATGCAGTCTTCAAGTTTCCTGGGACACTGACCACTCTTTACATAGGTAGTATATGACAACAGGGAAACTTGAACTCAGTCTTCCTGACTTGAAGGCTAATTCTAGTCACTAGACCACACTGCCTTTCGTGCCCCCTTAGTGTGGAAATTCTTTGATGGAAGGGACTCCTTTGGGACTTTCACCTTTCTTTGTATTCCCAGTACTTAGTATAATAACTGGCACATAGTAAGCATTTAATAAAGGATTGTTGATTGATTGCCATTACAGGAGAGAAATTACTAGGATCACATTTGAAACCAAAAGTCCATTTGCCTCTCATTTCTCTCTTGATGGCTCCTCCTCTATAAGGAATGTTCCCAGCATTTAGGGTGCCTCTCCTTCTTCTTGTTTCTCACCTTTGCTTCTGGATTTCATGGGGAGAAGCAAACAGGCATGAAGCCAGACATTTAACCAGATGTAGCTAGGTGGCATAGTAAATAGAGCAATGAATCTGAAGTCAAGAAGACTTGAGTTCAAATCTAGCTTCAAACACTTACTACCTATGTAACCCTGGCAATTCACTTAGTCTCTGTCTGTCTTAGTTTCCTCATTTATAAAATAGGCTAAAAATAGCACCCACTTCCTAGGGTTGTTGTGAGGATCAAATAAGGTAATATTCGTAAAGAGCTTAGCACAGTACCTTATATATAGTATGCGTTAAAAAGTGTTTCCTTCCTTGTTTGTTTCCTTCCTTCTTTCCTCCCTTCCTTTTTGCTTCTTTGAAAGTGATGAAACAAACAAAAAAATTAATGGAAATGGTATTGCTTTGTCCCTCAGAAACTTGAGGAATCCATGGAATTATCAGTTGCCCTATGAAACACTAAAGAATCTTCCCAGAAGCCATAATGTTTCCTATGAAACCAAAGAACTTGTGTGGTCAGGGAATTATTATCACATTTGAGAGCAACATTAGGCAAAACTGTGATATAAACTTTGATTTCCTGAAGGTTCCCATTACATGTTTTTCTTGCCCATCTTGATGACACTCCCTGTAGGCATTCTCAACTGTCCAGTATCCTCATGCTTTCTCCTCCCATTTCCCATAAAAACTGCTCTCAGGAAATGACTTGAAATTAACTCACACAAGATTTTTAAAAAAGATAAAAAAAACATAACAAGAAGGAATTCTACTAATGATCAAAACCTTAAGCTAAAGGAATGGAGTTCTAAAAGTATAATTTCATGTATCACTTAGAATATAGGAGAAGTGTTGGGAAGGAGAGAGGTTTTTTAGAATCCTTGAACTCACACCACACAAGCATTCACCTGTTTCATTTATTCCTAAGGTCATAGGTAACCATGGGTGGGTAAGTCACACAACTTGTAGCATCAGAGAGCTATAGCTAGACTAATTGCCTCATTTTACAAATGAGGAGACTGAGAGTTAGAGGTCAAAGAGATGAAAAGTGGTTGATTCATGATTCAAATTAAAGACCTCTGACTTCAGAACCAACTAGACCCAACTCCTTCCCTGAACTTCAATATTTGTACTATCTGTTTCACAGGTTTGCTAAGAGGCTTTAATGACATGGTATACTCAAAGTACTGCGCAAAATTTAAAAGGCTTTTATACATGGAAACAATTGTTAGTACTTCACCCCCGATCTTAGTGGGAAAGCCTTTGGTTTAGGCCATGACCTAAAATGATGTCAGTTGATCGATTTTAGATAACTGTTACTTACCATAGTAAAGAAAAGTTCACAGATTACTGTGTTTTAAAAAGAAATGTGAAATTCTTTTTCAAAAGCTTTATTTTAAGCATCTGTTTATATGATAATAGAATTTGGCTGTTCTTGTTATGGTCTATTGTGTTAATAGTTTTTCTGAAATTGAACCAATCTTTCACTCCTATTATAAATACCTTGTCATCATGTTTTTGTAGCATCTTTGCAAATATTTAATTTTTAAGTATTACACCAATATTCTTTAGGGATATTGCTCCATAGTTTTTGTTCTCTGTTTTGACTCTCCATGGTTTAAGTATTAAGTCTATATTTATATCATAGAAGGAACTTGTTAGGATCCCTTCTGTTCAGATTTTTCCAGTGGTTCATATAATATTGGAATTAATTGTTCTTTGAATATTTGATATGTTCACTGTAAATCCTTCTGGTCCTAGTTGTTTGTCTTCTCCCTCCCCACCCCACCCCTGCCCCACCCTCACTTTGGGAGTACATTTATGGCACATTCAACTTTCAACTTTTTTTGGAGATTGTTTTTTTTTAATTCTCTTTTTCTAGTCCTGCTAATCTGTATATTTTATATTTTTGTAAGTATTCATCTAATTCCATCAATGCATCAAGTAACAACTATTCCAGAGGACCAATAAATCATGTTACCCATCTCCTGACAGAGTGGTAGGTAGTGGACTTAATGTTCAGAATGAGACAGGAGATGGCTAATGTGGGAAGCTGTTTTGCTTGAATATGCATATTTGTTACATATTTTTTTCTTTTTTTTTAATGAGAAGGGGAGAAAACAAATATTAATTAAAATAAAATGAAAAGTAAATAAGCAGGCATTATTAAACAGTCATGAGTAAGAGAGAATTCAATACAACAAGCATTTATTAAAGTTCAGCTATTTGCCAGGCACTAAGTAAGGTCTAAGGGATACAAAAAGAAAACAACAATGACAACAAAATAAGTCATTATCCCTATGGAGCTTACATGCTACTGGAATTGTTTGTTAATAAGAGTTACATTTGGGGGTGGAGCCAAGATGGCAGCATGAATACAGGGACACTCTTGAGCTCTCCCTCAAATCCTTCCAAACACCTGTAAAAATGACTCTAAACAAATTCTAGAGCTACAGAATCCACAAAATGACAGAGTGAAACAAGTCTCCAGGCTAAGATGGCCTGGATGGTGGCTGGGAAGGATCTATCACACTGTGCTGGGAGTGGAGTACAGCCCAGCATGGGCCATGCCCAAAGACACCAGGCCAGAGTAGACCTGACAGAGAAGGCTTCGGGGCCCTGAATCACTGAGCTGTAGCAGTTTCCAGACTTCTCAACCTACAAACACCAAAGACAACTGATCAGGGCAGTGGGAAAACTGTTGTACCTAGGTAAGAGAAATGCACAGTCCAGCCCCAGCCCTGGGGTGGTGGAGGTGGCTGCAGCTGCAGCTGATGCTTCTGGGGCTCCAGGCCCACAGACAGTGGGAGGAATCAAGCTGCTAATCATAGCAGGAGTGCAGGGATCTCTTTGCTGGTGCCTAGGCAGCATTCTCTTGCTTTTCCTGCTTGGATCTGGGTCTCAGTCTTGGTTGGTGGTCTTTGGGGAAGAAGGAGTACTGGCCTGGCAGAACTTGTGCTGGATGTGGAGAAGGAGTCCTCCTGGTAGTTACACATCAGAAAGGGATGCTTGAGATCACTCACAGACAAGAATAGAGGCCAGGAAAGGAGTATCATGCCATCTCATAATAGAAGTAGCTCTGAAAACAGCAGTGTAAAACCCCCGAAGCTTGGGACAGAGCACTCTCCACTCTGAAAGCAGTCCTACTCTGACGAAGAGCTCAAAAGCCAAGTAATTGTCTGGGGAAATGAGCAGGCAGTGTAAAAGGACTCAGACTATAGAATCTTTCTTTGGTGACAAAGAATATCAAAACCTACAGCCAGAAGAAGTCAACAAAGTCAAAGAGCCTACATCAAAAGCCTCTGAGAAAAATATGAACTGGTCTCAAGCCATGGAAGAGCTCAAAAAGGATTTGGAAAAGCAAGTAAGAGAAGTAGAGGAAAAATTGGGAAGAGAAACGAGAGTGATGGAAGAAAATCATGAAAAGTGAGTCAACAACTTGCTAAAGGAGAACCAAAAAATTACTGAAAAAAATAACACCTTCAAAAATAGACTAACTCAAATGGCAAAAGACCTCCAAAAAGCCAATGTGGAGAAGAATGCCTTAAAAGGCAGAATTAGCCAAATGGAAAAGGAGGTACAAAAGACCACTGAAGAAAATATTGCCTTAAAAATTAGAATGGAACAAATGGAAGCTAGTGACTTTATGAGAAATCAAGATGT
>CM053622.1:236460710-236486277 GCA_028646595.1 Phalanger gymnotis
AAAAAAAAGAAGTGCTTTATATCTTCCAAAAAATATCAATAGCATTTCACAAAATGCTCTCAATAGCTTTGTCTCCCAAATCATGTAGCACTGACTTAACTAGGAGTCCTCTGTGTGCCTCTATATGCATTACTAAACTCTATCATCTGAGGATGACATGGCTGATATCAGCCTCCATAATTGTAATGGCTACAGCAATACAACAGCTTTAGCTACTGTGGTTACTGTTGTTGTTCAGTCATTTCAGTCATGCCCAATTCTTCATAACCCCATTTAGGGTTTTCCTGGTAAAGATACTGGAGTGATTTGCCATTTCCTTCTCCTGCTCATTTTACAGATGAGGAAACTGAGGCAAACAGGATTAAGCCACTTGCCCAGGGTCATTCAGCTAGCGTCTAAGGCTGCATTTGAACTCAGGTCTTCATGAGTCCAGGCTCAGAACTCTTTTGACTACATCACCTGTGGTAAAATAAGCAAAAGATACCTTGAAGGAACTGGTCTGACTTAAACAGGAAACTCTCCAAGTATGGTCTAAAACAAACATGTTATCTTTCCCTCGAAGCTCTCCCTTCTTCCCAACATACCAGAAAACTTACCGTCCAAGTACAGTCTGAAACAAACAATATCTCCTCAAATGCTCCTCCATATCTAATTTGTTACCAGGTCCTATAGATACTATCTAGTTATAATCTCGTATATATATATATCTATATATACATATATACGTGTGTATATATGCACATACATAAGTATATATACACATATATGCATATACATACATACACATATATGTGTGTATATACATATACACACACATATGTATATACATACATATATATACACATACATACATATATACATACATACATATATATGTACATATACACACACACACACACACACCAATACACACATATTTGCTTGACTCTTCCCTGACACTGCTACTGCCATGGTCCGGGCCATCATAACCTCACACCTGAACTATTCCAATAGTCTTTTGACTGATCATCCTGCCTCAAATCTCTCTCCACTCCAATCCATCCTCCACTCAGCTGTCAAAGTGATCTTTCTAAAGTGTAGTAGATGTGTCCATGTCACTCCATTATTCAATAAATTCCAGCAGCTCTCTATGACCTCCAGGCAAAATATAAAATTTTCCCTTCACAATCTAGCCCCTTTCTACTTTTCCAGTCTTCTTACACTGTATACCCTTCCAAATCCTCTATGATCCAGTGACATTGACCTTCTTACAGTTCCTTGCACAAGATACTCTATCCCCAGACTCTCATGCATGTTCTCTTACTTGAATAAGTCTGGTATTCACTCCCTCCTCATCTTCACTTTTTGGTTTCCCTGACTTCCTTGAAGTCCCAGCTAAAACCTTATCTTTACCAAGATCCCCCTCAGTGCTGTGCTTTCCCTTTGTGATTACCATATATATGTATATATATATATATATGTATATACACACACACATATATACATGTACATATGTATGTATGTATAGGAATGTATATATAAATATACACATATATTGGTATGTATATATACACAGATAGATATACATATACACATATGTATATATACTTAAATACATACACATATGTATCTATGTTGTTATTGTTGAGTTATTTCAGTCTTGTCCAATTCATTGTGACCCCATATGGAGTTTTCTTAGCAAAGATTCTGGAGTGATTTGCCATTTCCTTCTGCAGCTCATTTTATTGAAGAAAAACTAAGGCGGTCAGGATTAAGTGACTTGCCAGGTATCACAAAGCTAGAAAGGATCTGAAGCCAGATTTGAACTCACAAAGATGAGTCTTCCTGACTTCAGGCCCAGTCTTCTATCCACTGTACCACTTGCTGTCTCCTATGTATCTCTATCTATCTATCTATCTATCTATCTATCTATCTATCTATCTATCTATATCTATCTTTTGTTTATACATACTTGCTTACACATTCTCTTCCATTAGACTGTAATTTCCTTGCAAGCAGACTTCTTTTGTTTGTTTTTCTCTACTTCCCCAGCACTTAGTATAGTACCTGGCACAGAGTAGGTGTTTAATAAATATTTATTGACTTAAAAATTCAGTAGTTTTCTTCCAGTGGTACCATAAAAATCCCAGATGGAGAATATCCCCAGTGGATTCTAGCAAATACAAGACACTTAAATTGCTTTATTTGGCCTCAGGGATTCAGATTAAAGCAAATACCTTGTTTTAAGATTTCTAGAAGTTTGGTATTCAGGAAATGATACAGTCAGGATTTTTCTTGTTTGATACAGCAAGCAGGCAAACAAAGCCTATACACACAAAATGGTAGTATAAACAGACAGAAGTTTGCACCCACATGTAAGAAACTCACTCCAGCTGGAGGGTGAGGGATATGTGTCAGAGATGGAACAATCTCAAAGTTGGAGTTCCAGTGGCAAGATTATATGCCCTAAGAATGGGCTTGGTGGAGAACAGGTAATCAGTGGCAGATGTAGGAGGGGCCACTCCTAACCAGATCCAGATGTGGTGGAAAATTCTTAGGGTCTTATCAATACCAGGCTTAGGTAAAACTCAGGTATGGGGAATTCCTTTATCAGGACCTCAAACTGCTGGGAGGATCCAACATTATCTAAGGCAGCAGGAGAATGACTCAAGGTCCCTGTGGTAAATTAGGAGATCATCCCATCAAAAATTGCCATCCTCATCTGCCTGATGAAGAGTTAACAATGGAAAAGTACAAACTCTCTATTTTGTCTATATGGGCGTTAGGACCATTTAGCCTAAGAGACTCCATACTGTAATGCTATCAGCATAATATTATATCAAACTATAATCAGGCAATATAAGGTTTATAATTAATCTCACAAATGTATCTCAGATAATTCCCTATAGTATAGCACCCCTAATTTTAGCAGCATTCATCCCATCCAAATCCCATTCATACTCACACTCATAGGTTGGGCTCTCTCAGAGGGGCAGTTGCTACCTTGGGTAGTGGTAACCCTTTGGAGAGGCTATAAGCCTAAGACTGTAGCTTCTCAGCCCAACTGGTATGCTTCCCATTAATATTCTGCCTGTAGAGTCAAATCATTCTTAACAAGGTCATTTGTTTAAATAGCATAGCAAGAACCATAACTACAAAACATTCCTTCCATGAACTTGGGACATAATCTACTATAGCATCTGTTGGGGAGAGTAGACAAAAACATAAAACACAATGATAACAAGGAACGTGTGTAGAGAACAAACGTGTCTAAAGCTGGTCATAACTCCAAGACTCCAGGGCCTTCTCTCTGGAACTGTGGGTCCTCCATGTCATTTTTGCTCTCTCTAACTAGCCTTACATGATTCACCACTGGGCATCACTACTGGCTTAGATGGGTGGCTCTGCAGCTAGACTGGGCTATGCTGTTTCTAGGCTGGGTCACTTTACTGTTGGCCTGGTCAACTCCTCAGTGACAGATGTAGTTTCCACCACTTCCCAATTCAGGCACAGCAGAAGCCCTCGGCTGGGATATGTGGTCCTCCTCAAGAAAGGGCAAAACACCCCATTACGCTAGGATTGACAGAAGCTTCTCCAGTTCTACTGGGCTGGGTTCTGGTTTGTTTTTTTTTTCCCATTTCCTAGGCAATAAATGGTGGAATTAGAGATACAGCATCTTTTTTTTTTCTTTTCTTTGACAACCCTAACTGGTTCAGGGCCAGATCCCCTCAGTAAGAGGCCTCACTCTAATTTATGGTGGTCCTCCAGTATATTTCTCAAATTATCATCTCTGCAAGCTACAGATGTTGTTCCAACAATGATCAGAAAGCTCTATGGTACAGGGTTCTACAGTTTTTTTGACTTCTAAATTTCTCCTGCTTATCATATGCAAATTAGCAGCTGGGAAACAAAGTACTGAGGTAGTCTATGATCTAGGGACCAGTCTACTTGTCTCTGCTATTTTTCTAGCTTTGCAAATTAGCTATTCAAAGCATCATATTGTAATTATCCAGGAAATTTGTAACCTATAAACATACCGGAGTTTGAAACTTGCTTTACAACTGGTCAGAGGATTGATTAGTGCTCAGTAGAATTGATCTGTGTTCTGATGGATAGAGTAGGGGGGTAGTCAATATAGTCACACCATCTCCTCCTTCAAGCATAAACATAAATGGCTGCTTTGGGCAGAGGCATATGGAAGTTGCATAGGTTTACCCATGGCCTGAGAAGAGAGATCCTGAGAGTGGAATTCCTCATCTCAACAGATGACAGCAACTGTATCACAGATAAATTTCCGGCAAAATCACCTGATAAAGGCAGATGTGCATCCCAATCACCTCTTCTAATTCAGGGAGCACAGTTCACGGGCAGTCCTCCTATATTCCAAAATCCTATGTGAAGGGGAGAGATTTTGAATTCTTTAAGTGACACGATCCAGGACGCTATCCTTCTAGCCACAGCTCCCAATGTCAAAGGTTTGAGAATCAAAACTTGTGGAAAAATAAAGGTCTGTTGCAGTATATTCCTCGGAGAAAGAAAAGGATCTCCCACATAGATCCTGACCAGTGTCCTTCTTGAAGAGCAAAGCCATTGCCATCAGCTTAAAGGATATTGTCTAATGAAAAAGGCACTAATGGTAGGGACGCACCTCTTTCAAGACAAGGAGATCGTGTGAACTTGAGTAAGAGAAAGAAGTCCTGCTATAGCAATTGTGAAGCCTGGATATCCAAGAAATAGAAATGTATTGGATGAAACAAAGAGAGGCCAGGTGGACGTATAGGGATTTTTGTTTTGTTTTTTTTTGCCAAGATTTAGAAGTCAGTTTAGGACACACAACTTAAGGTCAGAAGCTGGATTGGAAGGGGTTAAGAAGAGAGTAGGAGGAGAAAATGTGGAGGCAGCTATTATAGATGGAGTTTAGATACAAAGGGCAGAAGAGATGTAGGATGATGGCGGGGAGAGAAGGATAAGGTGAGTTGGTTTTTTCAGATTTCAGAAAAGAGAAGACATGGACATATTTGTAGGAAGAAGGGAATGAGCCAGTAGTTTGGGAGAAATTGAAAACAAGTGAAAGAGTGAGGATGACAGATGAGGCAATCTGTTGGAGGAGACAAGGGATAGAATGGGATCACTTGAACAAATAGAGGGGTTAGCCACAGAAAGGAGTAAGGCAACTTCATCATGTGAAATGGGGTAAAGGCGGAGACAGTGGAAGGGGCATCTGAGTGATAGAAAATGGGAAACTCTAATAACAATAATCATATTAATAATAACTGGTGATTATATTCTGTCATTTTTCAATTGTGTCCAACTCTTCATTATGCCGTTTAGAGTTTTCTTGGCAGATACTGGAATGGTTTGCCATTTCCTTCTCCAGATCATTTTACAGATGAGGAAACTGAGGCAAACAGGGTTAAGTAACTTGTCCAGGGTCACATAGCCAGTAAGTGTCTATAGCCAGATTTGAACTCAGGAAGATTAGTCTTCTACTACAAGCCTGGCACTCTATCCACTGGGCCACCTAGCTGCCCCATTAATAATAGTAGCTAAAATTTATATAGTATTCTAAGGTATGTAAAACACATACATTATCTTGTTTGATCCCCACAATAGCCCTGGGAGGTAGATGCCATTATTATCTCCATTTTATTGATGAGAAAACTGAGGCTGAGGGAAGCTAAATGACTTGCTTAGTAAATGTTTGTGGCAAAATTTGGAAAATATTTTTAAATTTAAATTTTTAAATTTAATTAAAATTAAAATTAATTAATTAATTTTTAAATTGAATTTTAAAGAAATTATGTTTTATTACTTTCATGTATATATCACAATTCAATTATGTGCATGTACATAATTCAAATGGAGTTAACTACTTTTAGTCTAATAGAGATCCCTTAAGAAACTTGTCTTAGTGAATAGATAAGATTTGTAATTACTACATCAATTATATGTACGTACTTAAAATAGGTTGCTCTCTTACCAATTTGTAACATTTCTATAAGAATTGTGTCAACATTATTAATTTTATCTATCTATAAAGAAAGATTTTGATAAAGAAATGTATACTTTAATACATATTATCAAACATTCGTGGTTGCCTTCATTTGTGAAGTTTTGCTGTAAACGTATTTACTATATTATGACTGATGTGGAGCTAAAAGCATAAGCAAAGATGGTTTAGATGCTGAATGCAGAATAGAGCTGCTTTTACTGAATGTGAGAAGTAAATATATTTGTTTTAAATTTCAATGTATTATGTAGATTGTTGCTTATTCTTGGCGTTGAAGCTGGTGGTAGTATTTCACAGACCCCTTGCTACTCTTCCCATGTTTATGTATTGCAACCTTTGTCTCTTCTGGTGCTGAGCAGCTGCCAGTGGGTAGCTCTTGCAAGCCCCTTGTTCAGGCCTTCCTGCTGTCTATTCTTGGCCATTTCACTTGCCCCTTGGACTATTCCATCAAGGTCCTTTGCAGCTCTTACTAACCAGTGGGTAGACTAGCGTCGAAAAGAGGAAGTGAAATTTAGATCAGGCAGTAAGAATTCACTTGTAGTCTACAGCTCCCAATATAGAAAGCCCTTGCCTCATGACTGCCCTCTGCAGCAGAAATCAACATTTCTGCTTTTTAGAACTTTTGGAAAAGTTCTCACTGGACCCTAACTCCTTAACTTGACTATAAACTTATTGAGTCCAGGGACTATTTGTGTCTAGTTATTTTCTATCCCACCAGCCAAACCCTAACATGGCTCTTGTCCCACTGAGGGGTCCGTTAAAATCATTAATAAACTGAAGCATTCATAGGGAAGAGATCCAAAAACTAAAATAAGTTTTCAGAACCACCTATAGATTTGATTTGTCCCATCCCATTTAACATGTATTAAGCCCTTAGTGTATGCAAAGCACCATGTTTTGACCCAGAAAATACAAAGCCAAGAATACAACTGACCCTGCCTCCAAGGAGTCCATAATTTTTCTTCATGTAGAAGATTAGCAGACTTAATTGGCTTTATTTGTAAATGCTGGCACCTTCATAAAAGTTTAATGATAATGCTGGAAATTCTATGGCACTGAGTGCCTAGGACACAGAAGGTCCTAATACTGTAAAACAATTAACAAACGAAAGCATAATTTTTTGCTACTTTTTTTTTTGGATACAGTAGAGATAAGGACTATGCCTGTGATTTTATTGCTGTAGAGTAGTGGTTCTCAAAGAAGGTCTATGAAGTCAAAACATTTTTCACAATAATACTAAGATGTTTTAATTTCAAATACGGTAACCATCAGTATATATAACCAAGGATGTGCTAGAGCCAGTCTAGACCAGCTCCTGTGAGTCAATTGCTAAATTTTTAGTGTGAGCATTTACACTTCAGAAATCCACAAATACTGCAAATCAGGTTTTGATTTGATGTTTTGTTCATTGTCTAGACTTCAGGAAAGGATGGAGAAAATAAGAACAAAGCAGTTTAGAGTTAAAAGTGTATCTTTCAGAGAGCTGGTTGTTAAACATTTTCTAGCACACCTTGCATTAACCCACATAAACAAATATTCTATGTGGGGAGTCTTCAATAATTTTTAAGAATGCAAAGTCACTACTAGGTCTATTTCCAAAGATGGTTAGGGAGAAAAGAAAAGAACCTATGAGTTCTAAAATATTTGTAGCAGCTCTCTTTCTTGTGGTAGAGAAGTGGAAATTGTGGGGATGCCTGCCAATTGGGGAATGGCCAAACAAATTGTGGTATAGGGTTGTGGTGGGATATTACTGTGCTATAAGAAATGATGAGATCATTGATTTTATAAAGACGTGAAAAGATTTGTATGAAATAATGAAGAGTGAAATGAGCAGAACCAAGAGAACATTGTACACAGTAACAGCAATATTGTTTTAAGAATGACTTTGAGTGAATAAGTCATTTTGACTATTATAAATACCCAAATTAACTACAAAGGACATTCGAAGGAAGACGTTATCTGCATCCAGAGAAAGAATTGATAAATAAATGTATAGAATAATTTTACATACATATGTGTGTGTGTATATATATGTACATACATATACATATATATATATGTATATTTGTGTCTAATGGTAGCCATCTCTAGGGTGGGGGAAAGAGAAGCAAAAAAGGTAGAAAGAGAAATGTATATGGTAACTTTATTACGTATTTAAAAGGAAGAGCAAGTTGTACATAATGGATTTATAATTTCATGTGCAATCACTACGGAAATGTGGGTTTTATTCTATAAATTAAAAATAAAATAAACATTTAAAAAATATAGAAGGGCCCTGACACCAAAAAGTTTGACAAACATTTGTTGTTGTTCCATCATTTTAAATCATTTCTGATTCTTTATGACCCCATTTGGGTTTTCTTGGCAAAGACATCAGAGTAGCTGGCCATTCCCTTCTCCACAGATTATTTTCTAGATGAAGAAGCTCCCTCTTTCTCAGTTTCCCCTTTTTCTTGGCTGTATTATTCCTAGGAGAATATTGGGGTCCACTACTTTGTTATACTTATAGCCAGCTTCAAAAATTTCAGGTGGTTAATGTATATTTGTGATAATTAGAAAGCTATGTGTTTGGCCTTTGGATCAAGGATGTTTTGTTTTGTTTTGTTTTGATTTTGAAGGCAGCTTCTTAGAACCCTTACAACCATGAATCTTTAGTTGGTTGAGAAATGATCTGTGGATGAGAGAACATTATAGCTCAAGTTGGAATGTGTTACACTTTTAGAATATATCTGTGTAAGCTTTGCTTTGTTAAAAAAAATTGGCAGGGGTGTGTTTATCACAAAAATAATTGATTTTATTTATTGAAATCATATTCTCTGTGATAGAAATATCCTTAGGGAGGGGATGGATGATCGTGCTCATTAGAATCTTTTTTCTTCATTTGTGAGCCAGACAGTATATTAGTTTTATCCAATTGCCATCTGCCATTCATTTTGTATACAGCATGCCTACAGAGCTCCATCCATATAAAGGCTGAGCAGATAAAGGTAGACCATATTGTATTTATATTTGTAAATACTGTATATATTAAATCACAAATATTTATGTGCCATTAAGGGTCTGAATAAAGGAAATATATAGTTAAAACAGATATGTCTTTCTTCCACAAAGCTGGGGTTGAGGAGGAAGCTTGGCTCGGGTGGTAATTCATTTGTATGACATAGCTACATATGTAATACAATTTTAGCGCATCTATTTTGGTTACATTTGCTATGTACTTCCATTAGTACCCCCATCGAAAAGCCAAGAAAAGCACTTTTGAAATGAATTTGAGTTGACACAAAAGACTGTGAACATCTATAAAGATACTCTGTTGAAGAAATGGATCTTGCAAATTCTGTGAACCATATTAGCCTCTTGAAGATATATAAATTTAGTCCAAATCTGCAACACTTAAACAATTTAAAAAATTACATCATGTTCAGTGATACTGTGATGCTTTTTATTAATATAGAGCAGACACTTATGTGGGGGAAAAAGACACAGTAAATACAGTTTTCTACTGAAAATGACAATCTTTTAGGATGTATTTTTTTCTTTGTTTTGTTTTTCTGAGCAATATGCTCTGTAAAATATCTCCTTAGAAGCAAAACTCATTTATTGATAAGAGTACTAAGATGTACTAGAATCAACCACCATTTAGATGTATTCCTTTTCTTCGCTTGAAAAATTCCTGATGCATTGAAAACAAAACCTCAGTTCAAATTCAAGGATCATTTTAAAAGTCTAATGTGAAGAATCAAGAATAAATTTTAATAAATCCTTACAGAAACAAATACAAGGAAAATTTTGATGGGTTTACTGGGATAGACTACTTATATCAGCGTTAAAATCTGACACAGATCTCCTCTCTCTCTTACGTGTGTGTGTGTGTGTGTGTGTGTGTGTGTGTGTGTGTGTGTGTGTGTGTGTACAGGCAAACATGGCATTCAAGAGAATGAAATGAAATGAGCCAGAAACTTCTCACATTTTGCTGGCATCTGTGGAGTGTCGCCATATGAGAACCATATGACTGCTGGCAGATTGGCATGTCAGCTCAAGCATGTAAAACTTGACCTTACTGAGCTCTGGGTTTATCAGTTTATAACAGGAATATTGATACAATTTTAACTGTACTCCTTCCATGTGCAAGGGCATTTTATCCTTTGAGATCCTTTTACCACCTTCCTTTCTGTCCTCTCTTCTCCCTCCTCTCATACACCTGATGCTGAAACAATAGTAGGGTTTCTAAATATTTTTTACACCCAGAATAAAAGGTACTGGAAGAAAAATAGCAGTTTTTCAATGTGATTAGTCTGCTCACAGCTTGGTTAGATAAAGTGTGTCATAGTCTGTTATTGGTTGTGGTTGCTGATGTCACAGAATGCTCTACTGGTCAGAGTTGGGGTAATGATTAGGATACAGGAGGAAACAACCATTTAGGTTAGACAGACAGAGCCACACAAAAACTGACCTACAATTGTTACAAGTGAGAATTGTTAGGTAGTGGAAGCTCTAGGTAGACAGAAAGAAGACTTCATTGGTTAACACCTTCAAGATAAAGGAAGGAAATAGGAAATTAGAGCTAGTTTTTTCATTGAATAAGCTTAAATGGCCTGCCTGCCTAATTGACCTCTCAATGCTTGCTTAGTCAATGGACTTACCTACTTAGAGAAGAGTGAGCTCTTCATTGAAGTTTTATAGCTATGGATGGGGATATCCATTCCTACCAATCTCATGGAGTCTAGGGTCATCTAGGTTTCTATTTTTATTTATTTATTTTTACTATGAATGAGAATTCATGAATTGAGAACTAAGAAGTCAAAATCATTACTAGGTATGAGCAAAGTAGATAGTATTTATCTTTTGTGTAACACCCTTCTTCCACCTTCCTCCACCTACTCCCTTCTTTGTGACATTCTATTTACTCCAATCTAATCTAACCACCATTTTTAAAGTGCCAAATTCATGCAAGGAAGACATTGTGCTGGGTACTAGGGGTATAAAAAAACAGGAAAACCAATTCCTATATTCAAGGAGTTGATGCTGAAATTGAGGGGGTATATATAACACATGAACCAATAAGTATAATAATGATCATTGGAGGAAAAGTGGGGACATATGGATAACTCAGAGAGGCCAGGAAAGGTTTCCTTTTGGAGAAGGTGTATGAGTTGGAATTTGACAGAAGCAGAGGCAGGAGAGGAAAGGCAGTCAGACAGCCCTGGTTGGCTAACAAGTAGAGTGAGAGAAAGGGATTTCCATTCTATCCTTCCTTTCTATCTTTCATAGAAAGTTATTTATCTTTTTTTCTCATGTCCTCAAGGTCCTGTTCTCTGATAGACAATCAGATAAGTTGGTCCATATTGATGTGTTCACTGGTTATTCAATGGGTTTTCTGTGTCACCTTATCCTAAGTAACACATTTTCAACAGTAACCCCCATTAAGCACTGGGGTTAGCCTTTGCGAGCTGAAGAGGAGATCTGGGGCCTGTTAGAATTCTTGATGATCCTCAGACCACAACAACGACCTTTGCTCTGTGAAAACCCCCTCTTAAAACCAAGAAGCCAAATGTAGGAAGTGAACAATGAAACCTATTCTTCAGATATCAGCAAGGAAAACGGTATGCTGGGAAGCATAGGTCATGATAATAGATAGCAGTGTGTGATCCCTTGGTGGGCATTACTATGTGAAATGTATTTATTAAAAGAAATGCCATTAACATTATGGCTAATCCTCCTTTAAGAAAACCTGATGACAAAAGTCCAGTTTGTGATATAGATGGATTATGGGATGATTATTCATGTTACAAGAGGATTTGCAGGGTTCTTTTGGGGATCAAAGGACCTCAGAAGCAAGTATTCATTTTCTTATTCTGAAATTACTAAAAGACTGGTGATTTCATTGGTGTGGGTGTTGACTGAAATGGATCACAGTTCCTCTACAGATTAGTAAAATATCTTAAAAAGTTGCTGTTATGGAAAAGGTAATCACGGCCATCTAGTGATAAATCAATGATCAATAAAGCTTTTATTTAGCACTCTCATATCTGGAGGACTGTCTTCTAGAAGCTTACATTCTATAGAGGGAGGCAACATGAACACAAATAAGCATGCACAAAATAAACACAAGGCAATTTGAGGTGGAGAGGGCTCTAGTAGCCAGGGGAATGAGGAAAGGCTTCATGTAGAAGGTAGCCATTGAGCTATGCTTTGAAAAAAACAAGGATTCTGAGAGAAGAGGTGAGAAGGGGCATTCAGGCATAGGGGACAACCTGTGTAAAGGCATCCAGACAAGAGATGAAGGAATAAGAATAGGAGATAAAGACAGTATGTAAGAAAAGGCAAGAACTAAAGAACCCCTCTAGAGTCATTGAGGCTGATCCCCAGATGCACAGAGATAATTTGTTTCTGGCTTGCATAGGAAGCTTTTACAGACTGGTAGAATATGCCCAACATTAGATTTTGCTGACATAACCTTCTAGATTTCAAGGTCCTCACCATGCCACGAGAAGACATTAGGTGGGAGCATAAGGACAATTTTTTTCTGACATGTGTCAAGAGGTATTCTGTAAGATCTTTTCAAAAGCTTCAAAGGCTTTATAAGATCCCTCACAGAGTTTTGGTGCTAGAAAGGGTGTTAGAGATCATCTGGTCTAACCTCTTATTTTGACAGATGAGAAAATGAAAGCCTAGAGAAGTTAAGTGACTTGCTCAAGCTCATGCAGTCAGTTAGTGGCAAAACTGAGATTGGTCTCCCAGTTTGGTATAGAGTGCTGGACTCAGAATAGAAAACCTGGAGCTGAGCTCTAACTTTGACATTTACTAGCTGTGTCACGTCAGGCAAGTCGCTAATCCTCTGTCTGCCTCAGTTTCCTAAACTATGGGGATAATAATAGCATTTACCTCCCAGGATGGTGTGAGAACCAAATGAGTTAATATTTGTAAAGCACTTGGCACGTAGTAGGTGCTGTATAAATGGTAGCTATTATCATTAGTTTTGTTATTATTGTCTGTCTATAGCACTTTACATTCTTAGAGAGCTTTAAGATTTACAAAATATTTTCCTCATAAAACTCCTATGAAGTAGGTAGTTCAAGTATTGCTATCTCTGTTTTGCAGATGACAAAACTGAGGCTCAGATTAAGCGACAGGGTTGAATTTAAATAATCTTCAAATTTTCCCTTCTTGCTCTAGCATTCGTTCTGACATTTCTATTTTACTCCTTTTCTAAACACCTCTGTTTCAGAAAACATTAAGTGCCTAACAGCATGTCTGACATATAGTAGGCATTTAATAATTGTTTCTGGATTGATGGATTATCTGCAACACAAAGCATGGTTCCCCTCTATCAAACCAGAACCTTCAGTTCATAAATTGACCACTAGGTGGAGATAGATGAGCCCTAAAATCTCTACTTGTGGATTCTTGGGAGGAATACCGGAAACCTACATTCACTTCCTCAAGGTGAATGGCCCACAGAATCTACCAGCAAGCACGAGGCCACAGGAGAGCTTCTCTACCTAAGAAAGTAACAGCACATATGGCAAGGCCCTTAGGCAGCTTTGATGAAACACATGCACCCTCAGCAGGCCTTGGTCCTATCACGTGGGCTGCCACAAGCATCTGGAGAACTACATGTAGTATATGCATGGATATCTCTGGGGAATTTGAGCCTTTTACATGGCTTTCCCAACAATAAATTGCATAAAGGGTCCCAGAGTGCACTAGTAGCTGCTAGGATCTGGGTACTATGCAATATTCAGATAGTATCAGCAGTACCAGGCTGCTTTCTGGATATGTTTTTCCCTTCAAGGGAGTCTGATAATCATTCTTTTACAATCAGCCAGAACTTAGCTTTTTATCATTTCTAAGGTTTTCATGTACTAAATTGAACCCATGGCTGGCGTGGTCCAGGTCTACTCTAAAAATGGAAATGCCAGAAGAATTCAGAGACACATATCTATAAGTTTCTAATAGAAATAGCTTATGTTTCTGCAGCACTTTATAATTTGTTTTCCTCATAACAGGTTTGTGAGATACATGGCTGAATTTAATTCAATTCAACAAGCATTTGTTAAGTGACTACAGTATACAAGACTCTGGGATACGACAGCAAATGGACCTGTGATCTCATCGGTGTAGAGAACTCCTAGGTAAGAAAACTCCCTCCAACAAGGCAAGTTGGCACCTTGTCTGTAATTTATAGATTTAGAGCTCTGCCTACTAAGAAATTAAGTGATCCACTTAAGGTCATACAGCTGATCAGAAGAGAGCCTTTCTGACTTCAAGGCCACTACTTTGCCCCCTCCTCTGGTCCTTGGTCCCAACCCTCAAGGAATTTATAATCTAGGGGAGATAGAGCATGTACACAGATGACTAAATACAAAGTATATGAAGTTAGTTTCTTGAGTGGTATGGAGAAAGTGCTTATAAATGCTTGGGGAGAAGTCAGTCACAAAGGACAGGCCTCGTATATGAGGTGGCACCCAAGCTGAGCTGAGCCTTGAGGTTTCCTAGGGATTCCAAGTAGGAGCCAGAAGTTAGGGGGAAAGTAACCCAGGCACTGGGGACAGCCCACACACAAGTGGTACTACTCCCATCATGTAGATAAAGAAACTGAGATCCAAGGTCACACAATGTTGGTCACAGAACCAGGACTTGATTTTATCCCTATTCCAGAGGAAAGGAAGGCATAGGAATATGACTTCAAAACTGAATGTTAACCGAAATTTGAAAGCTTTGCATATTCAGAATGCTTTGGCAGGTGAGATCAGTCTCTTAAATCAGCATCCATGCTAAATCCAAATGGCCTTTAAAAAAAATCCATCTGCCCCTGAATGCCTGGGATGGAATTTCAGACATTCTAAGTTGCAAAATTCTTTGTGTATAGCAGAAATCTTGATTTGGCTTGCAAAATTATGTGTACCCTGGGCTACCAGTTCTGGAGGAAACATGAAATTTTATTTTATTTCTTTAAAGATGCCATTCCTAAGGACTCCACAAAGATGAAAAGGCTTTGGAATTCTCTCCTCTTTCCCTACCCCAAACAGACACTTGCAATTGGAAACCCGTACCCTGCTTTACAGCAATGAGGACTCCTGTGGGTTCAACCCATTCTCAAAGTTATATATAATAATTGAAAATTTCCCTATTCTTTCTTCTGAAAAGTTCCCAAGTGCTATATATGTGTATATACATACATATGTATGTATATATATATATATATTCATCTTTATCAGCATACCACACAAAAATGATACTTTTATATTGCTGATGGGCAGTAGCAGGAGAGCAGGCAATGCCCCTACTCAGCCTTTGTTGTTGGCCTTTATTTCACATCGGTACCAGACCTCAGCTATAACAGACTCTTCTAATAAAAGGAGGAGTTTTATGGGTAAATACATCAACAAATAATAAAGATGATGGTTTCTCCTTTTGGAAGAAAGATGAAGCTGCTTTGGAACAAAAATCTGCTTCTAAAAATCTGTGCAATATGTCCCAAAGAATCAAATCTCACCCATCTGGAGTGATGCACATGAAAAAAAAATGTATTAAACAGCAAAATCCATCTTACAGTGCTTATGATGGCAACACAATTAAATTCTAGATTAAAATATCAACAGGCAGGGCTTCTTTTCATTTAGAAAGTACTTACTGTAAGGGGACAAGTCAAGCTGTTTCAGGTTTTTTTGTTCCTGTTCATAGTGGTGGTGGAGTAATTCAGGAGAAAAAAAAGCCACCTTCTGAAGCATGTGGATGGCTTTGAGTCAAGGCAGATTTCCACACAGAAATGATCTATGGGGCACAGATAACACCCCTTTTTGCCCATGTACATACACACGAGGGCTGATTACATGGCCCACAGCTGGAGTTAATCCAGATTCCTGCTTAATTAAATAGGAGTCATCACTCTGCTGCATTACATCAAAGCATAAGAAGGTGACATAGAGGTGAAATAGAAATGGAAATTGTTTAGCCTTGGAGGTGGGAAAGGCCCTCATTCCCAGTTTGGAGTCACACTTGAAAAAGCACTGGTCTTTTCTCTCAGGGAAAAGCAAATGAAGCTGTGTCACCTGATAAGAAATTAAATAGACAATTGCACCAGCTTAGGTGTTCTATTTTAAAAGGCCCCACCAATAATATTGACTTGCATTTCTTCCATCGGTATCATCCTCTCTAAAGCACTGCTCAACGCATACTTTATCCAGCAGATCTTTCCTTAATAGGCAAGCATATCAAGAGACATGGAGACAAACACATGAAAAGCAATGGCACACTGAATACACAAGTGACATTGGAGTCAGGGTTCACAAGTGTGACCCTGGAAAGTCACTTATAACCTCTTTATGATCTAGGCAACTCTTTATGACTATAAATCTCAGAGAAGTTACTAAACCTCATTGATAAAAGGAATCTCCTCACCTGGAAGTTCTCTTTGCCAATGAAATCACAAGTCCAGGCCCCTACGTTGACAAACACATAGAAACATAGACATAAAGAGCCTAACTTATATTATGAATAAAGGTGTTAATGAATTTAAAATAAGGGGAATTTTGTCATTAAGCAAACAAATGCCCTTAGTGGTTACATATAAAAAATATTTTCATTGCATTACACACTCTAAATTCATCACTGCTCTGTCCTGCATAGTATGTGTTTCATCATTAATCCTCTGGAATCATGGGTGGCCATTGTATTGATCATAGTTCTTATAGCTTTGACAGTTGCTTTTAAAGTGTTATCATAGAAATTGTTCTCTTGGTTCTGTTCATTTCATTCTTCATAATTTTATAAAAGTCCTCAGAATTGTTCATATTTATCATACTGATGTTGTAACATAAGTTGTCCTGATTCTGCTTACTTCATTCATCCTACCTATAAGCAATTAATTTTTTCAAATTATTTAGGTATATTTGTTTCTGTAGACAATTATTTATATTATATTTGTGTAGATCTGGGCATATTTGAATGTGGATTCCCAAGTAAGTGATATTCTGTAGAAATATTAAATGGAATTTCTCTTTCTATTTCTTTCTGCTCAGTTTTATTGGGATGGTGTAGAAATGCCAATGATTTGTGGCTTTTATATCTCAGATTTTATATTGATTTTATATTATTTTATATTTTATCTGATTTTATATCTTAGATTAATAACTCAAGTTATTGTTTCAATTAATTTTTGGTTGACTCTTAAGGGTTCATTGTGTACGCCATTATATCATCTGCAAAAAAGTAATCATCTTGTTTCTTCCCTAATTATTCTCTCATTTCCTTTTTCCTGTCATATCACTATAGCTGATATGTCTGGTACTACGTCACATAGAACTGGTAAAAATGGATATCCTTATTTTATCCCCAGATATATTGGAAAGCATTCTATTTTATCTTATGTAGAGATAATATTAGTTCTTGGTTTTAGACATATACAATTTATCACCTTAAAGAAAAGTCCATTCAATTCTGTTTTCCAGTGTTTTTAACAGAAAATTCAGAGCTGTTTTTTTAAACAAAAAAACAATGAAATTAAAAAAAAACCATTATCTAAATTAATTAAAAAGGAGGAAAACCAAATTATGACTATTGAAAATGAAAAAGAGAACAAAGCAAGAAGAAATAAAGGACATTATTAGAAACTACTTTGCCAAACTATGTCAAAAAACCAGTGACTAAAATGAAATAAATAAATATTTACAAAAGATATAAAATACCTAAATCAACAAAGCATAAAACAGAGAATTTAAATAGCTCAACTTCAGAGATAGAAATTGAACAATTCACAAATGAACTTTCTAAAGGAAAAAAAATACTCCAGGACAAGAGAGATTCACAAGTGAATTCTATCAAACACTCAAAGCACATTTAATTCCAACATTACATGTTATTTTTTCTTAAATAATATAACAAAAGAAGGGATCCAACCAAATTCCTTTGGCACAGGTATGGTCTTGATACTATAATAAACCAAAGAAACCCAAAACAGAAAAAAGAAAACTAATGCACATGGATGCAAAAAAAGTAAAATAAAATATTAGAGATGAAGCTAATACAAGATACCCAAAGATTATACACTAAGACCACGTTGGATTTATAAATCCAATGGTACTTCAGCAATACTTTAATATTAGGAAAAACATAAACTTAATTAACCCCATCAATCACAAAATGCAATGAAGACTATAAGTTACTGGAAGATTCTAGGGCCCTAATTTGTAACCTTGGAAAAATTTGTATTCTGCCTTCCCTATTTGTCTCTGTTCTCCCCATTTTCTATACCTTTTCCTCTTTGCTACCTAGGACCTCTCTGTGACATTGTGCCTGGCCTCATCCTGCCACAACCCCTTATCTTTCCCTATTTCATTAAAATGTGTTTGTTCTGTGTGCTCTTTCTTCAAGGCTCTTGTCTGCTAGGAATCCAAATCATGAATATAGTTGTTAATAGAGTTTAATGTTACTTGCCTTAGATGAAGTTATTTGCACTTTAATTGTTGGATTTCTTTTGATAATTCCATAGCTTGAATGAATGATCATTTCCCTGACGTCATGGTCTTCTTCAAGAACAAAGGACGAACACCACTGATGAGTAACCTCGCCTTCGACCTTGCCCTCTCCTTCTCTGACCTCTGCCCAAAGGAAGGTACATTTGCATGGCTGAAGGTTGCCTCCTTAACTTCCAATTTTACGGGCTAGATTTCTTTCTCAAAAACCAAGCGTTAAACCCAGTTCACTCTGGAGCTCATAGATTGGACAATAGGTCCCTGCCTTCCCAGCACAGAGTGAATGTAAATACTGAAAAGTAACTGTTTCCCTTTTGGCCAGGAACCCTGAGCATCTTCCCCTCCCAGTTTAATTTTTCTCTTTTTTGAGTTTTGATTAAAGGGGACATCCCTTGATTAACTTCTTAAAGAGGCCTACTAACTGAATGGGTGTTACCTCACTCAAAGTGAAAACCTGAAAGGACCAGGGTCACCCAATGCATCCTGGGCCATCTCCAGTCTTCCTGGTGAATATCAGGCATATCTTCCAGGACCCAGATGGCTCTGGAGGAGAAAGTGAGGCTGGTGACCCTGCACAGCCCTCCCTCACTCAAATCAAAGTCAACTGCATGTCATGTCATCATTTCCCTGATGTCATGGTCCTCTTGAAGAAGGAAGGACAAACACAACAACAACTTGAATGAATACCTTTGTTCTGCCTACTCTCATGCCTGAAATGTCTTGCTTCCTACCTTTCTGTGTGTTGAATTCCTACATATCCTTCAAAAGAAACATGCACAGAAGAGGGAATCAAGGGCCAGGAATGGAGAAATAAACACAAAATAGCACCAGAGTTCTAAAAGAATGATGCCATCAAGCTTAAAGCTATGAATGAGATGGGGCTGTTCAGGCAAGCTAAGGATAAGTTTAAAAAGGCTTTGTTTGTTCAGTTTAGCTAGATTGGAGAAAAGGGAATCAGAGAAGAGAGAAGACTGCTACTCCAGGTGTATGGGGTAATACAAATATATAACAGAAAGAAGGAAAATAACTGAACTCTTATTTTGTGTCTCTTTTCTAAGACTGGGGAGAAAAACAGAGCAAAAATGGCTGATAGGGGATTGATACCTGAGAAAAATAGCAAAATATGAAAACAAGCTTCTCTTAGAAGTTAGTTTCCAGGACAGTAAGAACTACGTTCTTTTAAAGACCATAGAAAACAAGAGAGGTCTGCAGGACTGGAGAAGGGCAAAGGTTATCTTGATTTTCAGAATATTAAAAATAATATAATCCATAATTTATACGATTTTTTTAAGGTTAACAAAGTGCCTTGAATATGTTATTCACCACCCCCAACCCCAAAGTGAAAATACTGGAATCTGAATCTAGAACTTTGTTTAAGAAATGGTGATAGTCCCAGTCAACATTTTTCCCTTTCTCTAGTCACAATTTTTCAGAGTTAACAATTAGTTAACAATTTGCTTAGCCAAGTGAGCGCTTTAGAAGTAATTGTAACACACACACACACACACACACACACACACACACACACACACACACACACACTGGTTCTCATCTTCCTTCTCTTTCAATTGACATTCACTTTGACTTCTTTTGTAACCAGTCAATAATGTAATTTTATACTGATAGCTACTCTTGGCATAACTACCATATCTATAGGATTTGTTCACCATGAGTCCATGAGCCTGTTCCCTCCTCCCCACCCCAAATATTTATGTAGCTGTATTCCAATGTATTTGATTTCCCATATAATTATGTGTGTCTCATTTTATGCATTTAAAACATTATTCTGAGGAGTCCCAAGGCTTAACCAGACTGAACCATGAACACCAAAAGAAATCAAACCAAACCAAACCATTAAGAAGACTGGATCTTGAGGATAAAAAGAAAGAGAAACATGCCTCTCTACTTTCCAAACTTTGGGGAAGAATGAAATAATCCTTTAGCAAAATGGAGAAAGGGATTCAAGGTTAAAGAACAAAGAAGAAAATGGATATGAAAGGGTAGAAGGGGACATTGATTTTTTTCTCTTTCAGGAAGATGGAAGGTAGAAGAATGTGTTATTGGAAGTAAGTAAGGAAAAACTCCTGAACATTCAGAGTTAAGGGGGAAGTTGAACCCTCTTAAAAGGAAGCTACTATTTGCACTCCTTGGATGTTTTGATCTACAGAAACACTCAGAAGTAGTCAGAAGAAAACAGGTAAATAATCATATTTAGTGACTTTGTGTCAAGGGGTGACAAAGAAACTTTTTTTTAACCTGCTATGAATTATAGAGAGGTCCCCTGGGCATTTATAGAATAGTGATAGAGAGACTTTTTAGACTTGTTGAAACTGATGACCAATAGAATCATCAGTTGAGTGATTCTTACAGGGACTACTGAAGAGAACCTAGAAAGCATGACTAGAAATACAAAGTATGAAGAAGAAACTAAAGACCTTAATAATACAAAGTGGTGTTCTAATCACTGCTGTCATTTGTGCACAGGGTTTTCAGAGGAGAAAGGCAGATTTGGGAAGTGGACACCTGGTTAAGAAGATGGTATTTAAGAACAAGATTTAGATTTCCGTACCATGTCTTAAAATATTGAAATGATGGCCTCTTGACTGGGGATAAATATATCTAACAAGGTCTGGGAAGAATTTTTTGCCTGGAGTGTTGCAAATTTAAACAAGGGATTTAAACTGAAAGGAAAGGAAGAAAATTGCCTCTGTATACCTACCAAATTAGATGCCATAGAAAGTAACAACTATAATATAGGAAGAAAAATTTCAATAATTGAGGGGGAGATTTAGGTTATATAAAGACAAGAGCAATAAATATGCCTTAGAATTCATTGGAGGCAAAATCCAAGAAAGAAGCCTGCAACTTGACCTCACAGGTAGCTCACAGACTTGGTGGGATAGGAACAATAATTGTAACATGATAACAAAAAGAATACCTTATTTAAAGAGAATACAATGGATAAAAGATGAGGCAGGGGTAAAGGCATTATGAAAAACCTAAGCATCAGAGTTGGGTTGCATGATAGAGCATTAGGTAAAGATCAGTTGAGACAGAAAGAATAGTAATATTGATAAAAGACCACCTGGACAAAAAGAGACAATTTAAAACATTGGGAAAGAGATCATAGCCTTGTTTTCCAGTAATGATGGGTGATTTCAATTATCTAAACATCTATCTCCGGGAGGATTTACTGTGTCAAACACAGAGTAGCTAAAACTTTTCTTGTTTGCCTCATTAATAATTTAATCTTTAAGAGGGTGGAGGAAGCAATGAAGAGCCCTGCTATTCTGGATCTCACTATCTGAATTGGATTGATTTTATTAACTATTCCCTGCTTTTTGCCTCAGGTGATATGCACTGTATATAGATAATAGCCTTTCCTGCCCAAGGAAAGCAAAACAGTGCTATGTTGTTATATTTTGTTTCTTTGTGATTGAGACATTTGGACATATTCATATAATGCCAATTGGGACATTTCATTCCCACTAGTATTGAGTGACATGATAAAGAGTAACTGGTTCCAGGAGTGGAAAAATGGGAAGATTGCGAGGAAAGCAACCACTCTAAAATGCATGATCAAAGAGGAGGCCTTTTACAATATGACACAAATATTTTATTTGGACAGGAGATACTTCAAAAATGTTCAAAGATTAAGTAAAAGCCTAAGTCCTAAGATGTGACGTTGCAGAGAAAGCCAGCCCAGAAAGGATGGGAAGCTCTGCAGAATGAAATTCTGAACAATTAACTGGAAACAACTTGATTTGACTTGTAAATCCCATCCTGACATAGGCCCTTCTTGCTGATCTAATGTTCTTAGACTTAGCTCCCAATCAGAGAGAATTCTAGGAAGATGGTGGAATAGGTGAGAAAACTTTCAGCTCTCCAAATTTCTTCCACCAAAAAAGCCAGGACATTGCCTTAGAGGGAATGTAGAGCAGCAAAAATAAACAAAAGTCAAAGTAAAGCAGATGATCTCCTAAGACAACCTAAGAAGACCCCAGGAAACAGGGACCTCCAGGGACAGAGGACCATCCTCAGTGAAGTGCAAACACCTCCAGGCCAACTGTGCAGAATCAACAAACAAACTCTGGAGGCAGCTGGGGTTGGGAGGCAGATCAGCCTTAGAAACTTTCATGGGGGGGGAGGGGGGGAGTCTGACAGCTGAGTTGTTGCTTGTCTTTCATTCTGGAAGAGGACCATAGCATCAAGAAGGTGATGCCATGACTTCCAAGTGAATTGTACTTAAGTGAGGGAGGGTCATACAAAGTCGCCAGGTTCACTTTCTCCTCCAGAACCATCTGCATTCAGTGGCAAGATACAGATCAGAATGACTGGAGATGGCCCAGTACATTGGGAGACCATGGTCTTTTTAAGCTAAGGTCTTTCCCAGGTTTCGGTTTGACTGGGGCAACACCTATTCAATGACTAAGTAAGAAATAAGGCAAAGGTAAGAAATGAGTCAAAGAATGGCCTCTTTTGACTATACATACATATACATATATGTATATGTATATATGTATGTGTGTATATATATATATGTATACACACACACACACACACACACACACACACATACATCAATCTGGGAGGGGAGGGGAAGACCCTCAGTGTTTCTGCCTAGAAAAAGAAGGAAAGGAAAGGAAAAGAAGAAAGAAGAAAAGAAAAAGGAGGAAAAGAAGGAACTACATTGCCCAATTGGAACTGGACAGTTGTGTCCCCTGTGGGGCAACTTCTTGAAGAGGACCTTCATTCTTAAAGAGGACCATGACATCAGGAAAGCGATGCCATGACTTGCTAGTGAACTGGATTTAAGTGAGGGAGAGCTATGCAAAGTCACCAGTGTCACTGTCTCCTCCAGAGCCGTCTGGGTCCAGTGGCAAGATATAGACCAGGATGACGGGAGATGCCCCCATGACAACTGTTCTCTCTTGACTGGAACTGAAACCAGGGACTTTGATCTTCTGCAAGTGCCTATGGCCAGCAGATCCCTGCTTCTCTGCTACTGCACTCACCAGATGTGTGCCAGCTCCTTCTCCCTCAGAGCAGCAGCTCAGCCCAGGACCCATCTGGTCAGCCCAGCTATGTTTGGTGTTCTTCAACAGTGGAAGGACTTTCAATCTTTGATTGAAGGTATTTGTGACAAAAACAGCTGAACTTAAAGGAAATTTTGATATAAAACATCCAGGAGAAGTATGAAGTAAATATTAAGGACCAATTATAAGGGACTCAATAAAGTCAAATTGTTTACTTCTCATGTATGGAAATATTTTCAGTTCTTTTACGACTGTCATCATTATTTGGGTAATTTGAAGGAAAGGTTAGGACTGAGCTGAGTATGATGGGGTGATTCTAAAAAAAATAAAGCTTTGTAGGGAGAGATTAAAAAGGAGCAATTATCACATACAAATAAGGCAAAAAAGAAAAAAAATTGATACAGAAGAAGCTAGTGGGGGAGGGCAAGTAGTGCTGAAACCTTACTCTCATTGGGAATGGGTTAAAGAGGAAACAACATATACATCTAGAAGAGTATAACAGCTTTAAATTAAAAAAAACAGGGCAATGGGATAGAGTGGGGGGATATGATAAGGGAGGGATTCTTGGAAGGGTGGGTAGGTCAAGGTGGTAGGTAGAAGAAAGGCAGAGAATAGGGTAAGAAGGATATCAAGGAAAAATAGGAAGGAAGAAAATATGTAACAAGCAATTACAGTTTAGAATGTGAATGGGATGAATTTACCCATAAAATGGAAACTGACAGCAGATTAAAAATTCGAATTCAACAATGTGTTGCTTTCTGGAAATGCTATAAAAATGAGAGATACAAACATAAAATAAAAGTAAAGAGTAGAATTTATTATGTAAAAAAGCAATGATAATAATCATGATCTCAGACAAAGTTAAAGCTAAAAAAGACTTAATTAAAAGAGAAAAATAGGGAAACTTACTAAGTATCAGCCATATGGCATATTTAATATTGTTTTAGACCACTAAAAGTAACTAGATAATATAAAATATCTGAGAGTATACCTGACACAGGAACTATGTGAACATAAACATAAAACACTTTTTATACACATGAAGTTAGATCTAAATAATTGAAGTAATATTTATTGTTCATGGATAGGTAAAGTCAATAAAATTTAAAAATGACAATTTGACCTAACTAGTCTATTTATGTAAATGTCATCCTAACTGAATTACTAAAAAATTATGTTACTGAGTTAAAAAAAAATAAAGTTCATTTGGAAGAACCAAAGGTCAGGAACTCCAAAGAAACCAGGGGGGAAAAAATCAGATTCAATAGCATCAAACCTTAAAGTACATTATAAGGTGAGAGCATTATTGAAGTGTAAAATGGATAATTTTGATTATTTTAAATTAAAATTTTCTTGTATAAATAAAACCTATGAAGCCAAGAATAGAAGGAATGCAGAAAATTAGGAAAAAACTTTCCTAGCTGATCTCTCAGATAGAATGTGATTGGGTGGGAATATTGCTGAGGTGTAGAAAATGATGAGCTGTTTGATTGAGAAAAACATGGAAAGACTTGAACTTATGAAGCAAGATGCCATTCACTTTCAGAGAAACAGATGGCAAGTGGAAATAAGCATAGAACATTCACTGTGTGATATGTATATGTGTGTGTATGTGTGTGTGTGTGTGTGTGTGTGTGTGTGTGTATCTGTATCTGTCTTTGCTTCATTGTCTTCTTTGGGAGGGGGTAGAAGAAAAATGAAATAAAAAGTGCACAGTAGACAACAAAAGAAAACCTACATGGAAGTAAAGAAAAGCTGGACAACTTTGAAAACAATGTGTAGTACTTATTATATAAGTTTTCTGGAAATGGAAATTAATTATTTTGTATTGAATCCTCTGTGCACATGGCGATGCTTGTTTATTTTTTTCTTTTCTTATTTTTTATTTAAGTTGAAAATAAATTTTAAACTTTAAAAAAACAAAACCATTAAAAAAGACTTTGTTCTCTTCCATACTCCAAATATACTATGATCTACTGAAATTGGCCTTTTTATTATTCCATCAATAGACTCTCTATTTGCCTACTTTGTGCTTGGTCATTGGTTATTCCTCAGCTCTGGAATGC
>CM053622.1:236486377-236501929 GCA_028646595.1 Phalanger gymnotis
GAAATAAATGCTTATTCACTGACTGAGGGAAGAAAACAGGGATATGTTTAAAGGGATAGACAGGAATGTACCAAGATCTCATTGACCAATTTAGATTTTAAAAATACATGTATAAAATATACAAGCAAGGGCAAGTAAGAGACTATTACTTATTATCTATTATTGTAATTCCACCCACCACAAGCAAAACTTCTATTTAATCTTTTTCTTAATGTAGATTAAAAGTTACATTGAATTAATCAAGAACAATACTAACAAGAAAAAAACTCCTTAACATTCATTGCTAGCTTCAGCTTATTTTGACTTTTACCAATTCAAGTAATAATCTGAACTGTTAAAAGTCAAAATGAGCTAAAGCTATTAATGAATGATAACAATATTGTTTTTGTTTCTTAACTTTTAAAGCTACATTGGGGAAAAGATTAAGTAGAACCATTGCTTATGATGGATGGAATTATGATAATGTATTCCTGTTCAATTCTTGTTTTCATATTCTGTCCAAAACATAATTGTCCTTAGCCTGAAAAGGACAGGAAAAAATGGCTGATTGGCAAATGTCCTGGTTTTCAAAAACTGAGTGTGGTGCCTGTAAATTGTAGGTCAGTGAGCTGGACAAAATTCTGGCAAATTTTAGAACAAATTTTCAAAGGGATGATATTTCAAAAAGGGATGATATTTCAAAAGGGATGATGAAAAAGTAAGTGATCAGCCTGACTTCATCAAGAGCAGCTAATTTTTTGATGAGGTTACTAAACTAATAGATCTAAAGAAAGCTTTATATATCTATATATGTATATATATCTATATCTACATATCTATCTATCTATCTATCTATCTATCTATCTATCTATCTATCTATAGTAAAGCATTTGTTAAAAGTCTGTCATGCTATCTTTGTGGACAGGATGGAATGATATGAAATAGAAACTATACTGCTAGGTAGATGTGAAATTGGTTGCATGACTGGACAAAATGTATTAACAGCTAGATTGCAGATTGAGAGTTCTCTCTTAAAATACCACAGACAACTGTGCTTTGTCCCACGTTTAATATTTATTTAATATTTTTTTCTCAATGACATGAGTGAGGACATAACTAGTAATCTAATCAAATTTTCAAGTGACTCTGACATCAGCTCACATAACCCTTATTACCTCTTTGCTCTTCTTACACCTTATTCCCCAACAGGTGATCTTCCATTTGGTAACACCAGCCTCCAAATTCCATAAAAAAGACAATCCTCTAGCCTCCAAGCATTTTCTTTTGTTGTAGCCTATGACCAAAATGCTTTCCCTCCTCTGCTGTGACTACTGACCTTCTTTCCTTCCTTTAAGTCCCATCCTTTGAGAGAAAGCCTTTCTTAACACTCTTAATTCTGGTGCTTTCCTTCTTTTAATTATTTTCTATTTATGCTGTAGATAACTTGCTTCATATATATTTGTTTTAATTTTGTCTCCTCCATTAGACTATGAACTCTTTGTGGGCAGGGACTGTCTTTCGTCTTTTTTTATCCCTAGCACTTAAATGAATAATAGACTATTGAGAAATATTCATTGTATTGCATAAATAAAAAATATTGGAGGACAGAGTCAGGAGGTATAAAATTTCTAAAAACAAAAAAAGTCTGGTTAAGTTAAACTTAATGGAGATAAAAATAAAAGTCTACACTTTGGTTAAAAACAATCAGTTTAATTAGTACAAAATAGCAGAAGCATAAACAATAATTTGTCTAGAAGTATCTGAAACTTTTAATGGATTTCAGCTTGAGTGAGTCAATAGTATAACATGCCAGCCAAAAGATGTCTATATAGTCTTAGGCTGGGATAATGAGAGGTGAAATGGCCAGAAAACAAATTGGTAATAGTCCTACTTAGTTCTGGTTTAGTTACATCTGGAGTATTGTGTTCATGTCTGGGAACCACATTTTAGGAATAATATTCATAAACTGGATTGCATTCAAAGGAAGGCAACCAAAGTATTAATGAACTTTGTGAATTCATGCCATGAGGATTGGTTGAAGGAAATGGGTATGTTTGGTTGGGGAAGAGAAACCTTGGGAAGAAGAGGGAGTGATAGTCTACAGGTATTTGAAAGACTGTTACATGGAAAAGGGATTAGATTTGTTGGCTTGACTGAAGAACAACAGGCACGGCCATCTCCAGTCTTCCTGATCCATATATTGCCACTGGACCCAGATGGCTCTGGAGGAGAAAGTGAGGCTGGAGACTTTGTGTAGCCCTCCCTCACTTAAATCCAATTCACTAGCAAGTCATGGCGTCACTTTCCTGATGTCATGGTCCTCTTTGAGAATGGACAAACAACAAGAGCAACAGAACTAAAATTCAAGGGTAGAATTTCAGAGATGCAAATTTGGCCTTGGTCTTAGGAAAAACTTTCTAACAATCAGGCTATTAAAATGCAATGGTTTCCTTCCTCCTTTTACATGAAGTTTTCAAGTGAAGGCTAGATGACCAATTTGAGGAGATATTGTAGAGGGTAATTTTTGTATAGGTATAGATTAAACTAAATTTCCTTTGAGGTCTCTTCCAGTTCTGTGATCAGTCATTTCCAGGCTGAGACATCCTCAATTTCTTTTTGGTGATGTTAGGTGCTTTTTAACTATCTTATAAAGAAAACCATTTGTGATATATGGCTATATAATTTTAGATTAGTTATTGGTTTATTTAAACTCTTCATCCTAAGTCACATTTTTGTCACTGTCCCCTGAGGCACCTTCTTACTGGAGTAACTGGACATAAAGGTATATTTTTAGATGGTTTGGAGAATCTTACTGAGTTCTTTATGAACTGTCTCTAGCTTTTTATTTCCACTAAATAACTGTTGTCACATAAAGTGCTTCACACAATGACCAGCCCATTCAGCCCATATTTTATGCATGCGTGTTGTTTCTTATTGCCTTTGGGACACATGATAAAGGCAAGGCAGTCTATTTCTTCCTTTATCCTTCTGTATAAAGTAATCCATTCCTCCTTACCTGCCACTTAATAATATCCTCTGGTTTCATTTATATTCAGAACACCACAATTAATACAGTTCAAATACTCCATTTGTGGTAATTGGACAAACATCTCCCATTAAGAATACCAATAGTTAAGTTTGGAGATGGTTGAAGTACTGTGATTCTTAGAACCCGGTGGACTCTTTTTATTGTTATTCCTTAAAAGGTTCATTTAATTTTATTTCAAGTGAAAAACATCCTCCAAAGGCATATTAGTGCTTTCTAAGGGTAGCTTGAGGAAAACACAGTCTCTCCTTGGGCTTGTCCTCACACATAGAACGAAATTTAAGAATTCAAGCAGGGGTTAACCTTGGCACTGATTATAATCTTATAAGTCAGCAGAATTAATGTTGTGGCAAAACATTTACACACTTGTGATCTCTTTCTCTCCCAATTGTATGCTGGCATTTCCCTTCTAGCCTTCCCTAAACACATCCTTTTGTCAGTTCCTCTCACTACATATTCAGGCAAGAGAATGTACTTTAAAAAACCCTCCTCCAAGCTTGTACATTTAGCTAACAAAGAGAGTGATTGGATTTCAGTGTCTAAAATAGGGCTTTAAAAGCTTTCCTTTCAATATTTCTAAAATGAAGTTATTTTGGAAAAGCAGAATAGAACATGCAGCCAACATATGAAAACAGCTATTTTGCAGCATGAGTAAGCACTTGGATCTCCTTATAAAAGTTTTCATATGTGTATATATACTTAACACATAATTTCAGAGGTAGTTTAGGGGTTATCTAGGTAGCCCTACCCATACTGGAACAGGAAGCCAGTCCATAATACATGCACTCAGTGGCCAACTAGCATCTGTTCAAAGATTTCGTGGGAAGGGAAACCATCTATCTCCTGTAGCAATTCTTTCTTTTGGACAAGTCTAATAGGAAAGGGGTTTTTCCCTCTTACCCTGAACCAGAATCTGCTTCTTTGCAGCTTCTACCTGTTGCTCCCAGCTCTGTCCTTTGAAGCCAAACCAAAAGGTCTTCTTCCACAAGATAACAATTTGTGTAAATCAGTCAATCAACTGGTCAATCAGCATTTATTAAGTGCTTAAAATATGCCAGGTGCTGTGCTAAGATCTAGGAACAAGAAGTAAGGTAAAAACAGTGCCTACCCTCCAGAAATTTATAGCCTAAAAGAACTAGCTTATAGAACTGTTTTCATCAGAATTAAGTGTGTGTGTGTGTGTGTGTCTTGGACAGACACTAAAGAAGTACAGTCTTTCTGTGGTTTCATAGGTGGTCACCAAGACCATTTGTGTTTCAAAAAATTCATCACCCCATGGTCAATCTTAAAATAAATCCTTTGAAATTTGATTAGATTGGCCCTTGGATGGCAACCACTATCTGATATCAGGCCCTACTCAAGTCCTTTTGAACATTCCAAAACTTGTACTGTTCTAAATAGTCCTGGGCATGGGGGACAAGGTGAGCAAATTCAAGGAGACAGGACGGACAAAGACGAGGATGTAGAAGAGTAAATAGTATAGTTGGCTGGCATGTAAATTGTGTGAAAAGGAAAGCATATGAGACATGTGATACTACGTGGTAAAGTTCAAAAGAGATACTGAAGATAGTTCACTGGAAGACTTTGAATTCCAGGCAAAGGAATTTGTACTCTTCCCTCTATTTACAATGCCCAAAAGATAAAATTGCTTTGCAATGAACTAAGGTTTTATTTAAACTTTTGGATACAGAACTTTCCATTCTCTTGACCTTAAGATGAAATCCATTTAAAAAGTGGAATTTTCAGTCAATAAATGACTATTACATGTCTATATTTTCATTAAGATTGTTTCCATGCTCATAAAAAATTTATAGAGAAATAGGCTATTTCTTCCCTATTACCTTTGTTAAACACCTTTCCCAGTACAAGGGCATCCTTTCTGTACTCATTAGTATTCAATATCCTAATTATATCCCAATCCAAAACCCCAAGGTCCAACAGGTCTTTAATAATATTTTCTATTATTTCAATCCGAGATAAAGTCAGAAGAATAAAATCTATCAATGATGAGGTACTTCAAATGTTCTTATCTGTTGCTCCTGGGTCTCCACAGAACCATAGCCACCACAAATACAAACAGCAGTCCAATAAATGAGACACATTCAACCACTATCTCAGTACCCCCAAAATGCCATACTTTCCTTTTAATCTGCAGATCCTGCTGATTATGCCATTTTGTAACAATTTTCCCAGTGGCTGCTGTAGGGGTGTAAGACCCAACAAGACCAGCTCTTAATGGCTGCCCATTCTTCAAGTCACACACCACTCTTTCAGGGAGTGAGAGACCCCTGGCTTGTAAATCCAGATGTTGGGACTTTGTTAAACCCTGGTAACAATGAATTGAGATTTGAATCAGATAAAGTCTGTCTGTTGATGTTTGTAATTTGTTTGTATTTTCCCTGAAGTTCAGTTTGCTGGTTTTCCCTCCTGAGCTAAGTGAATGATATTTGTAAGTTGGATTAAAGTGAGATTGTTAACCCCTTAAAGTTGCTTTACTTAGTAAAGCAGACCAAAGAACCTGTGCTGGCAGCTCTTGTTGCTGGCCTTGTTGGATCTGTTACAACAATTAAGTTAGCAGCTGCTGGGGGGTGGTGGTGGTGGTGAAAAACCAACACAAGCCCTACAACAAGAACGGGGCCAGCACAGGTTCTTTCGATCTGCTTCACTAAAGAAAGCAATGTTAAGGGGTTAATAGTCTTACTTTAATCCATCATATTCATATAAACTCACTTAGTTCAGGAGGAAAAACCAACAGCCTGAACTTCAGAGCGAATACAAATACAAATATACATTATAAACAGACCAAATCACAATTCATAGTTACCAAAAAGCATCAACATCTGAGTTCAGTTTGATCTATTCCCTCACCCTCACTTCTAAAGATCCCCCTTATCCTCCCAAGGATCCCTCCCTTATCCTCCAATTCCCATTAATATAAACACTCTTCTATATCCCCCTTTATACTATTCCTTCACCCTCCCCTCTACAGACTCCTCCCTTATCCTCTTCCCATTTCCCTATCCCCTTAGCATTTTATTTCTTTCTCAATTTAGGAGAGTTTTACACTCTTCTAGATGCATATGTATTGTACCCTCTTGAATCCATTCCTGATCAAAGCAGGTTTCCAGAACTAACAGCCCTCTTCCCCCTTCCAATTCCTCTGTATTTGTTCTTCCTCTTATACCTCATTTGTATAAGAAAATTACTCTCTTTAGCTGTTATTGAAAAGTTTTACCTTTTGAAGTCATATCATGCTCAGGTCTACCCCAATCTTTCTCACGAACTGCCCAATGACTAACAACAATTTTAGCCATATGTTTTGCATTTTACATACATAAAAAGTAAATGGTCTGCTCTTATGGATTCCCTTGTAATTGGTCTTTGGTATGTCCTTTATGATTCTCTTGACTTTTGTATGTCAAATCTTCTATAAAGTTCAGATTTTTTTTTAACGAATTCCTCCATTTTTTTCATTCAGGATTGTGCTTAGCTTTGCAGGGTATGTTATTTTTGGTCATAACTCCAGTTGTTTTGATATATAGAGTTCCAAGACCAGCAATCTTTTAGTGTCACCACTGCCAGGTCCTGTGTGATTCTAATTGTGGCACCACTATGTGTAAATTCTTTTCTTGTTCCTTATAATATTTTATCCTTGAGCTGTGGGTTTCAGAATTTGACTATAATATTCCTGTGGGTTTTCCTTGTAGGATCTCTTTCAGGTGGTGATAGGTATATTATTTCTATTTCTACTTTCCCTCTTGTTCTAATGCTTCTGGATAATTTTCTTTAATTTTTTCTTATATTATTTTATCAAGATTCTTTTTTTGATCATAGCTTCCAGGTAGTCTGGTTATTCGTATGTTTTCTCTTCTTGATATGTTCTCCAGATCAGTTGTTTTGTTTAATGAGATGTTTCAAATTATCTTCTATTTTATTCCTTAAGATTCTGAATATCATTTTCTAACTGGTTGACTTTCTTTTCGTAATCTTTTTATTTTTCTTGGATTGTTCTTTTGTTGTTGGGTTTTTTTTTTAGTTTTTCCTCAATGTCTCTCCTTTGATTTTTAAAGTCTTTTTAATGTTCTTCAATGACTTCTTTTTGAGCAGGTGACCATTTGATATTACTCTCTGGAGTAGAAAAGGGTTTCTTTGCTTCACTATCCTCTTCTGAAGATAAACCTTTGTCTTCTCTATTCCCATAGTAACTCACTATGGTTGGATTCTTTCTCTTTTGCCTGTGAATTGTTTTTTGTAATAGCTTACTTTTTTAATTGCCTCTAGTCCTGGGGCATGGGAAGTGGTGCCTCTCACCTCAGAACCTCCTTCAGTTCTCCTCTCTGACCTCGAACCCAAACCAAGACCTCCAACCTCCTATAAGTGCTCACAGCCAGCAGTATCCCTACCCCACTGCTTCTGGAACTCACCAGGTGTATGCTGACTCCTTCTCATCCCTGGCTGCATCTCCACAGCACATCTGGGTATGGCATTCCTTGTCCACAGAGGTTCCCTCAGTTTAATCTGATTCAGACAACCCAACTTCCCTTACTGTCTGGAGGGGTGATGGTAGTGGTGGTGATTCCCAGGAATTTTCTTCAGATCTTTTCTGGTTGTCCCAAGAGGAACAACATGCTCCTCCTCTTGTTTATTTTCACCTGCTTTATGTTTCCCCTGAGGCACTATTTTATCTCTTTTGTGTAGGAAAATCTTGAGAGCTTGGAATTTCTTTTTTACCTACTTCACTATCTTCCCAGAATCTTCTCTCTTATTTTATTTTAAAAAGCTTTTTTTGGAGTGCCTCCAGGAATTCTTTTGGGACCTGAGACCAATTTACATTTTTCTTTGATGCTTTGCATGCAGCTGTTTTGCATTTTTGTCTTCTTTTGAGTTTGTGTTTTGATATTCCCTGTAACCTTTCTATGGTCAGGTTCTTTTTTGTTGCTTGCTCATTTTCTAGCCTATTCCTTGACTTCTAACTTTATGGGAGACTGTGTTCCCACTTTGGGTAGATGTTTTGTACCAACTGTTTTTATTATACCACCTTAGTAAACTGGCTAATTAATATTCAATGGGGATTGCACCAGTGGGGGTTTCTGAGCAATAGTATTAGAAACAACTCCATCTCTTAGAGTTAGGGATTCAACTTGTCTGCGCTTGAAGTTGAGAAAGTAGGCATAGAAGGGATGCTACAGGTGTATAGTACATGTCACCTGAAGGGAAAAGCAGAAAAAGGTTAATAAAAAACATTAAGCTCAGATTGTGAGAGCAGCAGGTAGAGGAATTATGTTTTCTTATTTATTTAGGGCTATTTTTTGAGGGGGGAAGGCAGGGCAATTGGGGTTAAGTGACTTGCCACACAGCTAGCAAGTGTGTCAAGTGTCTGAGGCTGAATTTGAACTCAAGTACTCTTGACTCCAGAGCTCTACTCACTGTGCCAGCTAGCTGCCCTATTTAGGGCTATTCTTAATGGATTACTGAGGATTAATATATTTTTATCTTATATGGATTTCAGAGATTAAAAGATCTATCATTTCATTCATATAGGTATATTCTTCATGGAAAAGACCACGGCCTCTTCATTTCTCATACAGGCTGATAAGTTTATGTGCCCTCTTACATGTCCCTATACCCCTAAAAACCCAACCCAATAAAAACATTACCTGGTGGCTAACTTTCTGGTGTTGTTCCAAACTTAGCTGGGCTAGTTGGTCCTCAGACTACAGGCATATATAATACCTGAATTGGCTCATATACAAAGCTTTTCCAATTTGGTAGAATATATTAGAACTTGCTTTCTGCTGGTATAGTCTCTGAGAATGAGGGTCACTAACACACTAGGAATTACCTAAAGTAGAAAAATATTTGTTGAATGATTAAATCAATGGTGATTGGTGGCTCAGTTCCCAAGGAAAAAGGAAAATGGAGTTGTTTGTTAAACCATATTAAATTTAGGATCTCAAAATGAAGGGGATGCTTTTGAATAAACCAATTTTATAGTCTTCTCCTAGGTCTTCTTTTATCTTTTATCAATGCCAATCAAGACCTTTTCTCTCTTAAAGATTAAAAAAAAAAGAATGGAAGACATAGTCATTTTCTTAAGTATATTACAGAGAATTTTTAAAAACTGCATTAGTAGCATTTCATTCATATTTTAAGTGACTAAATCCCAAGCCTGATATATAGCAGAGAACAAAAAGCACACCATACCCATTCCTCAGTATATTATGTGAGAAAAGCTAACTGCTATTCTTCTTGAGGACACCATTCATCAGAATTCGAGCTGGTTATTCAAGTGAATAGATTAACAAACATGAACTAAAGGGTAATGCTTATCAGCTGTCCTGCTTAACACTAAATAATCTAGCAGAAGATGGCTCTTAAAAATAAACTGGTCATCAATCAGCCCGGCTGCCATTTTACACTGAGGGTTATATATAACCTATAGAAACATAACACACTTTGAGGAGGGCCACCAGAGGTCACTCCACCAAACAGAGGAGCGAGATTAAATAACATAACTTAGCTAGGCAGAGCCGGGCACTCAGTCATCTTAATAGCACACTAATTCCAAAAAGTTTCACCACTTACAGCCATGATGCTTAATTACTCTCATTTGTCTCCCTAATAAATGATGTCCCTGGCTTAGAACTGTAGCAGGTCTACTATTGGCAAGTCAATCTGTGAATGTCCTGTGTACCCCTAAGGTGTTGTACTGGGGTGTGTTTAACTTGATCTCCCTGAAATTGAAACAATGGGTTAGAAACTGCACATTACAGCCAATTGAATGGTTCTGCCTGTAAGGTGCCAGATAATGGTTTTTGATTGATTATTTGTAAAATGGAAGTATCCGAAGTGACTAGGATTTTTGGCGCCATATACATTCATCTATAAAGAAGAGCCAGTTGCCTAAGATGAATCTAAGAGGTGCTAAAATATCAGATGTGGTTTTAGCTGGGTTCACTGAGATTCTAGCACAAGCAGGGAAAAGCTGAAAATAAATGAGATCTATTTTTTTGTTCTTATATGGAAATTTTCTCCACCAACACAAATAACTACTCATCTGTAGTTCATAGATTTAGAGAATTGCTTGGAGGTAGTTCATGGTCATATACCATATGTCAGAACTAGGAAAAGAACTCAGGTCTTTCTAATGCTGAGGCCTTTAGGTCAGGCCACATCTACTCACTCAGGCAGTTAGTCAATAAACATTTATTGAAGATATAGCATGTGCCAGACACTACACTAAGCAGGAAGGATACAAAGAAAGAAAAAGACAGTTCTTGCTCTTCTGGAGCTCACAATCTAATGAGAGAGACAATAGGCAAACAAATACATACAAGCATATTATATACAGGACAAATTAAAGATAATCAAGAGTGGGAGGGTACTTGAATTAAGAGGGATAGGGAAAGGCTTTCTGTAAAACAGGGAATTTTAAATGGGGTTTGAGGAAACCAGAAAGTCCGAGAGGGGAAACTAAGGAGCGAGGGCATTTCAGGCATGGGGAACAACCAATGAAAATGTCCCAAGTAGGGAGATGGAAAGTCTTGTTTGAAGAACAGCCAGGGGATCAGTGTTCAGTGCTATTGGATTTTAGTGTATGTGGGATTGGGAGGAGAAGGCGGTGTAAGGTATAAGAATATTGGAAAGGTGTGTGTGCCACAGGTTATAAAAGACTTCAAAAGCCAAAAAGAGGATTTTATCTTTGATCCTAGAGATGATAGGGAGCCATTGGAGTTTATTGTATAGGAGAATGACATAGTCATATTTGAGCTTTAGGAAGATTATTTTGGCAGCTGAGAAGACTGCCTAGAGTTGGGGAAGATGAGACAGGGAGACCAAACAAAAGGCTATTCAATAGTTTAGGTATGAGGTGATGAAGGCCTACATTAGAATTGTGGCAAAGATGAAAGGAGATATAGGGGTATATGTGAAAGATCATATGAAGATAAAATTAGAAGACTTTGGCAAATAGATTGGATATGAGGGAGATGATATGAGAAAGTTTGAAGAGTAAAGGATGATACCCAGGTTTCAAACTTGGATAACTAGGTGAATGGTGGCACCTTTGACAATAACTAGGAAGTGAGGAGGGGAGAGCTTTGGGAGAAAGATAATAAATTCAGTTTTACATATATTGAGTTTAAGATATTTAGAGCACATACAATTTAAGATATCCTATAGGTAGTTGGAGATATGAGATTGGAAGTCAGAAGAAAGGTTAAGGCTAGAAAAGTAGGTTTGAGAATCATCAATATAGAAATGATCGGATCCACGGGAACTGATGAGATCACCAAGTGAATACTGTGGAGGGAGAAGAGGAGAGCGTACCCTGAAGGACACTTATGGTTAGTAGGAGTGACCTGCATAGGAATCCAATAAAGGAGACTAAGAAGGAATGACCAGATAGTTAGGAGAAGAACCAGCAAAGTGTCATGCCCCAAAAACCTAGAGAGAAGATAGTCATAAGAAAAGAGTGACTGATATTGTCAAAGACTGTAGAGAAATCAAGAAGAAGGAGAGCCAAAAAAGGCCACCATATTCAACAATTAGATTGTTAGTAATTTTTGGGCAGAACGGTTTTGATTGAATAATGAAGTTAGAAGCCAGACTGCAGAGAGTAAAAGAAGGAATAGAAGTGTAGGATTTGAAGAGGCCCTAATGATCACACAGTCAAAGCCTAATCTATTCACATGGTTTCAAACTATTCAGGAATAGATGACATGGGCAAAACTCCAAAGAATGGGAAAGAGTAAAAATGACATTTTTTTCTCACTGTTGGTATAAACTGTGACTCTCCTTCTAAGTATAAAGTATTTTTCTCAGGAAAGAAACTTGTATTCCTTTGGCCCTTTGGGGTTCAAAAAGCACTTTCCTCACAGCAACCCTGTGATGTAGGTAATGCAAATAGTAATATCTTACAAATGAAGAAAGTGGAACTTAGGTGAAGCTGCTCCCCAACCATGGTCAGGAACTAAAATTCAAATGCAAAGCCTGGGGTCTAGCACTCTTTCAAGGACATTTAGAGGTATTTTGACATATTTGTTCCTTAGTGATGGAACTGGTGGAACTAATCTAAATAGGTTCACAATCTGAATCCAGATTCTGTTTTCAGGCAGATTATGTATTTATCTCTCTCTTTCTACAATCTAGCCAAAATGTGCCTATGTGCTATTTTCCATACAAAATCCATTTCTTCAAAATAGCCTATGTGCTATTTTCCATACAAGATAATCCATTTCTTCCCTCTGCACCTTTGTGTTGATTGTCTGGCTATCCCTCACCCACTGTCCCCAAAAACTTTTCTCCCCTCACCTCTGCTCCTTGTAATCCCTGGTTGTCTTTAAGCTCAAATGCTTTCAAGAGGGATTGCCTAGTTGATTCCTTTAGTTGTTAGTACCCCACCCACCCCCAAATTAGTTTATTAATGTTGTGAGCAATGGGGCAACTGGCATATCACAGAGTGCACCAGTATGCTCCACTGATGCAAATTCCCCACGTGGCAGGGCTAGGGAACATGCTTCTGGCAAAGTTCTGATAAATGTATTGCAAGTACCCTGGAGAGACTTGAGCAGGCATAAATATTCGGTAACTGGTTCTCCTTCACTGAGCACATTGTTAGGAGAAGCCTTTTCATTTGGCTGTGAAGATAGAACTATAGGTATCTTCCAAAAGGCCTTATTTAGCTTTAGTTAGCTCGTTCTCTTGGCTGATCTACTTGTGGTTGGTCTCTTCCTCTGAAAGAATGGGATGAAAGTGCTGTTAGGGACAGAGGCCTTGGACCCATGAAGAACAATGGACCTCGGACCTTGACCTCTGTATTTGTTTTTTTTTTCCATTTTAGGTGAAGGTTTTGGAGAGTAGGTGTCCATGTATTCTGGCAACCCAGCATCTCAGTGGTCAGATTTTGCAACTGACTCAGCACTTAGTGCCCTAAGAAGCAAGGAATGACTTTTGGTAGTGACTGTTGGGATCCAGATTAGCAGTAGCAGAGATAAAGACTCATCTAGCAGTCATGATGAATTTGACATAAACTTTGGCTATTGAGCTAAGTTTGAGCTCACCTTCCTTAGAGACCAAGAGGGATAAGAGAGATAGTGGGAAAAGTGAAAGTGTAGCCCTGAGGTATTTGAGGAAATGTTTGTACTTTTGTTCTTGTTAAATTTTTGAAGTAAATATTCCTTAGTAAAAGACTTTGTTGTTGGTTGTTGTTCATGTGCAATTCTTTGTGACCCCATTTGGGATTTTCTTGGCAAAGATGCTGGAATGGTTTACCATTTCCTTCTCCAGCCCATTTTACAGATGAGGAACTCAGGCAAACAAGGCTAAGTGACTTGAGTAGCATCACACAGCTAGTAGACTTGAACTCAGGAAAAAGAATGCTCCTGACTCTTGGCCCAGTACTCTCTCCATTACACTACTTTGGTTAAATAAAGTTAGAATATTAGTCCTTGACACCTAACCTTTGGGGTGGAGAACACATCTAGTAGGGGCTCAAACAATAGTACTAGACAAAAAAAGGTCCTAACCCCTCAGGGAACCCTAGAACCTTGAGAACATAAGTAGCCAGCCTGGCTCTGAGATAAGTGGCCAAAGCATACTTGCTATTAAATATAGCTAATCTGTTTTCATTTATTTGTGAATATGTTGCCTCCCCTTCCCCTAGAGAATAAGTTCCTGTGTGGGAAGACACTATGTTACTTTTGTATTTATATCCCCATTGCTACACACGCTTGAAACATACAGTAGGTGCAAAATAAATGTTTGTTGATTGAGTGGTTCATGGATTCCAGTAGAGAATGGTTCTGCTCCACAGAATACAGATACTTAAGAGCAGGGATTCTTAACCTGGGGTCTGTGGTCTTTTTTTGTTTTGTAATTCTGATAAATATCTCAATATAATTGGTTTCTGTCATAATTTTATGTATTTTATTTTATTCATTATAAACCATTTGAGAAGGTTTTACCAGACTTTACCAGACAGCCAAAGGGGTCCATGATACAAATAAAGGTTAAGGGGGGGGGGCAGAGCCAAGATGGCAACGTGAAAACAGCATCTTACCAGAGCTCTCTCAAAAGTTCTGTCAGATTCCTATAAAATGAATTTGAGCAGATTTGAGAGAGTTAGAAACCACAACAAGTCTGAGTGGGGTATTTCCCAGCCAGGAGAGTCTGAAAGGCTGAAGGAACGAATCTGTGGGCTAGGAGAGCGGTCAGTGTGCGGAGCTGCTCCAGATGGCACCAAAGAGGAAGCTGTCAGTCGGGAAACCCACTTGGGAGACAGGCAGGGAGAAAGTGGGGCACCCAAAACCAGCGGAGGTCCCCAGGTCTCCCAACACAGGATGGCACTCTGTGGAAGTGACGAGAGGCAGCGCAACGCCACCGACTGTGACATACCAACTCCTGAGGCTTGCAGCCCAAAGGTATGAAACTCTTCTTGAACTTCTGGGAGACATAATGGCCAGGTAAATGGCTCTATTCCCTCCCCTCCCCACCCAGAGAATTCCTCTGGAAAAAACAAAACAAAAACCAAAAAAAAAATTAAGAGATATAAAAGGAGGGCTTTGAGAGAGGAGCTAAGGAGGTAGTAGAAAAGGGTAAATTACACCAAATGAAAAGGCACAAAACACATTTTAGTAGAGGGAAAGAAGGGAGAGAGAAGAGCAGTATTTGATCCTTAGTGTCATGTGATCTTGTTCAAGAAGGCAATAACATACACTGATAAGTATAGAAATCTAACTTGTCCTACAGGAAGTAAGAGGGGAAAGGGGAAAAAAGGGAGGGGGGTGGTCAGAAGGGAGGGGAGAAATAGCAAGTGGGAAATGGTAAGACAAGGAAGGGGAATCAAGAGGGAGGGTAAACTGAGGAAGGCAACAGTCAAAAGCAAAACTTTGTTGAGGAGTGGAAGGGGAAAGGGAGGAATAAAAGCATAAACAGAGGGAAATAGGATGGAGAAAAAGACACAGATAGAAATCATAACCGTGAATGTGAATGGGATGGACTCTCCCATAAAATGGAAGTAGCAGAATGGATTAAAAACCATAATCCTACATTATGCTGTTTACAAGAAACACATTTGAAACAGGGGGGATACACACAGGGTAAAGGTAAAAGGCTGAAGTAAAATATATTGTGCCTCAGCTAAAGTAAAAAAAGCAGGTGTAACAATCCTAATCTCAGACAAAGCAAAAGTAAAGATAAATTTAACTAAAAGAGATAAGGAAGGACACTACATCCTGCTAAAAGGCAGCATAAACAATGAAGCAATAGCATTGTTTAACATTCATGCAGCAAGTGGTATGGCATGCACATTCTTAGAGGAGAGGTTAAGGGAGTTACAGGAAGAAATAGACTATAATATTAGGAGACCTCAACCTTCCCCTTTCTGAACTTGATAAATCTAACCTCAAAATAAATAAGAAAGAAGTTAAGGAAGTGAACAGAATTTTAGAAAAGGCAGATATGATAGACCTCTAGAGAAAACTAAATGGGGATAAAAAGGAATATAGTTTCTTCTCAGCGGTACATGG
>CM053622.1:236502429-236522321 GCA_028646595.1 Phalanger gymnotis
GGGGAATAAAAGGCAAGAAAGAGTTGTGTAATTTTGAAGTCCATAAAGTCAGCAACAGGACCAAAAGGAGAATGATGGTTGTCCTGGGCAATTCACAAAATGGAGGTTCCAGGAGGAAATTACCAATGGGAGAAAGGGGTGGGTCTTGTGAAGGGACATTCCATAGTGAGTAGGCTGTAGGGATTGCAGGATCTTCCAGCGTGCTGAGAGAAGTTGAATGATGAGACAGTAGCAGAGGCACGATTTTGACATCCAGAAAGTTAAGAAGACATGGGGGAGCGGGGCGGGTGGGAAAACAATAGTAGTAATAATGATAAATATACTTCTTCAAAGTTTGCCAAGCACTCTACAGCTATCCCATTTGATCCTCAAAACAACCTTGGTAGAGAGGTAATATTATTATTTCCAATTTACCAGTTATGAAACTAAGACATAGAAAGCTTAGGTGACTTGTCCAGGATCATGCAGCTAGTAAGTATCCATAAAGGATGCTGTATACATATTCCATCTTCCTTACTTCAGGCAGAAGATGGTCTTAGGCACCAGTCTAAGGATGAAAAGTATTAACAGCTAATCCAGAGATGACAGAAGCGTGGTTGACACAACCAGATGCATGGGTATCACTGAGAGAGGTAGGAGTCTTCCAGTTGGAGACTGAGATGAATGTAGCAACAATCCCAAATATTCTCCTGTGGTTCCAGTCCTGCTTAGCTATCATTCTTCTGAATGAAATGTGCAGTTACCAACAGAAACTCCAAGAGTAAGGATTCAAGTCTGTCACATAATAGTTGTGTTATGTCTATGGATAGTTTCCCACAAAACCCACATGTTTTAATGGGTTTGGAGTCAAACAACCTAGATTCAAGTCCCTCCCCACCCCACCCCCATGAGATCAGAGGAAAGTCTCTCAGATTCTTTCAGCCTCGGTTTATTCATCTATAAAAAATGGATAGTAAGATTTGTCCGGGATTGTTGTGAGGAAGATTTTTTATAAACTGCAAAGTGCCATAAAAACATGAGTCATTGTTTCGTCATCATTGTTGTTGTTACCAAGGAAGAAAAAGATTATAATTTACAACTACTATAATTTAACCTCCTGCCAATGAGTTCTATGTTCTTCTGCCAGATAAGAGAAAATGACACAAACCGAGGAGGTGGGCTGAAGTTTTCTACTTGTCTTTTTGCTTAAAGTATACTCAGTACAATGCAGTATCCTTAAGAATTGGATCTGTAATTGAATTTAGAGGTGATGGCCAATAAAACTGCTTTTAGGGAGGAAGGAGAAGTGAACAAGCATGTATTAAGCACCTACTATATGCCAGGCATTGTACTAAGCACTTCACAAATATTATCTCATTTGATCCCCATAACAACCGTGCAAGGTAGGTGCTGCCATTATCCCCTCCTTTACAGTTAAGGAAGCTGCTCAGATTCACACAGCAAGCGAGTGTCTGAGGTCTAATTAGAATTTGAGTCTTGATGACTCCAGGCCCAGAGCTCTATTCACTGTGCCACCTAGCTACTTTTATTTCCTTTATTACATTTATAAGTAATTTATGGTGGGAAGTAAAACTACATCATGGGAATTTGGAGCTTCCTGTGGGTGACAAACCTTAAAGGATTTATAGTTAGCCATTGTTGTTGTTGTTGAGTCATTTCAGTTGTGTTTGACTCTTTGTGACCCCATTTGGGGTCATTTCTTTCTCCAGCTCATTTCACAGATGAGGAAAATGAGGCAAGCCGGGTTAAGTGACTTGCCCAAGGTCATACAGCTAGTATCTGAGGTCACATTTGAAGTAGGGTCTTCCTGACTCCAGGGCCAGGGCTCTATGCACTGTGCCACCTAGTGGAAGTGAATTAACTCCCCTTAGACATGTTACTACTAGGGTAGTTGCTAATAATTAATGGTGCCCCTTTAGCGCAAACCCAGTTATCAGGTTTTTCAGGAGTGACTAAACCTGGTGCAATCTGTGCTTCAGTAGAAAGGGGTAGAATCAGCGTCAGAAGAATCGAATCTGAATCCCAATATCCCTCTTAGCAACACATTTTCAAGGCATTGATCAGGGTCTAGGAGGTGGATGCCTGCAGGTTTCACAGCATTCCCCTCCTAAGATATTTGGGGAAGCTTTGTCCTGCCCTTGGGGCTTGGGGGGAGTGGGGCGGGTGAGCCGACTTTGATAAATGAGCTTCCTCTTCTCATCCTTGGGGATTATGGCCATGGGATCTGTATGTAATCACATGGAAGCTGCAGAGGAGCAGCAGCCAGGAGGAGGTCAGTGCCTAGCACCAAATCCAAGGCAGCAGAAACATGGGGCAAATAGGTCGGATTCTGTGTGCCTGAAACTCCTAGTGGACAACAGAGCACAAGGGGCAATTTTTATTCCCTTCTCCCTTTAGGCTTTCTCTCTCTCTCTTTTTAATAAATACTATACACCTATAGAGGTTTTCCTCTTGGCACTGAATCAGCTGTGTCTGGGGCAGGAAATGGCTGGCCTAGCACTGAAGTGAAGCCTCTCTTAAAAACAAACAAATGAACAAAAATATCTTTGTGACCCAAATGTAGAGAAAAACCATTCCGTGAGAGGAGATGGGAATAGGAAATGGCTGGAAAGAAATTCACACCCAAGGGGAAGAGTAGCCTGGCTCACAAAATGATAACGGTTGAGTAAGAGTATCTAAAAGTGATGCCTGCCGACCCTGTATCTCAACATAGCCCCCACTTCCTTATTAGGTACCTTTGTAGGGTTGTTGTGAGGATCCAATGAGATGATATTTGTAAAGTGCTTAGCACAGTGCCTGGCATATAGTAGGCACTTAATAAATGTTTATTTTCTTCCCCCCAAAAGCAATTTTTACTGGACATCTCTCCTAAAATTCAATTATAGATCCAATGCTTAACAATGCTGCATTACCTCCTATTAGTTCTGATCCTTCTTTACATCATGAATAATGTGAAAAATATTTAATATGAATGTATAAGTAGAGCCTATATCAGATTGCGTGCCATTTTGGGGAGGGGGCAAGGGAAGGAGGGAAAGAAAATTTAAAATTCAAAATCTTATGGAAGTGAATGCTGAAAACTAAAAATAAATTAATTATATTTAACAAAAAAGGAGTGCTGCATGACACTGAGTAAACTTTAGACAAAAAGACAAAGAGGCATGTGAGGCCTTAGGCAACTTACTTAAAATTCCTGTTCAGTTTCCTCATCTATAAAAATGAGGGGTTTGGACGAGGTGGCCTCTGAGGTCCCTTCCAGCTCTGCATCTCTGGTCTTATGATGTTCGATGACCTCATCTTTGGGACTTCGCTTCCTTATCTATAAAATGAGAGTACTAAGTTAAATGGACTTCCTAAGATCCCTTGCAACTCTTCATGCGTGATGTATACATATATAAATTCATTTAGAATACAAAACATTAATGTCTACTTTTTTGCTTACCTACCTACAATGATAAGGAAAGGTCAAAATAAAATAATTACTAGTATTAATAGCCTAAGCCAAGAATGTCATATTACTATTAATTAGTGTCACAATAAACATTTTCCTTCTCCAAAGGCATATGGGAAGTTCTTAACCATTGTGTCTGAGCTTATTCCAATAGCTGTCTAGAAATATTAATTTCTTAGTATCTCCCTCCCAGTTATTATCAGAACTCTAAGTATTATTGATTGCCCCTAACCTAGGCCATTAATAGCACATAATTGTTTTTAGTTCCCAGCCTTGCAATAGCCCTCTCATGACTTCAAAACTCTTTTGCAAAATCGCTGAACCTCCATCCTGGCATCTTGTACAACTTGGCCCCTGAATAATGACTCAATAATTCTTTAGAAAATGTGTGGGCTGTTTTGTTTTTCTTTTTTTTTCTATTTCCACTATCAAGGTAAATGGAAAAATTTACAAATCTCAGTGAAGTATAGTAGAAAGTTACCTTCAACGGAAGCCTTCCCTTTCCCCTGCCAAAAATGAATGAATAAACCAACATCCAATCGATGAAGATACCCTATTTAGAATTCAATATCAAAACAATAGCATTCCATTTAGGATTATAGAATTTGGGATTTGAAGAGGTCTTGAAGATCACTAAGGGGCAGCTAAGAGGCACAGAGGATAGACTGCTGGACCTAGAATCGGGAAAACCTGAGCTCAAATTCAGTCTCACATACAAACTGGCTATGTAACCTTAACCTCCATTTGCTTCAATTCTCCATCTATAAAATAGGGATAATTAATAGCGTTTACCTCCAAGGGTTGTTGTGAGGATGAAATAAGATGATAATTGCAAAGTGCTTAGCATAATGTCTGGCACATAGTAGATAATTTATTATTGTTATTATTATTATTTAGTCCAACCCCCTCATTTTGCAAATGAGGAAACTGAGACCCACAAAAGTAGAATTGCTTGATCAAACTCAAACAGACTTAACTCTAAATCCTGCACACTACCTTTGGAGCAGGAAATAGTTACACATTCAGCATAAGGTCAATCAGTCAGTCAATAAAGATTTATCTATGCGCCAGGCACTCTACTCAATGCTGGGAATATGAAGGAAGTTAAAAGACAGTCTCTGCTCTTAAGGCACTCACAATGGAATGGGCGCCATAGTCTGCCAGGAGAGGAATGGAATCCAATCCTATGACTTTGGGCCATGATCTAATTTCTGGAGTTTCAATGGAAACATGCCCTGGAACATTTGGCCCTTCCCTCCCCTTCTCACCAGTCTTCCCCCCCCCCCACCCCCACCTTCAACCAAGTAGACGAAATGCTTTCTAGAACCCCACCACTCACAGCTGCTTAAGTCCGGGGGTGGAAGCTGCTACTGAATGACAGATGTCTTCCCCCCCATGAACATGTCTATTACACAGCATGTCATTCCAGAGAGCAAAAGGCCAAGATGGAGAATGCAAACAGTCTTTCCCATGTGACAGCACAGTATGTCACCACCAGCCCACAGGTCTGTGCCCCAGTGTTCCGGGGGAGAAGCTGATTTTTGATGGGGGTGTAGTGAGCTATTGACTAGCTACCCACAGTGAAATTAAGGCTGCAATGCGGGAAGCTAAATATTATAGGAGCATCACATAAAGTTATTATGGTTCTGGGATAATGAGCAATTCCACTAATCATTAACTATTCCATTATAAGCTCTTATTTACTAAGATTTATTTCTAGCTCCCCAAATGCCATAGGAGGCACAGCAAGCAGCAAGGATTTCACTGTAGGTACATAAAGCATAGGCTGAAAAGTTCAAAACCCTCCAAACACTAGGTTCTGGCTTTATTTTTTTGGGGGGGGTGGCATTACTGTCACCCAAAGACAGTTTCCCTTTTCTAAGGGCATTTTTCTTTTATTGTGTTAAGGGTGAAACATTTTGTTTCTAATCATTTTTTCATTTATACAGTTATTTGGAAATTTTCTAGGAAGAAGTAAGTCCTCTGTGATATCCTAGGTTCCACAAATGCATGTGTACTCTGGCCTAGATTATCATTCTATATCAGAGTGTAATTGGAAAAAATGAACAAGATTTTGATTTTAAATAAAATGAACATGAGTCACTTAACCTGGTACCTTTCATATAAGTGAGAGGCTTGATCCTGTAAGAATTCTCACAGTCTCAAATGGGTGAAAAGAATGACTTTTGTAATTAGGGATAAGGACTACACACCTGTGATTACTTTGATATCGGGAGTTCCACAATAAGGAAACTTTCTGCTGATGGAGGTCAGCGCTTGCTCACTCTTCAGTGCCTCCAGTGACACTGAGAGATTAAGCGACTGGCCACACAGTCAGCACATGTCAGAAACAGAACTTGAACACGCATCTTCCTAGCTGCAGGACCATCTTTCTCTCATCTTCTGTCATTAGGGATCCTAACTACAGAAAAGAGCAGAGAAAAATTATCAGCTAGATGACCACGGACAAGTCCTTTAATCATTCCAGTACTTAGCTCAATGCCCAGCACAACGTAGGAGCTTAATAAAGGTTTATTGTATATTGATTATTAATTATTCTAGGCTTCACTCTCTTAGTCTACAAAATAATGTGGTTCAGTTCCATGATTTCTAAAATTCTCTGCCAGCTCCCAAATACTATTATCTATAAAAGTAAGCCTTACTTCAAATGTGTGTGTACATGCATACATGTATGTGTATATATGTAAAGTAAAATGGCATATATGTACATATTACAGGTATACATAAATGTACATATTACACACACACATATATACATATGAGTATGTATATTTCTTAGAAGATTAAAGGAAAAACAAGAATGGAATTCTGCCAGCATAAAGGGAGTGAAACAAAGATCTCACTTTCTTTAAGATCAATCACTCTTAAATACGTTTGCCTCAGCTCTAATCTGGCATCAACATATTTCCTTCTCAGAGAAAGGAAGGAATGGCTTTTTATCCTGATGCAGGGGTCTCTCACTAATCTCCTTGGATATGTGAGTCTGTTGAGCCTTAAATAAATATAATTTTCTGGGGACAGATCTAGGTTTGGCTAAGCTTGCTGACCCCTTCAGACTGTTAAAGTTGCTTAGGACAAATGGGATTCATTCACCTCATGTCTAAGTCTGCTGCAGCAAAGTGACCTACATAAGATGAATAAGTGTGCCTTGCTTGATAAAGAGGGCAACAGACATCCATCTGATCACCCATTAAGGCAGGCCGGGTAGCATTAATGTATACGACACTTACAACATTTGCAAGAAGTTCATTTCCATTCACATAACCACTGCGAGCCAATCTCTGCCAGCCTCAGCATACATTTGCATTTTATTTTCATTTTCCAAACCTGCCTTAAAGTTGGACCAACTTGGGCTCAAGACAAGGGGGAAGGGAGTGTCCATTTTCCGTGCTTGGGTGTCCAAGCACCTGCCAGCTGTGTGTCCCTCGAATTGAGGACATCGTGTTTTCAATTTCCTTCAATAAAGCTATGAATCTGGCAATTTGCTGGCCTGCTTCAGCTAAACAGAAAGGACAATTTGAGAAAGATCATAGTTCAGGCTCAGTCAGACGGAAACGATTGAAAACAGAGAGCTGGCCGCTATGTTTCCCCAATGCAGCTTGCTGTCGCAGTTTGACTGACAAACTGACTTTTTTGAGGTGCTCATGCCCATTCCAGTCAGAGTTTATTGAAGGTGATTTTGATCTTCTCCATGAGGCCACAGCAGTGGCCATGCCATCTGTCACCTTGATTGCATCGCGGATTCTCTGGAGAGAGCGCTATGGCTCCTGATCATTTACAGATTGTGCTGCTCTCGCCTCCATAAGGACCACATGCACAGAGCCAGATGGTGAACATACACGCTTATTATAAGTCTTTATCTCTGTGCAGGAAGGAGAGGGACCATTAGATCTCCCTCAGGAACTCTGCTCTTCTCTACCATCATGCTGCTCTTCAGCAAATACAGTCTTCTTCAGCTGTCATCAAGCTACCTCTGAAAATTAAAAAAATAAACAATAATTCCATCAGCCGAGCGCAAAGAAGCAGAGACTGAACAGCAAAGCAATCCCTCGGCCTCTCCTCCCCTCCTTCTCTCCTAACCCCCTACCTCCCTGACTGTCAGCACTAGGTAGAGATGAGTTTGTTTGCAAATAGATCATTAATGTGTTGATTTTTAAGAGATTAGGAGAGGCTGCTGATCTGAAAATAAAACTACATAATCATAATTTTGTCTCTTTCATGATTATTATAATTATCAACTGGAATGGTCTCATTCTTCACCCCCAAAAAGGATTTTAATTTAATATTTCACATTTAAAAATAGATATTTTATTTCAATAACAACATGAATCTAAGCTCCAGATTTGGACCACCTGTGTGTCAGAGCACAAGAATCCAAGGCAGGATGTCAGTTGGTTGTGAGCTAAAATGGCGAAACTCAACTATGATAACCTTTTTAAAAAATCATAGCTTCTTTTAGTAAATTTCCCATCGGGAAAGAGACATAAGTGGGGAGCGCTGGGAATAGGTTTATATAGCTGAGCAGGCACAGCCCAAAGCAGCAACTAAGCAAATCAAGGGATTGTTTGTAAAGAAACCCATAGCATCCCCCAAAGCAAAATTATCACTATTAGATACTCATAAAGAGGCCTAGAAGGGAACCTCAAGTGGAAATTTTACACACACACACACACACACACACACACACACACACACACACACATTTATTGGCTATCTATACAAATGAGCACACTCATTAAGCATTCCTGGAAATACAACACACCCAAACTGAGTCCAGGAACACACCCATATACACATTCAAAGCCATACCTGTCCTGTTACTGGCTAAAATTCTAGTAAGGATGGAGAAATCTCAGCTAATATAGACTATAAGAAAAGTTTTCCAATGCTCCATACATTTAAGTCAGACTTTTTTAGATCATTCCTTTAGAGTAGCTGCCAAATCCATCCAACAGCTGCAGTTATACAAATCTACCATCTCCACTTGGACAGGACATTCTAAGCAAGAGCCGGTGCTGCCACAGAATTTCCTATGGTATGGGTCAAAACTGCATGGGGTTTCATGTGCCATCAGATTCTAAGGTAGGGAAAAAATTATCCTGTGAAGCTGAGACTTAAAAATAAAGCAGTAATAATTATCCTCCCTGCCCCCCCCCAAAAATGAACTCTTAGATGTCCCTCCTTAAAGACCAAACTCTTTATTTAAGTAACAGCCTCTCTACATAGAGTAGGTCTAACCTCAAAAATCAATTCACTCTAGTCCAGCTATGGAGAAAAATATCTATTGAGAATCCAAATTGAGAAAGCAACAAACCCCTACATTAGACATGCAAAAGGATCGCGAGTTGAAATGGATCTTAGAGGTTACATGTTAGATTTCATCACCTATGTAATATATTTTGTTCATTTTAATTCAACAAGCATTTATTAAGCTCCTGCTAAATGCCAGGCACAATTCTAGGAAATACAAAGATAAAAATAGCTTCTGTCCTCAATGAGGTTACACTCATGTGTTTATAAAGCTTTCTTACCTCATCAGCCTACAAGTCTTTACTGAGTCCTATTTTCACCTTCATTACAATCACAGCCACAGATCTAAAAAGAAAGAAATGATTTCCAGATGCAGTTTAAGGAATAAATATAGGCTGGACTTGATCCAACTCAAATGAGTTTTCAGAAGAAAGGTTTTAGTGATGTTACATTCACATTCCTTCTCTCTCACCGTAGGAACACTGGGGAGATATGTGTTTACATCTCTGCATGAAAATGTGGGTCTATGTGGGATATATGAATACTTTGTGCGCAATGAAATTAAGGTTTCAAGAGATTCTTTTTTAAAGATACAAATAGGAAAAATAAATTAGTAAAAAAAAATTGTTATTTAAAATAATTCACGGTCTGTGAACACATTCCTGAAACATGTTCTACTTAAACAAGCAGATTGTTGTGGATCTTAATATCTGTTTTGGGTTTTTTTTTTTCATTTTCTTAACTGGACTCCTACTCCAACCTTTGTTTGGAGTTAGAACATTCTCTTTTCTGGGGTTACAGGACCTTCAGACATTGGCACAAAAGGAACTAAATTTTCAACATTACCACACTTTCTAAAAAGGCATTGAAGAGTCTTCTTTTGGCCAAGTCATGTGGAGATTACACACTTTTTTAAAAAGTTCCGTATTAGTTCTGTTGAAAAAAGGCAAGAAAAATAAAGTGAAAAAAATATGCTTCGGTCTGTGCTCATAGTTCATCATGAGTCCTTTGGAATTGCCATGGATCATTGTATTGATGAAACCGGATAACACCCAGTTGATTTTCATTTAAATATTGCTATTACTATGTACAGTGTTCTGATTCTGCTTGTTTCACTGTGTATCAGTTCATATAAGTCTTCCCAGGTTTTTCTGAAACTATCCCCTTCATCATTTCTTATAATACAATTGTATTTCATCACTAACATACACCATAACTTGTTCAGCCATTGCCCAAATGATGGGCATCCCTTCAATTTCCAATTCTTTGTCACCACTAAAAGAGCTGCTATACATATGTTTGTATGTATAGGTGCTTTTTCTTTGATCTCCTTGGGATACATACCTAGAAGTGGTATTGTGGGATCAAAAGATGTGCAGTTTTATAGCCCTTTGGGCAGGGATCCATTGTTCTTCAGAATGGTTGGACCAGTTCAAAGATTCACCAAAAATAAATTAGTGTATCTATTTTTCTACATCCCCTCCAGCATTTGTCATTTTCCTTTTCTGTCATGTTAGCCAATCTGATAGGTGTGAGGTGGTACCTCAGAGTTGTTTAATTTGCATTGGTAATGCAGATAAAAGACAGTGAATAGAGAGCTAGCCACATTGTGAGGAAGACTTAGGTCAAGTGCTACCTCTGACACATAGTGGCTGTGGCCCTCTAGGCAAATTACATAACCTCTCAATTTTCTAGGCAACTCTCTAAGGCTATAAGTTGCCAAACTATTGCCCCTCTTTGTTGGTACAAGGAGTTTCTTTTGCCAGTGAAATCACAGGTCTAGTCCAAACATGCAAAATTAATCATGATTAATTAATCACTGATTTTTCTGAGTGAAAATTATGCACATTAATAAGAAAAAATAGGATCTGATCAGGTAACACTTAGGTTTTTGAGACACCAGGATTTTTGCTGGCCTCCAAATAGAAGCAAGTTATTTCACAAACCAAAGAATCGATAACATATCGCCTAAATAGGCACTTTTATTTCCCAGTTATAGAACTTGAGAGTTGGAAGAGACCTCCATGGCCAGCTAGTCAAACCCAGACCAAATGAAATTTGGTTCTTCTTGTGCAGATATGTCAAGAAACTGATCAGAAACTAAGGCAAGTATCCAAAAGGGCTGTGATAGTAAAGAAGATCTCAGTACTAGTCATTTGATAAAAATAGAATTCATGCTGAACAAACACATGAAACTTCTTAGAAACAGAGAATCTCAGAGTTGTAAGGGACCACAGAAGTCATCTTTTCTGTCCCATAAACTATACAACAGTTCTTTGAACAACATATTTGACAACAACAACATGGTATCATCCAAATCCTTTTTCTTAATTGTTGGGAGTGTCAGATTCAAATGCAAAAAAAAAAAAACCCCAACTTTGTTAGGTCAATAAAGTCTTTCGACAAATTTCAGAGATTTCTGTAGTCTTTGAAATATACACTCTATCTATCATAATTTCACTACCACATACCCTTTGACCACGTTTTATTAATAAACCTGAAAGTTTAGGGGACCGGTAAAATACACTTTTGTGCTGTCTCTTGAATTTTTTATGTGCCCTGAGGTGAAAGAAGGGGCAGCTAGGTGGTGCTTGAAATCAGGAATACTCATTGTCATGAGTTCCAATCCAACCTCAGACACACTCAGTGGTTGTATGACCCTAGGCAAGCCAGTAATCTATTTGCCTCATTTTCCTCATCTGTTAGATGAGCTGGAGAAGGAAATGACAAACCACTCCAGTACACTTGCCAAGAAAACCCCAAAATGAAATGTCAGACTAAAACAACAAGGTGAAAGGGTTCCTGGACACAGAGTGAATCGTCATATTCATTCAACTGTCCCACAAGAACACCAACCAGTTTTGGATTTCTTTGCTTTAACCTGTGGCCTATAAGCAGTCTAAGAGGGATAATAAGCTCAATTTCTTATTAAATTATTGACAACAGCTGTCACCTAAGAGGTACCTAGATGGTGGGGCAGTGGATAGAGCATTGAGCCTGGTTACCAGAAGACTTCAGTTCAAATCAGACCTCAGACACTTACTAAGCTGTGTGACTTTGGGCATGCCATTTAACTGCTGTCTGCCTCAGTTTCCTCAATTGTCAAATGGAGATAAAAACAGCACCTACTTCACAGAGCTGTTGGGAACATTGAATGAGATAATATTTGTAAAGCACTCAGCATACTGACTGGCACATAGCAGGTTCTTTTTTTTTTTTTTTTTTTTTTTACATAGCAGATTCTTAATAAATACTTGTTTCCCTCATCCTGTCCCCACAGATGAACTGCCCTGCCTCTCTGATTATGCTAACATTCAGTATTAATCATATTTTTATCAAGTGACTAGTACTGAGACCTTTAGCAAGATATGTTAGGTACATCTCAATCTCCTCTTCTATAAAATGAGGATTGTAAATTATTCTCAGTACTTCCTGGGATTAACAGGATGAAAGGAAGTAGTGTATATGAAAACACTTTAAAAGAATAAATGCCTATATAAGTTCAAGTGATAACCAGGACATATTTAATAAAAGCGCTGTCATTATTACTACTGCCATTTTAACAGAGATTTCAAACTAAAGAATATCCAAGTTGGAAGACCAAAACATCAGAAATCATTGGGTTTTACATTAAAATGATACTCTGTGTATGATGGTGTCCAGTTGTTGTTAATAAGTGATCTCTTAAGCGACTTTGGGTCATGAATTCAAGCAAAGAACTGAGAAAAGGGCTCACTCCTTGATCAGATTTTTCTCTTTTCTTATTTTGGAGATCTCTAACTTCACAATGTCACAGTTTCTCCAAATATAGCATAGAACCTATTTACAAGTATATCCATTTAAATCCACTAACTTAAAAAAAGAATTTTAAAAATGGGCCCCTCACAGAAGAAGTTATTCCCAATCCTGGTTAAGTATGTACCTCTTCTAGGTCAGCTAGTCCTATAGTTCTCTTCTGATTTTGCAGCAAAGGAAGGAGGGAAAAAAAGAGGGAGAAGGGTATAATAGAATAAACAGAACACTGTTTAAGGATGCTTCCATTTGAGATTGTTATAGTTAATACACCCCCATGCCAATGATGTGAAATGTTGCCTTTTCCATAGGATAATCCTATTTCTAGCCTATAATTTTAATTGGTAAAATCCACATTTCCAATTCGGTTCCTCTAAATTTTGAAAAAAAATGGAAAAAATTAGACATCAAGAGACAGTTTCAGGCATGATATGTAAATATAATCAGATCATTCTAAAAAAAAATTTCGAGAAATCTGGAAGGAACATACTAGTACATTTCTAAATAGCATTAGGAAACACATACTCTGTCATGCTTTCTGGTTGTTGTTTTTTTAATCTCTGGCTAAAATGCAGGATCTATTCGTGGCACATTTATTACCTCTACAAAGAAATATCTTTCAATAACACTGGCATAGTATGTTAAAAAAAAAAAGCCTGTAGTGACTAGTGATATTGCCTTCATTTTCCTTGTGTCTGTCAAAATAGCCCCTTACTGAATTAGTCTAGCATGTGGTAATCATGTATCCCCTCTTGTGGATAGCATTCGATACCATGTTCAAAATCTCTGATTAATCTGATTAAGCTGGTGAGTGAATAATCCTTTAATCTTCTCAAGAACACAGCTATGTCTGGTGAGTGTCAGATTTGAGACTGGTAAGCAGTTGAGTCAATATTTAAAAGTTAAGCACACACAAAAAAGTATGGGGGCAGGAGAGTGAGGGAGGGAACAACCCAAAGTCAAACTATATCATCTCTTTCCCAGATCCTGTCTTTTGTGAGTGACCTTCGCAGCTGAAACAGGAATGAGGAACATTAGTAAAAATAATAAATCATCTGCTGGTGGTGATTCAGCCGCAGCAAGCATATCAGTCACTGAGGACCAATCTGCTAGCATGTGCTTCCTTTTTCCTAACCAGTTTAATTATAAATTAATGGGTGCTCCCTTTTGCCCCTCATTTCATTGTGGAGTGAAAATGCAAAACACCGGATATAGTTATTTGTTCTACAGTTAGGAAACCGTCTCCGTGGCTAACAATCACCATATGTTTTGTAAAAGCAAAAAAGCAAGACAGTTCGTTTACTTGAATGAAACTGGAGCCAGGATGTACCACCTCAGCAGCTGCATCTGGGGCAAGAGGCAGCTCTGACCCTACAGAAGGACCCAAGAAGCCGTGTACTGGGTTTAACGGCATGCATTACATTTAAATAATAGCCCTCAAATGCAGAGAATAACTGCCATCAGGCAAAACACGTGAAAACATAACAAGAGGATTTCAAGCAAATTAGCTTGCAGCACACTTTGAGCTTGGCTCAGTGTACTCTATCTTTCAACAGAATTTGAGAGGCCCTCTTTTAAAAAATATATCTATATGCATTCAGCCCAGCCTAAGCACTGAAGGTCAAACACTCCCATGCAAAGAATCTATTTGACTAAAATCTATCTTAGGGGCTCTTTAGTATCTCACATTGGGAACTATTATTTGTCTGGAAAAACAGCAGAGTTTATTTTATTGACTATGTGTTGTAAGAACAAAGATGCTAGAAGAATACTATTATGACAAATATTCACTTATTTAAAAGAGGAGTTGGTTTACTTAAAATAAATAGGAAACCCCACCACCACCCCCAACTCAACTGCAAAATCCTCTTTCTAACTCAAAAGTCTATGAGATGTGACATAAGGTTCTGGACCAACACTCATGAATTTGTTTGTGATGGTTCAGACCTATGATTCTGTTGGTGTAAAGAACTCCAGTGGAGCTGGAGAAGGAGATGCCCCTAAAAATGTAGATCCATAACTGGTCCACAACTAGTAATGTTAGATCATTCCCTGGGCCACTAAAATGTTAAGGGAATTGCCATTCAGTCACAGCTGGTATGTGGATAAGGCAGAAAATGAACCCAGTTCTACCTGATTCTGAAGGCAATATGGTAGCTACACTACCTGACTGCCCTTGTCTACTCACTTCTTCCCTAATCACCATAGGACAGCATAGGGCACAAGGAAAGGATTTTTTAAAAATCTCTTTCTAGTCCTATAATTCAAGTGTACAGCTAGGGTTACAGCTTGGTAGAAGAGATGAAAGTAGATGACCAAAGTGCCCTAGCAGGTACATGAACATTGTCTTGGTAGCTTCTGAAATAACCTAAATTTTTTGGCTAGATAGAAATTGGCAGATAGTAAAATATTACCCCTAGTAACTCTGACCCCAGGGACTTGACATTACGTGAAGTTCAGAGGTCAGCTTCACAGCTCCAACCCATTGGAGGAAATCTTTCCTTTCCTTCTGTTACCCTGCCAGGACAGAGTTGACAATTCTGCATCTGCCCCCAGCTATTCATGGATATGTACAGTATGTTGGGAGAAAGCCTCTGGGCTCCAGCATGGCTAATAATACCAGTCATTGGCTCTCTATAAATTCCAGATTGCCAATTTCTGATTTGAAACATTTCTTGTCATATTTACAATACCTTGCATAACCTACTCAAGCTACCTTTGATTTCCACACAGCACAGTTTGGCATGGTAGGTCCTAAGTTCTTAATCATGTCTTCAAACGTTTCCTATCTCTGGCTGATACATTCTGCTCACAGCCATTTCTTTTATCCAAACAGTGGTAATGACTTATGTAATTATGACTTGGTACATGATTTGAGGTCCCTGTGGACATTTAGAATCTTATTCTCTTTAACCTCATCCACCTTTGTCAGTGAACTTTCACCTGAAATTTTTAGCTAGGGAATCAGCTGATGGCTGACTTTGGGACCCAACTGCTACCATGGCCATGCGGTCAATGGGCATTTTGTTAAAGTTTCTGGATTAAGAATGACTCCAACTGGAGGAGGAAAATTACATACATACTTTCTTGTGAGGGTTTGAAAAATTAACTGGAGTCCCTGGGAATGGTTTGCTAACATTTCTGTGAATAGCTTCAGGAATGGGGGGGGAAATGTGCATGGAGGTGAATCCCATTATGTTAACTGACTGTGAAATGATCTCATTTTGCCTTTGTCAAGGGGCAAGGTCTCCCGGTTGCTGGGAAAATCTTAGAAGTTTTTCATTAACTAGTTAAGAGCATGTCTGAAATGGTTTCATATTAATGTAAATATGAAAGAAACTGTATAAAGAGAATAAGTAAATTATTTTCAACTGTTTTTCTATTTTATTTTTTTTCTTAGCATACATAATTCTCTTCTTTCTCATCCCCTCTTCCAGTCTTGTCAAGCATTCCTCTTCATATTGTAGTTTACAGACCTAAATGTCTACTTAGAGATGGCATAGAGTGCAGAATTTCTCTCCTTTGGAATATAAATAATAGAAAGGATCCTCTTTTGACAAGCTACCATGAGTTCCAGAAAGCTAAATAAGTCCCACAGAACTGTTCACACAGTCCTGAATATTCAGCATTCCAATACCTTGCAGAGAAAGGCATTAAGGTAATTCAATTCATGCCTAATCTACTCCAGATTTAAAAAAAAAAAATCTTGAAAAAGATTCAGAGTGCCTGCCAATACTTTAGTGTTACATTTCCTTACCATAACCCCAGGAGAGTGATTTCCAACCTTCCTTCATTGCTTACCTCATTCACATAAATGGCTGAGTTTCTGTCCCGACACCCAAGGGACACCAGAATGTCCTGATATTCACTGGTGAATCCCTAGAGGGTGTCAGGTACTAGAAGGAGAAGAAAAGATTGAGGTATCTCTGTATAGATAGAAAAGAAAGAAGATATCTCTTCTTAGCCCTAAAAACCTATGTCTGTTATGGTGAATCTCAAAGACCAAATCGATGATGGATTATCTGAATGATGTGGGTTCATTTTTCTACAGGACTTGCAAGGGGTTTTTGGTGTTAGGACTGGCTGCCTCTTAACTGTGAAGAACCACTGGAAGACATTAAGTGCAGGCATTTTGTTGTCTTAAGAAAGTCTTTAGAACTGGACTGACCTCCTCAAAGCCCTCTGGAAACTGAAATAAGTTCAGGTTAAGAATCTTAGGGAGGTTCCAGAGGAAAGATGACCTCTCATACTCCCAGGCTGAGAAACAAAGATGCCTGATTACACCTTATCCATCTAAATGATAATTGATGACTGGCATTTACCTCACTTAATCCTTACAAAAATTATGTATAGATGCTTTTAAAAAAATCATCTCCATTTAACAGATGAGGAAATTGAGCCTTAAAGAAGCTAAATGATTTTCTTAAGTTTATGCAGTTATTAATCCTGAGGTAGGATTAGAGCCCTTTTGGAATTCAAGTGCTGCATTCTATTCATCATATCATGCTATCTCTCACAAGAATACCGTCTCTGGCCTGACAATCTGTCATTCACTGGGAGGGTGAGAGCAGACCATCATTTTATCATTTTGAAAATAGAGATTCCATTGGCTGAAAGTTCCTCGAAATGTGGAAGTCCCATACATAGCCAAAAACCTTTATCAGAATTTGGGAACTGGAAGTAGTTACTTAATGAGTTCTCCTATTCAAACTGTACGTTGTGATAAAAATCACTCCTACAAAGTAGTACAATGAATGAATGATTAAAACGTTTATTAAGTATTTACTCTTTCCCAAGTACTGTGCTAAGGACAATTGGGCAAGAAAACCAGCATATCTTTTGAGAAAGGAGGTCGGTCTCTATTCTGGCCATAGAAGATTGTTATAACTTGGCCTTTCTTCTTCCCATGAAACTTGGATTTGCCCCTGACATCACATCTGCCTTGAGTTGTACAGCTAGGTATGGGTCAACAGCAAGATTCTAGGACATAGCAGTGATGGGTAGGACATATGCAGAGGACATATTAAGAAGAGTAACCCAAGCAGCAACTATGGGCTAGGATGGAGTAGGATAACTAAAGCAAGGTGGTCAGCAAAAGTTTGGAAAGGATAGCATCATTCCAGCCACATAGATCACATAGTGGGAAAATATTGATATACAACAATAAGCAAAGATGTTTGGCACATAAAGATACAGGATAGGCTGCAAGGTCTACAGATAATACAGCAGGTCTAACCACAGCATTTACATGTACACAACTGGAAGAGCTGCTCCTCTGATTCGCTTAGTATAGTCTAATTTGCATTATAATTATTTGTGTAAGGGTTTTATCACCCAGTCCAAATTTTTGGCTCTTTGAGGCCAAAAAGATTATGTCTCCTTTATCATTCTATCTTTTTTTTGTTTATATGTTTATTGTGGGGAGGCAATTGTGGTTGAGTGACTTACCTAAAGTCACACAGCTAGTAGGTGTCTGAGGCCAGACCTAAACTCATGTCCTCTTGACTCCAGGGCCAGTGCTCTATCCACTGCACCATCTAGCTGCCCTCATTGGATCTTCCCTAGCATTGTATTAGTACTTAATAAATGTATGTTGACTAAATAACAGAATGAATGATTGAATACAGCAGCAGCAGCAGCAGCACATACCCAGAGATTTAACTAAAAGTTAAAGCTAATTTTTTTCGTAGTCATTTTAGAACTTTAGGGATCTGTTATTTCATTTGCATGGATGCTCCTTTTAGTAAGAGCAGATCATAACTATACCATAGTTGGTGGTCTCCATGAGTCACAATGGCTAAAAAAATATTGTCACCTGGCCAACTCTCTGACACTGAGCCTTTCCAATCTTGGGCTGATCCAGGGATAAAGCATCCATGGTCAGACAAGACCTAAAGCTTCCCAGTTTGGTAGGAACTGCTAAGGTGGTATTCAGCCAGAATAGCCAATGGTTTCAATTGCTGCAGAGCAGTCAAAAAGGATAAGAACTGAGAGAAAGTTGAGTGTAGATAGCTTCTTCATGGAATATGGCTACAAAAGGGAGAAGTGATATGATATGGGATGGTAACATGGAGTGAAGATTTCTAAAAGATGAGTATGAGAAGATAAAATTGGGAAATTAGAGAGAGAAGCAAGCTTCCAAAGGAAGAGAAGAGAAAGAATGAGATCCAGGATACATAAAGAGGTGGATGTTTGCAAGGGAAAGGACTGCCTCTGAACCTGGAGCAGAGGATGAGAGAGTAGGGAATGATATTTAGGTATTTGGGAGGGTTTAATTGAATAGAAGAGGGAATAAGTAAAGATGGCTTTAGTTTTTACAGTATTTGATAAGGTGCTCTGCTGAGAGGGATAGGGAAGAAGGTGATATAGGTGCTATAAAGAGAAAGAAAAATCAGCAAGCATTTATCAAGCACTTATTATGCAAGTAGGCTGGTTATTGTCTTTCATTCTAAAAGAGAACCAAAATGACATCACTATGCTTGAGTCAAGATTCAATGTGTCTGACTGACTGATCAGAGCAATATGAGTTCAGAATGCTCTACCACAGGTTGGGCACAAATAGTCTGTGTGAACATTTGGGGCAGATTCTTTAAATTTGTGCATCCTGTGCTTACTTTGAGCTGTTTCAATTCTGCTTTGCTCAGAGAGCACAGCACCTTCTCTGATGTGGGCATGCCATGCTGAATGGCCCTGTGCCAACGTCTCCCATGTCACACAATCAATCCCAAAGTTCTAAAGAGAGGTCTTGAGAGTGTCCTTGTATCATTTCTTCTGACCACCATGTGAACACTTGCCCTGTGTGAGTTCTCCAAAAAATAATCTTTTTGGCAAGTGTACGTTTTGTATTCAAACAACGTGGCCAGCCCATCTGAGGTGCACTCTCTGAAGTAGAGTTTGAATGCATGGCAGTTTAGTTCAAGTAAGGACTTCAGGGTCTGGTACCTTATGCTGCCAGGTGATCTTCAGAATCTTCCCAAGACAATTCAAATGGAAGATATTCAGTTTCCTGGCATGGCGCTGATAGATTATCCAGGTTTCCCAGGGATACAACAATAAGGTCAGTACCACAGCTCTGTAGACTTTCAGTTTGGTAGTCAGTCTAATACCTCTTCTCTCCCATACTTTCCTTTAGAGCCTCCCAAACACTGAGCTAGCTCTGGCAATGCGTGCATCAACCTCATTATCAATGTATATATCCCTGGAAAGTACACTATCAAAGTAAGTGAACTCATCCACACAATTCAAAACTTCTCCATTTGCCGTAACCACTGGTTCCATGTATGGATGGTATGGTGGTGGCTGATGGAGCACCTGTGTCCTGAGTTCTCCTTAATAGGCTGATCCTTCACTTGGAAGACGGTCATCTGCCTGAGAGCCA
>CM053622.1:236522821-236563343 GCA_028646595.1 Phalanger gymnotis
GCGAGGTCTGTACACAGCATAGATCTGACCAAGGCCTTTGATACTGTTAGTCATGAGGGCTTATGGAAAATTATGTCAAAATTTGGTTGCCTGGAGAAGTTCATCAGTATTGTATGTCCATTTCATGATGGCACATGTGCCCAGGTTCTAGATAATGGACAATGCTCTCATGCCTTCCCAGTCACCAGTGGAGTGAAACAAGGCTGTATGCTTACTCCCATGCTTTTTAGCATGATGTTTGCAGCCATGTTATCAAATGCTTTCAATGAAGATAAACATGGCATCATGGTCAGCTAACTACCACATTAATGATAAATTCTTCAATTTGAAAAGGCTACAAGCCAAGACCAAAGTGGAGGGAGTGTTGGTGCATGATTTTCTGTTTGCAGATGATTGTGCACTCAATGCAGCCTCTGAAGTTGAGATGTAGCAAAGTATGGAACATTTCTCTGCTACTTGTGCTAATTTTGGCTTAACGATTTAAGTAGCTACTATATGCTGGGCACTGTCCTAAGTGCTGAGGATAAAAAAGAGGTATAAGACAATCCTTGCCTTCAAGGAGCTCACAATCCAATAGCTGAGATAATAAGCAAATGCATAAAAGACAAGTTGTATACAGGATAAATAGGGAATAATTAAGAGGGAGGACACTAGAACTGAGAGGGGTAGGGAAAAACCTCTTGTAGAAGATGGGATTTTAGTTAGGACTGAAAGAGAGCCAAGGAGATGTGAAAGGAGATCATTCTAGGCATGGGGGACAACCAGAGAAAATGTCTGGAACAAAGAGATGGTGTATCTTGTGCTTTAGGAAAATCACTTTAGTGGCTGAATGGATGATTGATTTAAGTGGGGAGAGACTTCAGACAGGCAGACCCACCAGCAGGCTATTATAGTAATCTAGGTGTGAGGTAATAAGAGCCTGCACCAGAGTGGTATCAGCATCAGAAGAGGGGAAGGGACATATTCAAGAGATGTAAAAAAGGTGAAATTAATAGGCTTTAGCAACAGAATGGATATGAGGGTGAGAAATAGTGAGGCATCAAAGATGACCATGATGCAGTGAGTCTGAGGTACTGGGAGGATGGTATTGCCCTCTACAGTAACTAGATATTGGGGGAGTCAGGTCTAGAGGTAGAGAGAATGAGTTCAGTTTTGGACATGTTGAGTTTAAAATGCTTACTGAACATCTAGTCTGAGATGTCCAATAATAGACAGTTGGAGATATAATATTAAAGGTGTAACAACAATGTTGCTTGCAGCTGCTGCTGAGGTGTAAGATCCAACAAGATCAGCAACAAGAGCTGACAGCACAGGTTCTTTGATGTGCTTTTCTAAGGAAAGCAACTTTAAAGGATTAACAATCTCACTTTAATCAAACATACATATATCATTCGCTTAGTTCAGGGGGAAAAGCTAGAACCCTGAGCTTCAGAGCAAATACAAACAGAAATTACAAACAGAAAATATCAACGGATCAAATAACACAACCAGTAGACAGGCTTCTAGCTTTCTGTCCAACATCTCAGTACACAGTTACCAGAGAAGCACCAACATCTGGATTTTCAAGGCAAGGGGCTCTTAACAACAGCTGCCCAGGGTCTCTAGTCAAATCACAGGACACCCTTCCAGTGAGTGAGAGCCCCAAACAAAATGCTAACCTCTGAGTTTATATATCCTTCTTAGGGCCCCTCCTCCCCCCAAGGCTCCATACCTAATCAGCAAAAGGGTGTGAGCCTGGGGCTTCACACTTGGTTAGCAAAAGGGTGTGGGTCGGAGGCTTTGCACCTAGTAAGACTTAATCAAAGGCACTTGGTTGCTTTAACATTCTAAAAGAGAAAACAGTAAAAAAAAAAGTCTCACCTTAAATAATATTACAAGAGGTCAGGAGGGAGGTTAGTGTAGGATAGATAGATTTGAGAATCATCAGCATTGAAATGACAATTAAATCCATGGGAGCTAATGAAATCACCAAGGGGAGCAGTATAGAAGGAGAAGAGAAGAGGGGCCAGGACAGAATCCTGAGGTGCACTTGCAATCAGAGAGCATGATGTAGATGAGGATCCAGTAAAGGAGAATGAGAAGAAATGATTTGATAGGTAGTAAGATAATGAGGAGAGAGTGGTGTCCCAAAAAATGAGAGAGAAGAGTCTATCAAGGAGAAGAGGGTGATAGGAGTGCCAAAGGCTGTGGAGAGTTCAAGGAGCATGAGGACTGAAAAAAAAAAAAGGCTATTGGATTTAGCAATTAAGAGATAATTGGTAACTTTGAAGAGAGCTGTTTTGGTGGAATGATGAAATCAGGGTGGAAGTGGAAGTACCTATTGCATATGGCTTTTTCAAGAAGTTTAGTGACAAAGGACAGAAGAGAAATAGGATGATGGTGAGGATGAATGAATTAAGTGAGATTTTCTTTAAAATGGGAGAGACATGGGTATGCTTACAGACAGTAGGGAAGGAGACAATAGACAAGAAAGTCTTGAAGATAAGTGATAGAGTGATCATGAGAAAGAGAGGGAAATCTTTGGGAAGAGAGAGAATGGCAGGGGATCATTTACACAGAGGGATTAGCTTTAGTAAGGAATAAGGCCACCTTTCTAGGTGAAACTGGGGTGTAGGAAGAGACAGGCAGAAGGCATATGAATGAGATGAGATGAAGAGGGGAGAAGAGAAAGCACAAAGTGAATGGCCTCCTTTATTCTGTAAACTATGAGAAGAGGTTCTCAGTTGAAAGAGTTGGAGGAGAGTGAATTTTGGATAAAAAAGTTTGGAAGAACCTCTGTGAAGAGTAGAATAATGAGTTGATAAGGGAGGTAAAAGCTCAATGCCTAGTAGCAGTGAGAACCCAGTTGAGGCTGTATAACAGGAATTTGTAGTGCACTCAGAACAGTAATGTGATTTTCTCTACCTTTGTTCAACAGCACATGTGTGAGTGAAGGTGTAGGAGGGTGTGGCTGGTCCAAGGCTAAGGCCTGACAGGGCACAATTGGTGATCTGATAAGGGGGCTAGGGGCTCTAGAGAAGAGGACAATGCAGAGTTGAACTGTGTTACCAAGGGATCAAGATGTAGAGAAGAGGAGAAAGTAGCAAGGGCAAGAGAGATACAAAAAACAGGCAAAAAGCAAAAAGTGAGACCGTCCCTGCCCTCCAGGAGCTTATGTTCTAATGGGAGAAGCCAACACATAAAAAGAATTGAAAAGGGGGAATAGAGTCATTCCCACATGGGAGGTGAGGGCAAAGTCTGTAGAACCAGAAATATACTGAGAAAGAAATGAAATAGTTGTAGTCTGGACTCTTCCACAAATTGAAGATGAGAGGAGGAATTCCTCAGTGGGATGAGGGGAATGATGGGTGCAAGGGGATGTTCTGGGGTGAGAAGGTACAGGTACAAAGGGAACTTTCAGGATGACAAGGTAGCTGAGGTATGGTGGAGATGTCCAGGGAATCAAAAGCAGATCTGGGAGAGGAAAAGATTTGGAACAGGGACCAAAGGATGTTGGATAGAGGTTTAAGCATGCAAAAGTAAAAGAATTGGCATACAACAGTGATGGCCCAGTTGAGATTACCTAAAATAAAGTAGACCCAGTCAGGTGGCCCATTCTAGGTGCCAGCTTCATGACTTAAAAGCCCATCATTAATTGCATTTCTTAAATACTGCACTTATTTAGGCGGGGATTGCAGATGAAGTAGAAATGAAGGTAACATATGCCAACATTCCAATTCATCCAAAGGAAAAAAAAAAGGGAAATGGACCATTTCTCTTTCTTAAAAAGCAGAAATACATAAGAAGACACATCATTCACTCCTACTTCAATGCTACCAAAAGAACCAAAATGACATGAGATCCCACCTAGAAAATGGGTCTTTTTCTTTAAAACTAGCAGTGGATACACTCCTTGAGCACGAGAAATCTTCAAGCACTCCAAAACTAAGTACAAACTTAAGTTTTAAAGAAGTAACACTGAAGCCCTTTTTTTTCTTGAGGGTGGGGCTCCATTTTCTGGTGTGGCCACAAGCCCTAGAAACTTCTTTATTGTGTTTAAGACCAGTCTCCTGAGTAAAACCCTAATTGTCAAGGGACTTGTTGTAAGTAATGGTCATTTGTGTTTCATAATTATCTTGAATCAATACAATTAGTTCCACATTCTGCTGTTTTCTTCCTAAGGCATCTGTAAACATTTTACACCATTCCAGCAAATAGCTTTTGGCAATCATTTAAAAAAACAACCCAAAGCAAACCAGTCCTCTGTAGAGCATTTTAATAGAATCCAAGGACTCCTCCCAGAGTATTCAATGTTCTATCCCAGAAGACAAAGAGAGAGCTCTGAGTGCCCTCATCAGAGTTCTGATCTGGTTATATCAATTTAAGATATTAGTGATATCTAAACAAAAATTGTAATTTATCTGATTTTTTTAACTTTAAAACAAACTAATTTTGCATATTCATTCCTTCCAGAAATACAGGGTGTCTACTATGTGCATAGGCATAGAACATCAGATTTCAATTCTTAAACTTGAGAAGATTTGGGATTCAAGCCATTTGCACATGCGGAATAAGAGCTATACAAATGCTTATCATAATTCAATGTAAACAATATGCTGGAGATGACTAAAAGAAGAATGGCCTAGAAATGGTTATTCTTGTTAATGCTACTGAATGTGAAAAGCTCATTCAGTGATGGAGATGGGAGCCCAACAGAAGCTATCTGGAGAACGTACCTTTTGTGTCCTAACACTTAGAACATTTTCCTCTGTATCCTGCACCCATTGAGAGAGCTGAAAAATACTCTTCACCAGATTTTCCTAATACAACTGAAAGGAATAGGAAATAAAGTCTTCTTTCGTGAAATATGGCATACATCAGAAAGCAGTCTAGTAACTTCATGACATCCTGATGGTAGGCCTCCTATTGTAGGCCCACATAGTCATGTCGCTAGGTTCTTGTCCCAGTCCTGGTCCTTCCCAGGCTGCCATATCCACCACTTATTTCAAATCACAGACTGATAACCTTTCAAAAGTGTCGTCTCAAGTTGTTTCAGCTTGTTGGAGATACATGTTACATCTCTATGGTTCCTCTTGTCAATGGGATTGAAACACTGCCATCTCCAGCAATTAGTAGAAAAGAAGGGATGGAAACAGGAACCCAGTCCCTGTGCTATTGAAAATCAGCCTTTAGCTTACCAATCATTCTTCCATGGGGAATTGTAATCTGGAACAAAAGGTGGCCAGGAACTGGACTGATACAATTAGGAATTCAGGCAAGGATTTGGAAGATACTTAGCCTTTAGATTGAAGAAAGTATTACAGGGAGTCAAAACCTGCCATAGGAACAAGAAAAGGTTAATTAAGTCAATGAATCTTTATTAGCCCAGCATATATATATATATATATATATATATATGTATATATATATATATATGTATATATATATGTAGTATATATAGTGTTTGGTACATAGAATTTAATAAATACTTTTTCTTCCATCCATGCATTAATTTTATTCAGAATGCCTACTATGTGCAAGAATCTGTGCTAAGCTCTAGACTGGAGGGGGGGGGAGCGGAAATCTGCGGCCTCAAGGCCTCATGTGGCCCTCTAGGTCTTCAAGATCCTTTGACTGAATCTGAACTAGAATTCACCCCTGTTCTAGACAATGCAAAAATGTGCCTGCCTTCAAGGAACTTGCCATGGTGTAAGGGAGAGAAAGCATGTATACAAATTACTATAATAAGATTTAGCATATAATGAGAGATCCAAGAAAAATGATAGGATGGATTTGAAGAGAGAGAAGATATTCACTTCCAGTCCCAACCTGAACATGTCTCATCTTTCCAGTGGTCCTTACACACTATTTTTTCCTACAGAAAGTATTTTATTAAACAAAATAGAGTAATAAGCATTGAGTTTTCCTAGGCACATTGGGATAAGATTATTTTCTCTTCTACTGGGATCTCAACAAATTAGTGAGAACTTTTAGATACATTAAAATTATTTGATAACAGTAGAGCAAAAAAGAAATGAGTTGGTTAAAAAAGTGAAGAACGTGTCAATTGGTAAAATTAGATTAAAAAAAGTTCCTCTGAGTTCTGCCCTACATTTGGACTATCACAAGTGAGGCAAACTTTTCTCGGCAAACTGCTGAGGATTGCCAATTTAACAAGCTGTTCTGTGCTGCAAGGGACATATTTATGGACATACTTTCAACAAGACGTACCTAGTGCTACCAAGCTGTGCTGTACTAAAGAGCAAAAAGTATCAGAAATATGGATTTTTTTATAAAGGATTTCACACATGGAACCTATTAAAATCAGATCAGATATTCTGAAATTTACAGGGGGAAAATATTTTTTTTAAAAAAAAATAATTGCACAGCTTTTACACGAACGAAGAAGAAGATGGAGAAATTGGGATTGGCCCAGCTTGCTTAGCTCTTGTCGTTGTAAAGCTAGGTTCTTGTAGGGAGAGAGGGTGGGGAAAAGAGTCAAAATGCATGGTGAATTTTCTAATTTTTAATCAGTTGGGTCACCACAACCCGAATGCTATTTAAAACCTTGCTTCGGCTTGAAAATTTTCTTAGTTTGAAAATTGACATTTTCATACTCTTTCACTGATAAGTGGATAGTTGTAACAGGTGCTCAGCTCTCTGTATCGAGGAGGAACCCAAAGTTACAAGAAGTATAGTTACTTAACCTTATCGGGAGCCTACCATGTGTAGTCTGGCACAGAATACAACCCTCCCTTTTCCTATGGAATTCACTATCTCACAAGACCAAGTACCATACACAAAAGCTTTTTTTCCTCTTCTTTATTAAATATGTGTGGGGTAGGGACCAGGATCCAAGGTTTCTTTCCCTCCTTTCCCCACAAGGTAGTTTTCAGTAGCCTTTCTTTAATCATCAGAACAACTACTCATAAAAACAAAATTTGTTGTAAAATGTTGCTTGGGTTCATGTAGGCTGTAACCAATATTGAATTTTTCACATGGCCATCAGTTATTTTGGTGTGATAGAATGGGAACAAAACATAGAGATCCTTTAGTTTCTTTAAGAAATGAGAACTTTATACGAGAAAAACAAGGGTCAGAGAAGAGGGGTAAATTAATTTATAAAAGATCATTTAAGTGGCAAAAAAGAGATTAGAACCTGTCAACAACAGATGATGCTCAGGGTTTTTCAGAGGGGTACAGCCATCATGAAAAGCTGGCAGTAGCCCTGCAGCATCACAGAGTTACTAAGCTACCTTCATAGACCTTCAACAACCCCCCAATCTATCATATTGCATGGTTGTGTAACCTTTCGCCTACCTAATTACCCACTGCCTACTTACTCCTATGTTACCGTATGTATATCTTTTTCTTCTTCTTCTTCTTCTTCTTCTTCTTCTTCTTCTTCTTCTTCTTCTTCTTCTTGTTTTCAGTTGTGTCTGACTCTTCATGACTCCATTTGAGGTTTTCTTGGCAAAACCACTGGAGTGATTTACCATTTCCTTTTCCAGCCCATTTTAGAGATGAGGAAACTGAAGCAAACAGGGTTAAGTGACTTGTCAAAAGTCATACATCTAGCAAGCATCTGAGGCCAAATTTGAAGTCAGGTCTTCCTGAGACCTGGTGCTCTATCTACTATTCCACCTAGCTATACACACACACACACACACACACACACACACACACACACACAACATACACATACACATATATACACACATGAACACACACACATATACACGCATACACACAAACACACTCACACACATGTATATACATACATACATACACATATACATACATACATATACACATACACACACACACACACACACACACATATAAAATCTTCGTACATCTCTGGCTTCTACTATACTCCTAACTGCTTAGTCCGCAGCAACCAACCATGGCCCAGAACAAGTGAATACTTTTGATCAGACAAGTTCCCGTAGCTCTTAACATGCTTTTATGGACTGTTTCCTCATCAGAGACCATGACCTAAAACACAGCAATGACCTGTTTTGTCTAGCAGTCATTGATTCTCAAGCCCTTTGTCCTTTAAGTTAGTATGAGTATTCTTACACTTTTTCATAGCTGCTCCATATAATAAAAAAAAAAAACAAGATCCGTCTCTTCCTGGTGGTAAATCACACTGTTTTAGGTCACAGAGGGACCATTTGGAAATTTAAACCAAGTACTAAGAGATATTCTTAAAGTAGACAGAAAGAGTCAACTCCCCTCCGTAAGCAGCTAATTCGCCACAAGGGAGTAAAAGGTTCAAAAGACTAGAAAGCTTGCTGCATGTATATCTTCTTCTTCTTCTTCTTCTTCTTCTTCTTGCTGAGTGATTTTGAGTCATGTCTGACTCTTCCTGACCCCATCGGAGCTTTTCTTGGCAAAGATCCTGGAGTTCTTTGCCAGTTCTTTCTCCAGCTCATTTTACAGATGAGGAAAACGAGGCAAATAGGATTAAGCAACTTGCCCAGGATCACATTGCTGGTAAGTGTCTGAGGCCCAATTTGAACTCAGGTCTTCCTGAGAAGACTCCAGGCCCAGAACACCATCCACTGTATTATGTAGCTGCCCCTAGGTATATCTTGCTCTGTTCAATAGATATACAAATAAATGACTACATGAAAAACCATTTATAAGGTGTGCTAAGTGATGTGAAAAGCCCTGGAAACACAATACAGTACAAACAAAAGACAGTCTCTGCCTTTGAGGATCTTACATTCTATTAGAGCGAGAGAGGACATATAGGAGGGTGGTGGCCAAGGAGAGGGGTTCTGTTCTGGGAAGTCACAGGGTTTTGAAGCAGAGGAAAACTGAAGAGACTGATTTACTTAGTCTGGAAGCAACAATAGCACCAATTTGATCACTGTTGCCAGAGGTAGAAAGTTTGAGGGGGGGGTGAGGCGAGATGCTCATGGATACACAGGAGAAATTTTAACTTGAACCTAAGTTTTCTGACTCTCCAGTGCTGATGGTGGCCCCAAGACACTCTCACATCCTAATCAAACACATCTAGAGTCATTGTCATATTCCTTGTTAAGGTATACTTTTAAGTTAACAAAGCATACATACTGTATGTGAGACTCACAACAATGTGAGGTATTACAGATATTATTATTCTAATATAGATTTGCCTATGGTCAGATTAATAAAATAGATGCCCCCGTCTATCAATCAATTAACATGTTTTTATTAAGGATCCACTATCTGCCAGACACTGTGCTAGATGCTGCAGATACAAGCACAAAAATGAAACAATCTCTACTCACAGGAAGCTCAGATTCTAATGGAAGACACAGGAATTATTGACATATTATACATATGTAGCATAATTTTAAGTGAATAAACAGATGCATACAAAGTGTTAAATACAAGGTAGTTTGGGAGGGAGAACACTAACTATCAAACAGGTCAGGAGAGGGTTCATGTAAAAGATAGTGCTTGAGCCATACCTTAAAGAGAGAACAATTCAGTGAGGCAGAGGTAAGGATGGAGTGCATTCCAGACAAGTGGGACAACAAAGTGAAAGCACAGAGACGGGAAATGGAGTGTTGTGTGTGAGGAATGAAGACAAGGCCACTTTAGCTGGAAAGATAGATTTGAGCCAGGTTGTATATAGCTCTAAAAATTAAACAGAGGAGATTGTCCTCAAGGCGACAGAAAGCCATTGGAATTGATTGAGTGCTGAAGTCAAGGGGTAACTATAGATTTTGCACCCAACTAATAATTTATTCCATTAAGACACAGAAAAAAAAACCCAACAGGCCACTTGAATAACATAGGGCAGAAAGGAAAGCAGAGATGAATCGATGTGGGCACACCATTTTCATGCCTTTGGACACACTACTAATGTGACCTTGGGCAAGTTATTGAACCTTCTTGGGCTTGTTTTCTGATCTATAAAACGGAGACATTAGACTAGATCAGGGGTGGGGAACCTGCAGCCTTGAGGTCACATGTGGCCCTCTAGGTCCTCAATTGAGGCCTTTTGACGGAATTCAAAATTCACAGAACAAATCCTTTTTAGGGGGTTTGTTATTTTATTTTGAGGGATTTGTTCTGTGAAGTTTGGATTCAGTCAAAGGGCTGCAGTGGAGGATCTAGAGGGCTACTTGTTGCCTCGAGGCCGCAGATTTCCCACCCCTGCACCCTCTATGCTGCCCTGGGCCTGATGAGGTACACTTATTGCAGGGACACAGATAAAGGGTTTCTATGAATGCCATTTGAGGGATGGGGTTGGGTCTAGACTAAGGAAGGTAGAGTCAAAAAGAAGGTATGACCAGAGAAAGAGAGACCTATCAGGAAAAGATAACTAGACAAGTCACTAAGTTCCCTTAGGAAATGGAAATTTAAGGGAAAAGAAAAAAAAAACACAAATAGAGCATTGCAAGGAAAAATAACCGAACAAAACTGAAAAAAGAAGAGAAAGAAAGAGAAAGGGAGAGGAAAAAGAGAGAATAGGGAGAAAGGATGCAAAAATGAGAACAGGCCCCCAAGAAGGAAAAAACTGAAAATTGGGGCAGAGACAGAAAGTTACATTGAAGAATATCTTGCCTAATGAAACCTACCTGTTCATTTAATATCCATTCAGTCATTCATTCAACAATTCATTATTGTCATTATTGAGGCTATCTTACTCTATCTGGAGGTACAACAGCTATTCTCAGGGCTGGTTCCACTCCTGATCCACACGGAAGTTTTGACCTATTCCATTTCTGATGCATGAGATAGTTCGCTCCTCTTTAGGCAACTTATGGCAGCCCACTTCGGGGACTTACCATATCGCTTCAGGACAAGTACAGACGATTGGTTTAGTTCCATTGCAGCTCAGAACTTTCAAGCTCAAGTGATTCACCAGCCTCAGTCTCCCCAGTATCAGAAATTCTAGACCTGCACCATGATAACTCACCATTCAACACCTCTTTTTTTCCCAGTTCAACAACTCTTGAGCACTATCTTGATGCAAGGTCATTCACATGACATGGCTCAGGACTAACAAGGTGGCTGAACCTCAATTTAACTGAGACTACACGCCATCGGGACCTTAAAGCTAGCAACACATGCCAGAAATTCCTTTTTTGAATTTTACAATATAGAAGTGCTCTGGGCAGGTAGGGTTAGATTTCAGGACCAAGTCCTCCCAGAAAAATAAGTAGTGACAATCAAAACTAGAAGTTGCCATCATTTCTAAGCTATCTAGCAGCTATTTTGTTGCTTTCTAGAAATGAATCTAGGTGAGACCTCTTTTGAGACTCTGTAATTTAATCAAGTTCTTATTAAAGTTTTCACCAATCTTACTCAGGGGCCTCTGAGTAGAAAGAACAGCTTGTTTCCTTGACAGCAGAGAATCAACAGTTTTGACTTCCTTTGTTGTATTTCTGTCAAGATTTCCATAGAAATAACTGCTGTTCTAAGAACATGAGAATAAATGCTTTTTAATTAAAAAAAATTATTTTGTGGATCTCCTTCCTTACAGAGCTTTAGATTTCTATCTGGAAGATACCTTATCAGTCACCTGGTCAAACCTTCTCATTTTTCAGAAGAAGACATTGAAGCAAGAGAGTCCAAGGTCATGCAGGGTATAAGTTACAGAGATGGGATTTTAATTCAGACCTTCTGACACTAAAATCATCACTCTATCCCCCAAATCACATTTCTGAAACATTGAAAGTATACACAAAAATCTTCACATTGAACAGGTGACAAGTTAGCACTCAAACATCTCTCTAAGAGGTCTGAAAGAATTTTCTTCTTTATGCCTAGGTGTTTGTGACATGTGTAACCAATATAGAAGGATGGATTGGGATTCAATGAGTATATGGGGGGAAAAGGAAAGGGAAAATCCTAGAGAGCCTGATTCTAGGGTCAATGTAGGCATGGTCCTGACCTTGCCGAAACAAGACCCAATTTTCCTTTGATTCTAGCTTTTCTGAGCAATCATTATGAGAACCAGGCTTTGCCCAGCATTTGGCTCTCCAGCACAAAGTGGCATTCTCTGACACTAGAATTTGTGACAAATGAAGAAAACGGGGGCTGCTGGTTGTCTAAATTCTGGAGGATGTGAACCTGAAGGCACTGCTGGCGTACCGGGGCCCCTAGAATATTAATGAACCACTGGAAACAAAAAGAATTATAGATTTTCCCTGTGATTTCCTTTGCTTACTCTCTAGAGCAGAAGGAGGGAGACCATGCTGAAGTGGCAGCTTTTATGTTCAAAAGCCTGATTGTACAATGGGAAATCACAATGTGGTTAAAGATGGGGCTTGGGGTTTGTATTTTTTCCCCCTGTTACTAGTCATTCATTCAGCAAATCCTCTTCAGGAAAAAAAAGCAGGATTTAAGTCTGTGTGTGACTGGCATGGATCTCTGTATCTCATCCCTTTCTTCATCGTGCCCTTATGTACAAGGGTAAAGACCATCCTTCGCATCCAAGTACAGTGTGCTGAAGGGAGGATGAGCAGTGGGGAGCCCTGCTGATGCCACTGTCCTTTGCCTGTTCCCAATTCCATGGCCTCAGGCGATGGTTTGCATTTTTAGGACAACAGCCGGCTATCTGCAAGCAGGAGACCACTCGTCAGGCTTCATTACTGCACACAAAATGACACAAGAGGGCCTGTGGTCACAACTGTGCTTATGGTGTGCTGAAAAACCATTACATCTCATTGCAATAGAAAAGACACACTAACACACAGGCTGACCAACCCCATAAATTGCCAAAAAACTGACAGTTCAGCTTATTTATGCAATGTAATACCTGGAATGTTTTTTGTTTTTTTGTTTTCTGGTTGAAGACTAGACAATATGACTAAATGGTTAGAACTGCGTGGATTAAGTACCTTCTCTTTCAGCAAGAAATCCCCTTATTGACACAGTACAGTTAAATTAAGATTTCAAAGTCATTTTTTTCTTTTAGGATCATGAAGCAGCATGGGATAGTAGTAGAAAAAAGCAAGGGAGTCTGAAAACTGGGTTCTAGTCTCAGTTCTGCCCTGAACTTCCTGTGTGACCTCAAGCAAGACAGATCCCCAATCTGGGTTGGGGTTTCTGTATTTAAAAAATATAAAAGGTCATTTCCAGGCCTGTCTGTTTCAGACTTTCTATGATTCCTTGAGAACAGTGTAGGGTACTTAGAAATATCAAAGCACTGCTTTAACCACCTCTTAAATGAGTCAAAAGGTTACAAAGGGATGACAGGGAGGGGTGGGTGGTGTCTATTTCTTGTTGACAGTCATTAAACTTGAGAAAGGAAAAAAAACATTAAATTCTCCTGCTTAATGTTGGGGCATTTAAGAAGATATGCATTACCATCATAGGACGGCACATTTCTGGATTTGGAAGAGACCTTAGAAGCCATCTAGTCCAACTTAATATGTAACATACTGGACAAATCATAATCTAGCAATCAAGGGCTTCAAATGAGGTGGAACTGGCCCCTTCCGGAGGAAGACCATTCCACGTAAGAATAGCTCCAAATGTTAGAAATTTGGGGGTGGGGGTTGTTTAATTTTTGCTTTGTTTTGGTTTTTTACATCAAGCCTAAATTGTCCTCCCTGACTTATACTCATTGTTCTTGTTTGTGTCCCCTGGCACCAAACAAATAGTTTAGATCATCTTCCACGTGACTGTTCTTCAGCTACTTGAAGACGGCCTGTCATGGTCATTTACACACACGTACACACACACACCACACACATGCACATGCACACACCACTCCATCCAGATTTCTCCTCTCCAAGTCAAGCATCTCCTTAATTAACCTTCAAGGTTTTCATGCTTCTGGTTGACCTCTTGACTAGCTTATCAATTTCCTTATCATGCACTGACATCCAGAACTCAAATTATTACTTCAGATGTAATCTAACTTGCCTTTAGTCAAGAAGACTCATCTTCTTGAGTTCAAGTCCATCCTCAGACACTTACTAGGCGTGTGATCTTGAACAAGTCACTTAACCCCGTTTGCCTCAGTTTCCTCATCTATGTAATGAGCTGGAGAAGGAAATGGCAAACCGCTCCAGTAGCTTTGCCAAGAAAACCCCAAATGGAGTTACAGAGGAATGGACAGGACTGAAATGACTGAACAACAAAAAAAATGTGTATAACCATAATGCTTTCATACTACAGGTAAACTCTGAGCATATCCTTCATAGGTTCATAGATTAAATGATGGAAAGGACCTCAGAGGTCATCTAGTGTGATTCTTTTAATTTTATGTGTGAAGAAACTGAGTACCAAGGAAATAAAGCCACCTACCCAAGGTCACAGAAGTTATAAGAAGCAGAGTTGGGTTTCAGACTTAGATTCTCACTCCAAATTCAGAAGTCTTATTTTATACCACATTGACACAGAGAAAAGTTTAATAATTTTCCCAAAGAGCTAGCTAGCAACATGTCTGGTACAAGAATGTAGGTCTCCTGCCTCTCACAGTAAATGCTCATGCAACTGCGTCTTAATGTTGATATTCAAGTCCTTTAAGGCATATATGTGTGTTTATGTATGTATATGCATATATATGCATATGCATGTATAACATGTATATACATATCTGTGTGTGCATGAGTACATGAGTGTATACACACACAACTGTAGTCAATAGAAAGAAGACAGTGATTTATTCTAATATTGGTTTATACCAATAGACCAAGTGATAGGAAACCTAGGTCCTAGTCCTGACTCATTACTAACTCTGCATCATTCTGGAAAAGTTAGTTTTCCTTTCCAGGCTTTAGTTTTCTGAACTTTAAAATGAAAAAGTTGGAAAAAAAAAATCTCCAGAACCCTTTCCAGACCTGAAGTTGATGAATTCAGAGCCCAATTTCTATGTTCAAACTGAACACCAATATCATCACCTCCATCTGCAGCCTTCCCTATAATACCCACCAAGGTATAATTGAATCTTCAAGAAGGCCTGTTGTATTTCTTAATGAACCCTTCGTAGTTTTGCTTGCTTTTTTGTTGTTTAATGAGAGATTTATCTGAAATCACAAAGCTTTTATTTATCAAACTGAGATATGTCATTAACAAGCTTGAGAAACTCTGCACAATATGTATTTATTAATCCCTGAGAACCCTCTGTCTCTGTCTCTCTCTGTCTCTGTCTCTGTTTCTCTCTGTCTCTGTCTCTCTTTCACACACACACACACACACACACACACACACATACACACACACACACACACACACACACACACCCCTAGAAAGTACTGGAAAGAAATTTGGAATCAAAGGAGCTGAAAGGGACCTTAGATATCATCTGTGATTCAACTTTCTCATTTCTAATGGGTATCACAGGACCTAGCCTGAGGGAACTTACATTTTGCTGAAAGAACACAGAATAGACAAGATCATTGTCTTGTTATGAGAGTAGATAGCCTCTGAGGTAACTTACAACTCTGTGTTTCTGTGTCCTGGAAAGAGTTTCGAGATTGGAGAGTCAAGAGAGCCTAGGGTTCACATCTGATTCAATACTTGTTAGCACTGTGGTCCTGATCAAGTCACTTAACCTTTGTGAGACTCTACTTCCTTACTATAAAATGGGGATAATAATACTCACAGAGGGTGGTTTCTAGGAAAAAAAACTCTGGAAACTTAAAAGTGGTATACAAATATTAACTGCTATTATTCTCTATGTTACTGGAAGCAGCAGAAACTTGGAAAAACTGGCTTCATCACCAGGGGTGTCCAGGAGACAGCTTGAACAGGCTGGAAAGCTGATTGTTAAATTTTCAATGTGAACATTTATGCTTCAGAAATCCATGAACATTACACATCAGGATCTGATTTACTGTTTTGTTGACTTTCTAGACTTAAGGAAGTAATGGAGAAAACATTAATAATGCATATTAAATTTAAAATCTTGTGATGCATATATATACATATGCTTGTATGAATGTGTGTATCTGTATATATATGTACATGTGTTTGTATGTATGTATACGTGTGTGAAATCTTTTGTGCAAGCTTTGTATTAGCCACTTACTAGAGCATCCTTTCTTACCACCCACATTTTTATGAATTTTAATGAGCTACAGGAGACCAGAGTAAATAAATTTTTAAGTCCCTCCTACAATTGTACTAAATCATGACTGTGTCACCTGAGCCTTCACCAATTAGGTTTCCTCATCTGTGACATAAGGATTTTGGACCAGATGACTCCTTAAGGTCCTTCCAGTTCTAAATCCTATAATCCTGGATGACTACCTATGACCATAGGAAATGTGACCCAGGGAGAAAGCAGGAGCTTGGAGTTCAGAGACCTAGAGGTGAGTTCCGCTTGTCCACTAGCTAGCTCTGTGTCATTGTATAAATCACTTAACCTCTAGGTTCTCAGTTTCCCCAAATAATTTAAGTGTGATATTATAAAGCAGCAATGATCAAAACTACTTGGTACTGCTAAGAAATAGAGTGGTGGATCAGAGGAATAGATTAGTCACACAAGACACAGTAGTAAATGACTATAGTTACCTAATGTTTGATAAACCCAAATACTCTAGATTCTGAAATAAGAAGATAAGAACTCACTATTTGACAAAACTTCTGGGAAAATTGGAAAATAGAATGGCAGAAACTAGGCATAGACCAACATCTCACTCCCTATACCAAGATAAGGTTGAAATGGATACGTGATTTAGACATAGAAGATGATACCACAAGCAAATTAGGAGAGCAAGGAATAGTTTACTTGTCAGATCTATAGCAAAGGGAAGAACATTATGAAATAAAAAATGGATTATTTTGATTACATTAAATTAAAAAGGTTTTGTAAAAACAAAACCAATGCAACCAAAATTAGGAGGAAAGCAGAAAGCTGGAAAACAATTTTTATAGCCAATGTTCCTGATAAAGGCCTCATTTCTAAGATATATAGAGAACTGAATCAAATTTATAAGAATACAAGTCATTCCCCAGTTAATAAATAGTCAAAGGCTATGAACAGGCAGCTTTCAGATGAAGAAATTAAAGCTATCTATAGTCATATAAAAATGCTCTAAATCATTTTGAGTAGAGAAATGCAAATTAAAACAACTCTGAGGTACTGCCTCACACCTATCAGATTGGCTAATATAGCCTAAAAGGAAAATGATAAATGTTGGAGAAGAAGTGGGAAAATTGGAATAATAATACATTGTTGGTAGAGTTGTAAACTGATCCAACCACTCTGGAGAACAATTTGAAACTATGCCTAATGAGCTATAAAACTATGCATACCGTTTGATCCAGCAATACCACTACTAGGTATGTATCCCAAAGAGATCACAAAAAAGGGAAAAGGACCTACATGTACAAAAATATTTACAACAGCTCTTTTTGTGGTGGCAAAGAATTGGAAATTGGGGGAACGCTCATCAATTGGGGAATGGCTGAACGAGTTGTGGTATGTGAGTGTAATGGAATACTATTATTCTGTGAGGACTGATGAGCAAGCAGATTTCAGAAAAACCTGGAAAGACATGAACTGATGCTGAGTGAAGTGAACAGAACCAGGAGAACATTGTATTCAGCAACATTGTATAATAATCAACTATAATAGACTTAGCTCTTCTCAGCAACACAATGAGACAATTCCAAAAGACTGATGTTGGAAAATGCTATCCACATCCAAAGAAAGAACTATGGAGTCTCAATGCAGATCAAAGCATGCTATTTTCTCTCTCTTCAAAGATGCAAATTGCGATCCATACTAAGCAACTTTCCCCCATGTATATATATGTGTGTATATATGCACATATACACACATTCTTATATGTACACACATATACACATATATGTATGCATATATGTTATGTATGGTATATAAATACATACATATTGTTGTGATAAAAATCTGTGAGGAGAAACTGAGGTACAAAGTTCTGAGCATATCCCATTTATTGGCAAGGCTAGCAGTTACCAATAATAGAAGTCAATAGCCCTTCAGTGACCAGCAGTCTTTTTTTATACAGTTGGAAAGATATAAGGTGCTAAAAATCATTCTATGAAAATATAAAATCAAGACAATAAGTGGCCCACATCAGAGGTAAGGGTGGCCTTACATTTAACCTGACTTACATGAGGGGATCTCCAGGACCCACAATAATGGGGAAAACACAGAGTTAGTTAACATTCTCTGGAAAATTCGGTTAGGCAACCCCCATGCCAAAGTGGTCCAGGCAGAACATTATATGACCACGTTGACATCCTCCCTCCAACCTTCCAGAGCAAGATAGATTGAGTCTAGGCTGTAACCCACAACAATGGGGAAGACAAGCTCTTATAAAAAAATCAAACTATCTCATAGACTCTAATGTTAAGAAACTAAATTGTCTTTTTAAATCAAATTAATTCCTAAGTACTGATCTAATGATTAGATAGGTTTGTCAATCAATAATTAATAAATAATACAGAATAAAGTGGGGTATCAATTTTCAATTTCACAATATACACATTTATGTGTGTTCACATATACATGCATGTATTGAATACATACACATATGAATATATACATAGAGGCATGCCTAACACACTTGGAGCCTTCCTTGTGTTCTCAACATCAAAAAGATTCCAATGTCTTCAACAGTTGATATGATAGCACTTCAGGCTACTTACCCTAGACTGTTCATATCTCAGCCTTGATGCATGATGAGTTTCTTTTTTTCCCAAATTTCTCTGATGAGATCCTTCACGGCTTTTCCTGTGTATTTCCTCCTTTATAATGTGATATACTCCTCTTGGTCACCATGTGTCCCTCCATTACCCTTTGAGTGAACTCCAACTTCAACTCTTCCAAGATCAAAGTATTCTATGGCTTACAGCCATAAAATAATCAAAAGAATCTGCAAAATGCCTCTGTACACTCAACATACATTTTCAATCAGAAACAAAGAAGGATCTGTTTGTTCGGCCTAGAAATATCCTTGGAGGTTTGCTCAAAGCTACTGATTTCCATGTTGTCATCCTCTCTGGCCTTTTGGTCTATTATTTCTGAAATGAGAACAAAAAACAAAGCATAATACTTGACAAATAATGTGATGGGTGTTATTTATTTTTCTTCAGAAAATATTTTAGGAAACTCAGCCATGTGGACTGAACTTTACAGGAGCTACATTGAGCTTTTCCAAGGCTTCTGGGGCTCAAAAGATGGTGGGGATGGCCACACTGATTAAATATCCAGGTCTTGACAGAAGGTCCCTCTGAGGTAGTTTTGAAGGCCATAGTCTGGATGATCCAGGGGTGGGGAACCTGCAGCCTCAAGGCCACAGTGGTCTTCTTGGTCCTCAAGTGTGGCCCTTTAACTGAATCCAAACTTCAATTTACTCTGTGAAGTTTGGATTCAGTCGCAGGGCAGCACTTGAGGACCTAGAGGACCACCTATAGCCTCAAGGCCGCAGGTTCCCCACCCCTGTAAAAACTATAAAAGCTGACCATGAAATTCTGACCCTAGCAAAAAGGATACATCTCACAAAAATCACACCTGGGAAAAGCACCTACCCATGAATATTTGTATTGAACCGGCTCAGGCTGACTTCAGTAGGGAGCATAGTCAGCTGCTGGCAAATGTGAATGGTCCTAACCTACATCATCTCCTTTCTACGATTTTATAAAGAAAATAAAAGGTGTTCCTTTTTCAGTATTGCCCTTACTAAGCAGATGGACAAGGGTCCTATCACTGTGGCAAGATTTGAGGCCTCTCCACCTTCTAGCTCCCCAAAATATTTCATACTAGACTATTGAGATGACTGAAGTTTCTCCATTATAGTGTGAATCATGTCTCTGTCTCCTGGAAATTTTAGTGTTAAAGAATCTCTTTTTAAAATGCATGAACCTCAAGGGGAAGAAGCACCTTAAGATACAATCAACTAATATTTTGGGAGAGATTAATTTAAGAAATTTTTTCCAGACCTGACAGCCACCTCAGAGCGAGGTCCTCGGTGAGGGGTCACAGAACAATGTCTAGGAGCAGATAGATGGGAGCCAAGGAGAAATATACAAATTTGTCTACTTCAAATTTTGTATCAGGCTAGCTTTGTAATCTCACCATAAGGTGCCTGCTGACTTTTTAACAATAGAGTTTTGTATTGCTCAGTACTGCCTTACTTGCAGTTTGGATGTTAAGGAGGCACTCTCATATGTCCCAGAGAGGCCTTCCTTGTTTGTTGTGGCGTCTACCACTGAAATAGAAGAGGCACTCACCAGCACACTTTCTTCTTGAATGACTGAAAACAACAGTTGTCTCTTACAGATGCATAGAAGGAGCTGAGTTATTTCAGAAGACCAAGGACAAGCTAAAAATTACAAGCTCCTCATACTAATTGCTCATCAGGCTAGGGAACAATCGAAGGTGAGTGTATCCACAATGTGGATACGCTCCGCTGTGTGACTATAGGTTAATTGAGATGGAGTAGCTTCTAGGTAGTTACTCCTTAGTAGCCTCATCTGGGAAATGGGATTAATACTACCTTACCTTCAAGAAAGCAGGGAGACAAACCATATTGAGATCCCTTTCCAAAATAAAAATTATGATTCTATAATTCTCTCTCTCTGGTTTTGCTATCAGTTAGATTTTCTTATTTCAAAGAAATTCATGAATGTTCATCAATGTCCTTAGAATCAAGGACTTCTCCGAGAAGTGATTAATGTGGGATTTTTGGCTTTATGGAAAATCTCTAACAGGTAAGGCTTTTATTTTTCAATTAACTTTGCATTGCACCTAAGATAACTTCAAGGAACAATGATCTTCAACTGATGCCTTTGTACGGCTTCCTAGATCTTTGCCATGAAGTGCTCTAACAAATAAAATGATCTCCAAAGAAAATAATCACAGCTGACCTTTATAAAGCATTTTAATATCTGCAAAGAATAGACACAATATTTTAGTTGATCTTTACAAATACCCCATTAGCGACAAAGTATAGGGATTATTCTGCCCCCATTTGACAGAAGAAGAAACTAAATCTCAGAGAGGCTAAGTAACGAACCGCTGGTCACACAGCTAATATATATCGAAGCCTAGACTTGAACTCAGGTCTCTGCTGACTCCAAGTCCAAGATATTTTTCATTTCACCACCACTGCCTCTATCACTCCGTAGGGGACTTGACCACAGAAAATCGCTTCCTGGCATGTCATTTTTGTTGCTTAAAAGTCATTTTAAAGATTCTCAGTTTGAGAAAGTATAGCACAGACATCTGTTAATTCTTGAAGTAGACCAGCCCTTTACCCATGATTTCTAAATATTTAAACAAACAGCCCAAACAAATCTGTGCTTCCGTGTTAACCCCATGAACTTAGAAGTCTGCACCTGTACAACTCCTAATTAACATGTTCTATAACAGGCAAGAGGCCTTAGGTAACAGGGTGACATTCACACCTCCTAATTGGTGCCGTTAGCACTTTTTTTCTTGTCAACCAGAAAGGGGGGTGGGGAAGGAATATGTGGGGGAATCTCCTTAAAAGTACAATATTAACAATATTGCAGGTAAAAGAAACATTAGCAGTGACTGGGGGATTGGGAGGAGGAAGAGTTAATGCATAAATTTAAAGAATTAATTAAGCTCTGAGTCACTATTTAGGTTGAATCAGAAGACAAATATGGTCACTTCGAGAAGCTAAAATTATCATCTAAGTGGGAGCATCAATGACTACATCTCTTTTTTCCCTTGTTCCTGACCTAAATTAAATAGGATTTTTTTGTCTCACTATACTTTTACCATTATCTTCAAACATAGCCCTCTTTGAGTGCATTCAATATATGAAAATCCAGAGGTACACACGTTTAAATTAGTAGATGATTATTTTTTTTAAAAAAGAAAAGTTTACTAGCATGGTCCTTTATATAGCTAGCTCCCAGTTCACTTTAAACAGGATTCTATTTATACAAATTTAATTTACAACTGACTTTTTGGAAATACATGAGAACATTTTGAGGTGGAAGGGATTTCACAGCTCATCAAACCCCACCCCACCTCCATTTAAAAAATGATAAAACTGGGTCCTAGGGAAGGGAAATGACCTGTCCAAAGCAGTAGAGCCAGAATTCTAAATTTGCCCATTTTAAATGCAGCATTCTTATCTGAAGCTATATCTAGGAATTTTGACATTCAGGGCAAGCAAAATCAAGTACCCTGAAATCGATTTTGGAGTCACTTAGTAGATGAGGGAGAGATCCTGAGGACCAAAGGGATAGTGCTTTTCCACACTTCTGAAAGAGTTCCAAGAATCTCTAACACTCTTTAAATTCCAGTGCTCTAGGAAAAGCCCCAGTCAAACCACCCTAGTTATAGTTCTGCTCTTTCCACTACGTAAGGCTGGCTCTACTGGATAAAGCTAAGACAGAGCTCTCTGGTTTCTGTCTGGATCCCTACTTATGTTGCACAGAATGTCAAACAGAAGAAGGCTCCTCTATCACACGTTTATTAACTTCCATTCATGGACCATCAGTTACAAGTAAATGGAGAAATCTTGAATGCTGTGCTTAAGTTCACTTACCTTGGCAGTATGCTTTCCAGGGGGGTGTAAATGATAAAGTTGGCACATGCATTGCCAAAGCTAGCTCAGTGTTTGGGAGACTCTGAACTAAACCAAAGGTCTACAGAGCCATTGTACTGACTTCATTGTTGTATGCCTGTGAAATCTGGGCAGTCTACCACCACTATGCCAGAAAATTAAATGGCTTCCATTTGAATTGTCGTGGGAAGATTCTGAAGATTACTTGGCAAGATAAGGTACCATACCATGAGGTCCTTTCTTGAGCAGAACTGCCAAGCACTCAAACTCTAGTGCAGGTAGAACAACTCTAATGGACTGGCCACAGAGGCCAAATGCCAAATGGACATCTACCTAACAGCCTATTTTACAGAGAACTGATACAAGGCAAGCTCTCACAAATAGGTCAGAATACAAGAAGCAGCACAAGGACTCTCAAGGTTTCTCTGAAAAACTTCAGTATTAATTGTGAGACAGAGAAGACACTGGCACAAGACCACCCAGCATGGCACCCCTTCACTAAAGAAGGTGCCATGCTCTATGAGCAAAGCAGAATTATAATAGCACAAAGGAAACATGAGAAGCACACATCTAGAAACATTTCCATTCCAGATGTTCAAATAGACTATTGATTTCTAACCTGTGGTAGAGCCTTCCTAGCCGGTATTGATCTGATAAGTCAGAGTCAAACACACTGTGCCTTGACCCCAATATCATGACGTCATCAGTCCCATTTGAGTACAAAGGATGAATGATTTCTTTCTGAATTGTGTAGCATTCTCATCCATAATAGCAAATATCCAGAGAACTTGTTTGTGGAAGTACACTACACTAAACTTGATCTGACTGGAATTGTCATGAGAAAATGTACAAGGGTAGATGAGCACAATGTGTGCTTGGGGGTATAGAAGAAAGTGACATGGTTTGGCTCTACTAGAGACTAGAGTGCATAGAAGGGACTCATATGAGATAAGGCTAGAGAGGAAGGTTGGTGTCTAATTGTGAAGGGCCGGGAATAAGGTATTTAAAGCAAAGGTAAGAGGAAGTCCCTGAAGATTACTGAGCAGAGGAGTGTCATGGCCAGATGTGTAAATAGAGAAGATTAGTCTGAAAGGTTAGAGAAAGAAAAGGTTGGAGGGAAATCCCTTTAGGAACTATTATAATAATTCAATTAGGTGAAAATGGAGACCTGTATTGGGATAGTGGCAATGGGAATAGAATGGAGGAGACATTGGACATTGGACATTGGACAATGGAGGGGAGATGTCAAAGGAAGAAACCAAAAAGCCTGTTAAGGTGAGGATGGTAAAATCAAGTCAGCTAGCATTTCCTGAAGGCCAACTATGTGTCAGGCACTGTTCTAAATTCTGGGGATTTGAAGAAAGAAAAAAAAAACTGCCCATGCTCTGTAGGAGCTCACAGTTGCACAGAGGAGACCAAATACCGATAACTATGTAAACACAAGCTAAAAACAGTATAAATTGGAGATAATCGACAAAAGTAAAGGACTAACATTAGGGGGAATCCAGAAAGTAGAGAGTAGGATTTTAGCTGAGACTTAAAAGAAGTCAAGAAGCAGAAATGAGGAAAGAGAGAATTCCAGTTATGAGCAACAGCAAGCCAAAATACATAGGAGGCAGAAAATGTAACACTTTGTATGAGAAACCCCAAGAAGGCCAATGTGAGTGGATTGCAAAGTATGTGAGACACACTAGGGTGTAAGAAAACTTTAGAGGCAAGAAGAGGCTGGGTTATGAGAGGGCTTATAAGCCAAACAGAGGATTTTATATTTGGTTCTAGAGGTAATGGGGAGCCACTGGAGTTTATTGAGTAGAGAGGGGATATGGTCAATCCTGCACTTTAGGAAAATCAGTTTCATAACTAAGTGGAGGGTGAATTGAAGTGAGGAGAGACTTGAGGCATAGAGACCAACAATCAGGCTGTCGCAGAGCTGGGTAAAAGAACAAAGCAATTAAAATACTGCCTGTGTGACCTCATGCAAGTCATTTAAACTCCAAATCTCAAATCTCTCATAATAAAATGGGAATAAACATGCACAGACTACATCACACAGTTGTTTGGAGGATCAAATGAAATTATTGAAGTGAAAATGCCTTGGAAATTATAATTCATAGAAAATAGAAGGCATGATGTTTCTTTTGCTACAAAAAGGGAGTATAAATAGGAAAGTTCTGTAACATGGAGTGCTACAAGCTTAGTTACTGAAGCAAAGGGTGACAAAGTCTTCTAAATTGTTTTCTTTCCTCTAATAAGATCTTCGATCCTTTCTATTCACTAGTTTTAATTCCATACAAAAATATTACCATTTTTTCTTTTAGAATATTACAGTGGTCTTTAGAATCTGGCTTAGAGAGGCACTGTATTATTCAACCTAGAACAGAGTTTCTTGATGTGTGTGTCTGTGTGTGTGTGTGTGTGTGTGTGTGTGTGTGTGTGTGTGTGTGTGTGTGATGGACTCCTTTGACAATCTGCTGGAGTCTAGGGACTCCTCGGAAAAATATTTATAATGCATAAAATAAATCACATAGGATTGCAAAGAAAAACACTTGTAATGAATGAAACACAGTTACCAACATAGTTTTTTAAATCAAGTTCATTGACCCCAGGCTGAGAATTCTGACCTAGAGTCTCTGACCTAGACCTAGGAAATGTCTCTATCTAAAAACCTGAATCCTCCCCCTGACATTCGAAATCTCACAAGACAAGTCATGCAGCCTCAGTTCCCTCGAATCAGAATAGCAAAGCACTTTAAGGCATTGTTGGGAGATTTTACAGTAGTGTCTAAAATACTTTGTGAACTCTAAAACAATATATAAATATCAGCTATTATTCGAATGACTATCAATATAGAGGCAGAATGTCATAGTGGAGAGAAGACTGCCCTTGGTATGATGAAATCCTGAGTTTAAGTCTCATCTCTGATCTATCCCAGCTGTATGAGTTGGCAACTATCTTGGCCCATAAACTATAGGGGAAGTACAGGCTGTTTCCAGGCTGACAAAACCACAGGCTCAGGCTCCCCGAAATGAGACTTATCTGTAGTTTCAATATAGTCCAGATACTTAAAAGTGCTGAACTTTGCATGCCATAAAACCAAAATTTTGTTGTATTAAAAGTCTCTTTCTCTTTTCTGTCTGATGGACCAAGGAAAGCCCCTGAAAAACACACAAAACTATAGAAAGAATTAGGACTGGATCTTCATATATTGCTTGCTTCTATGTCAACATGCATATTGCTTTGCTTGAAGAGGAAGCTCCGTATATCAGTGTGAGAAACATGGTGATAAAAACACATTTCCTGTTACCACATGGAATCATTATCTACCTTTATTATTTACTGCATTTTATGTTTTAAGAATAACAAAACCCAAGTTGCTGTGTCAACAAAATCCTCCCACTGTCTAAGGAAGGTAGAAAAATACCCTGCTTTATCCTTGCTGCTTCTTCTAAGGATTGGAACATATTAGTATGGTCCTGTTTAACTTACAGACCAGGCACCACTCAAGGAATTATTTAAGAGCTGTCTAATATGTGCACTTGATGTATTCTTTCCTTATTAACATCATATGGGAGGCAAGAAAAAGTAGCATTTTCTTTTTAAAGAAAAAAAGCAACACTTCTGTATTTATTTTCTAAGTAAGAAGGTGACACCCACCTCTCTTATCCTACCTAGAATTGTATGCCAAAAATGCCAAAATGTTTGAGGTAAAAGATTAAAAGGTTACTCAGATGTTTCTAAATATCCAGATGTTTGGCATGTTAAAGCAAAAACATCTGGATTGCCAACTGAGTTTTTTTTTCACTTCCCTTCCAGCTGCTTTGGTATCATGTAGAAACAGCTCAGAGTTGTATAATTCATTTGCTTTTTAAAGTAATTAGGCAGCAATGATGAAAGTGATCTAGGGAACACTAGAAAGAAGTAACGGACATTCAAAGGGTTCGCTTATCCAGGCCTTAAAATAAACTAAGTGAGGCCTTAAAAATTAAGTCTATAACTAAACAAAAATGAAAACAACAGTGGGAAATATGACTCATAGATTCAGTACCATTTTTTTAAATCTTGGGTATTTGTTAAATATATTTATTAAGTATATTTATATTTATTTGTTAAGTATAACACCTTCCTCTCTTAAAACCTATTCTAATATCTTATCGTAGTATTGAAATGATGCTAGGCTCTCAAAGGTTTTGTCATTAAGGCATAAGCTCTAGTGGGTCCACCCAGCTTCTGAACTGGCTTCAGAAGACCTTGTGATAGACACTCATTTTGTCCTTGGAAGATCAAACTAGACAGCAGAGGTTCCTAACTAAAGGGTAGGCCTCCCCATATTAGTTGTTTTGACTACAGCATTTCTTGAAGACCATCTATTCATGAAGATTAGGTACAAAAGCATGGTCATATTTCAATCTAAGTTGGTAGAGGGAGTAATTTCACCAACAAAGTCACAAATTTTTCCATAATGAAATTATAACAAAGTTATAGTCCAGGTACATGTGGATAGCATTAGTTAGAAATTAGAACTTGAATGGGATGCGGGGCCAATCTTTTGATTCTATTGGCATAAGGAACACCCAGGAAGACATTCCCTACCAACAAAGGTCTATACCTTCTTTGAAGCTAGTAGTCTAAAAGAATTGTATAAAGCATTGTGAGATTTTTTAAAATTTAACCTATTTTACCCCCTGCCTCACCTTCCATTTTAGCAATGTTTTTAAATGAAAAGAAAAGAAATAAATCCCACCTTACAAAATGCATGATATAATAAAACAAAATGTGTGTCTTTCTTCATTTTAAGTTCATTTCCTCTTTGGCAGGAGAAGAGTAGCATATTTCATCTTCCATATTCTGAACTTGTGACTTAACCATTGGATTGATAAGAATTCTAAAGTCTTTCAAGGTTGTTGTTTTGTTTTTTTCCCTGTAGTATTGTTGTCACTTCTAAATTATTCTCCTAGGTTAGCTCACTCCACTCTGAATTAATTCATAGATATCTTCCCAGTTTCCTATGAAACTGTTCATTTCTTCGTTTCTTATTATACAATATTCTATTACACTAATATACTATAATTCATTTGGCCACTGGCTGACACTCTCTTAGTTCCCACGAAAGAGGTTGCTACAAATATTTTTGCACTTTTCTTCTTGTTTTGATCTCTTTAGGATATACGCCTAGAGTGGTGATGGGTAAAATTGTGTATAGTTTAGTAACTGGGGAGCATAGTTCCAAATTGCTTTCCAGAATAACTGGGCCAATTCATAGCTTCACCTACAATGCATTTGTGTGTCTATTTTTTTCACTGCCCCTCCCACATTTGTCATTTTCATCTTTTGCCATTCTGATGGGTGTTAGGCAGAATCTCAAATTTGTTTTAATATGCATTTCTCAATTTATTTGCTAGTTCAGTAATTTTTCATTTAGCTCTTAGTAACTTGTATTTCTTCCATTGAAAATGCTTGCTTATATCCTTTAACCATTTATTTATTGGAGAATGGTTGTGAGTTTTATAAACTTGAATCACTTCCTTATATATTTTTGATATGAGACATTTGTTAGAGAAATTTGCTGCAAAGAGTTTTCCCAGTTACCTGTTTCTCTTTTACTTTTAACTATGCCATACTTCTTTGTGCAAATATTTTTAATTTTATATAAACAAAATTGTACACTTCATATCGTGTGATTCTTTCAGTTGTTTAGTCATGGATTTCTTTCCTGTCCATAAATCCAAAATTTAATTTCTTCTTTGTTCTTGCTTACAATATGACCTTTTATGTCTAAGTCGCACATCCATTGGTAGCTTAACTTGGTATATGGTATAATGAGTTAGTCTAAACCTAATTTCTGCCATCCCCATTTTTCAGCAATTTTTATTAAATAGTAAGTCTTTCTCCCAGAGACTGAATATCTGGCTTCATCAAACACTATACTACCATATTTGTTGGCTTCTTATATTGTGTATTTAATCTTTTGCACTGAGCAAATAGTACCAAATCACTTTGATTACTGTTTTGAAGTACAATTTGAAATCTAATAAAATTCCTTCCTTCCCACTTTTTTTTATAATTACCCTTGAGATTCTTGACCTTTTGTTCTCTGAGATGAATTTCATTATTATTTTTATAGCTCTATAAAATATTCCTTTGGTTGTTTGATTGGTGCATCACTGAATAAATTAATTTAGGCAAAATTGTCTTTTTTTATTATATTTACTTGACCTATGCATGAGCAATGAATGATTTTCTAGTTATTTTGGGGAAAGATTTAGGAGCCTTAATTTTGCAAAGAGTATTTTATAAAACACAATATATTTATATAGTTCCTAGGTATAACTTGGTAGATATTCTCCTAAATATCTAAAGATCATCTATAATTATTTTGAGTGGAATTTACCTTTTAGCTATTCCTATTAAGTTTTGATGGTAATATACAGGAAGGCTTGTGATTTATGTGTATTTATTTTATATCCTGCAAAATGCTGACTTTATTCATTATTTTAAATAATTTTTTGGTTGAATTAGGGTTTTCTAAGTAATTACCACATCATTTGCAAAAAGAGATAGTTTTTTTCTTCTTTGTTTGCTTCTTCAATTTTTCTTTCTCATCTTATTGCTGCAACTAGCATCTTGAGTACTCTGTTAAATAGTAGTGGTGATAATAGACATTCTTGCTTTATTCTTAATCTTATTGCAAAGGCCACTGCCTTTTTTCTATTACATATACAGTTTACTTTTGGATTTACATGGTTATTATTTATTATATTAAGGAAAAATCCATTTATTTCCATATTTTCTAGAGTTTTTGATAGAAATTACTTAGATTTTGTCAAAAATCTTTTTCATTATCTATTACTATATTCATATGAATTTTATTATTTGTTATTTAACATTATCTTCCTTATGTTGAAACAATTCTGCATTCCTAATCAAACATAAATTCCTATTATAAATCAAATGTGGTCATAATGTATAATCTGCCTACTTTCTTTACCATCTTCTTTTTTTTTGTCTTCTCCTAAGACCATTAAAACAATAAAACACTCACTGTCCCTGTGTTATTTTTACCCTCTTCTATGAACCTTAAAGATATTGGGGTTCTGAAAAGGCTTGTGCTTTTTAACACCTATTAAAATGTGTACAGTTCATCCCCACATATTCCCTTCAAATTAAACAAATGTCCTCTCACAAGATGCTCCATTTCCTGACTCTATGTATTTTCACTGATTATCTTCCATGCCTAGGATGTTCTCTCTTCTTCTTTGTCTCCTGGATTTCCTGGTTTCTTTTGAGTTTCAGACAAAATCCTACCTTCTGCAAGCCTTTCCCATTCACCCTTAATGCTAACACCTTCCCTCTGAGATTACCTCCAAGTTATCCTGTATATATTTTGTAAATACACAGTTGCTTACATGTTGTTATCCCCACTAATTTATGAGCTCCTTATGAACAGTGTCTGCCTTTTAGATGTTGATTTTGCTTTGTTTTGTTGGGATGTTTTTGGCAATATTACAACTTGGCACAGTGCTTCATACATAGTAAACACTTAAGAGATTCTTGTCAACCTTTCTATGTTTCTGTTGGCATCTGTGTTTCCATTTTAAAATGCCTGATCAATTCCATCCTTTTCATCAGAAATTCTTGGAAATACTGTATTTCATAAGACGTCCATTTTACCCACTGTAGTATTGTACTTAGATTAGCTAGATGAGGTATCCTTGGTTTTAAGCCTTTACCTTTTGGAGTATCATATTCCAAGCTCTCCTCTTATATAATATTGCAGCAGCAAAGTCTTGTGTGTTCCTTACTGTGTGTCTTTTTGGTGTTCGTAGCATTTGTTCTTTGATTTGAAAACTCTGGATTTTTATGTCCTGGGGGTTTTCATTTGGAGGTTTATTTCAGGTGATAAAGAGATTTTTTTTTATGTTTACTTTGCCCTCTGTTTCTCAGAGTTCTGGGAAGTTTTCATCTATAATTTCTTCAAATATGATAACTAGACATTTTGAGGGATTTTTTTTTGATCACGGTTTTCAGATGGTCCAGTAAATTTTCAATTATTTCTCCTTGGGCTGTTTCTAGGTCAGTAGTTTTTTGATACAATATGTCCTGCATTTTCTGCTGTTTTTCCAATATCTTGGTTTTGTCTTAATATTGATTGTTGTCTTATTGAATAATTTTTTTGTTTGGTCCATTCTCATTTTCAGGGCATTAAGTTCTTTGATAAGGTTTTCTACCATCTGTTCTAAAGAATCACTTTTTCTTGCCATTTATTCCTCCCTAACTATTCCATTTTGTATCTCATTTAATTTCTTCTGGGTACTCTTATAATCCTTGTGGCCAGGACACCTTTTTCTTTGTGACTTAATCTGGACTTGAGATAAGATTGCAATTCTACTTGGGGTTTACACCCTGGTTGTCTCTCAAAGTAAGTTATTTCTTCATGGTATGCAAAGTTTACCATTGTTTGATTATCTCCTAAGCCTCAGTACCTATATTGGAGAGTTGTGTTTGTTTCAAGGTCCACAAACAAATCATATCCATGGGCAGGGCCAGCCCATTCCTGAATATGGTGGTCAGGAGAGTCCCTCTTTTAAGGGACTCCAAAGCTGATTCATTGCTGGGCTCTGCCTGAAGATTCCTAGTTGCCATAGATATATAGCCCTCCCCCACTAGTAGGCTCTACCTGGAGTTCTTACCCCCCTGCAACAGAGTTCAGATGTTACTCTTACATGCTGGGCTCTTGCAGCCAAGGGCTTTAGAACATCTCTGGATGGTCTTTACCTAGGACCTTTTTCTTGCCACTGAGCCTTGGTGTCTGGGGCTGTAGGAACCCTTCCCAGTTAACACCCCACCTCTTCAAATACCTTCACATGCACTCTGATTTTTATCTACTCCTATTTGTCCATCTCAGAGTTGCTGCAGAATTTGAGGGGGAGGTGCTTTTGTAGATCCCAGGTCTGAATGGAAAAGTCTACAGATGATTCCTATTTCTTTTTAGATGCACTCATTTCTATGCCTCATTTGTGTGTCTATAGGGGACCTATGTTGTTCTGTTTCCTAGTATGCTGCCATCTTCACACAACCCCATGAGCATTGAGAGATTAAGTGACTTGCCTAGGGTCCAATGGACAATATGAGTCAGAGGCATTGGGTCAGAAGCCAACATTCTATTCACCATACCTTGCTGCCTCTCAAAATAGGCTCAATTTGACATTGTTTAAATTCTACATGTAGCCTATCTCCTGGTATTTTGTTAGGAGTTGGGGAAAGGAAAATGAGGGATTGATGATAAATATATTATAGAAATTAAGCCTTAAAATCTCAGGTTCAAGGAAATCAGAAGCTTTCTATAACAAACCACTGACCTGGAATAGCATCCCTAAGACCACTGATGTGATATGCCAAGAGACTTTTCAGAGACTGCTTTTTACTCTAGGCTCAATGTTCTGTATACAATGGTACTTCAAACACAACAACATTGTGAGTTTGGTTTTTTGTTTTTCTCCACTAAGGAAGGAAGGTAGCACGGTATAGTGAAAAGAATCAGATATATATTCATATATATAGTGTGTATATGTGTATACTAATTTACATATAGGTGTATACCACTTATATATGTGTATTATATAAGTGTATATTATATATGTATATTTTATGTAAATGTAGTAGGAAGGCCAAATTTATAATCTCAAATATAATCATGTATATGTTTGAATGGTTCAAAATCGCAAGGTATGAGAGGTTCTCTAAGGAGAAAACAACAAGAAATTTATTTAGGCCCCACCGCAGCTGATCCATGAACCAGCCTCCCCATTCCGACATCTTGACAAAAAGACTCCAGGCCCAGAAAGCCCACCTCACAAGAGTAACCAGGAGGCCACAGAAAAACAAGATAGTATTTAGCCGAATCATTTTACCGGCCTCAAGTTCCTGCTCGCACTCCTGGGTCTACACACGGGTAAGCCCTGCTTCCGCAGCTTCCGGCTTCCGCAGCAGCTTCCGCTTCCACTGAAACTGTCTCTGGGCTCACCTTTCCTCGCAGCCGAGCCTCTGGCGTTCTCAAGCCCCATCTCAACGACCAGAGACCATTGGTTCCCGAGTTGGCCCCTCTTAAGTCATTAATCTACACCCACACAGGTTTCACACCTGATAGGGCTTTGGACCTGGGGCTTAGCACTTAACAGCTGAAAGTACTTCCACTCAAAAGGAACAAAAGCCATACTAAGGAGACAATTTTGCTTAACAACACAGTAAATATAAATAATATATGCATATTATATAAGTGCATACACTGTATAAGTATATACCACTTATTTACAACTCCTTGCCTACTTTAGGACCTAGTAACAATCTGGGTGATACCGAAGCATTTATAAGTAGAGAATGGAAACACAGAGCTGAGATTACTCATTTGTTTTGTGAGGGAGGCTGAGTTAAGAAATTAAATGTAATGGGCATGCAGTTAAATACATCTCCCCTCATTCGGGCAAGCTCTTCTCCTGGATTCATGGAGAGCTCCTGGAAAGAGTAGACTGATAAATGTTTAACGACTACCTCCTCAGAAATAAGTGATGGACTCACAATCCATTATTAAGTCTAATCTGCATAATTAACACTTTCTCTGTCACTTTCTTAAGCCTAGACAATAAACAAAATAATTAATCAAGCCTCGATTTGTAGCGTTCTGAGCTGTAAATGCACATGATGAACTTTTAACAATCGGCTCTCACAAGCCAATCCAACATAGTACCAGGACACTTCTGGCTCCTGGCAGTACATATTCAATGAGGAATCTACTTCTGGCTATAAGAACAATATATGGGCCATAAAGAGAAGATAGACATGGAGATTCAGAACTGCATACACAGCCTGGAAAGGAGCCTGAACATTCACATGGGCCACTTTAAGGAACCACATACATCAAGGAGTAACAAGGCCATGCTGGAGATAGATATAACTAAGGACCTTGCCCTTGTTATTACTACAGAGACTTGCTCAAGAGGAAACAATATGCATCAAAGAACACATCAGACCTGTCTCATCATGGGAACTGAGTCATGTGGACTATACAGAAGTTAAAACCTATCAAAGAGAAGGACTGCTTGTTGTCTTCCAAAGATAGGAAAGTTTTCCAAATAGTCAAAGACCTTGAATAAGAGGTTAAATTATGCATTTTTGTTAGGTTAGGTGAAATTTATCCTATGTACGTCTTGGTAACCTACGTGCTTCCAGAGGAGTTGTGAGCCCTCTTTGTATGACATGAAATACTTTGCCTATGGTTTGTAGCCACAAACCAGATATATTTTGTTATCAATCAACCAAAACTGCAAGTGGGTCCAACATGTTATGGTCCAGGACCCAACTGTTAGACAGGCTATATAATGTCTGAATACTGGCATTACCTTTAAAAAATGCTGACAATCCATAATAGTTGCTTCTGAAGATAGATGGTAGATAAGAAAGAAAGAGCGTTTATAATGGCTGTGGTTTAACCAGCCATCACAATCCTCAGTCATCACAATGACAGTAGAAATAAAATGGAAATCATTTATTCAAGAACAGAAAAGATAGAATATTTTCTATCTTAATCTTCTGCAGTTGTATATGTTAGAGTTGCTTCTGTTTCAGTTGAACTAAAAATTTTCTTTCCTGATCATAGAAACATGTTGTTAAGTGGAGTTTTCACCATTTTCATGGGCCCAACCCCCTAGTTTCATTTATTCACATCTTTTGTGAAATCTGAATGTTTTCAAGACTTCTTCCTGAAGTATTTTCTTCATGTGTCTACTCTTCCATGGCAATTCACCTAACCCTTAGTATAGGCCACAGATGCAAGAGACATTACAGAGGCAGATGTAGCCTTCTGAGTCCTGGGGATCTTTAACTCAAATCCTACTTACACTGATATGTCGAATCCCCCAGAGCACTGGCTGCTTCTCTCCCTGAGGACTCTAGGCATACCCACGTGAGGGTTAGGGCATCTTTTTAATGCTCTTGGTTCAAGTCCCCATTCCAAGGAGTCCCCCTACCATTTTTATCTATCACCAGTTATCTCTTCAATATCATCTAAGCCAGGTGATATCTCCTAGATCTCCTCAAACAGCGCCATTGAGTAATACCAATACCTCACTATCATTCAGCTAATAAATACTAATTGACTTTTACGAATGGATATTTACTGAGAGTATGCAGCATGAACAGAAGTCCAAAAGCATCCCCCCCAAAAATCTTTGAGCGTACCCTCCCCTATAGTCCCACCTTAGCCCATAGGGATAGTGGGATAAAATATCAAATCATTGCTAAAAAATATTTGCCCCACTAAGTTCCCTTCCCAGATGAAATATAGCCAATGGATGAAATGAGTCCCTTCTTATAGAAATCAGTGTCTCAACTGGCAGGTACAAATCATTGATAGCTTGGGTCCCACAGGCTGTTCTTCAGGTCAAGGTTAGTGCCTTATCTGGTTCAACTGTTGTTAGCTCTCATACAGATTCCAATTTCCAGACAGCTGATTGGTCTTCCAATCTCTCAGATCTCATAGGGTCAGTATGTCTCCAATACTCCAAGCAAAGAAACAATGGCAGCATGTGCATGATCACATGGCCCAGCAGATAACTGGCAGCAAGGGGCTATAGATACCACTGCTACTACCTCTCTGTCCAGCCACCAACCCTGGCTTCCTCACTCAGAAGCTTCCAGGTGGAAAAAGGCTGAGTTGTCCCAATTCAAGGTTTTTGCATGCACACAGTTCTGGCTAAGCAACAAATTGAAATCAATATACAGTAAGCAACTAGAAGGAGTTGTTGAATACCTGCTCTTTCTCCAACATCCATTTGGAGCTTATATCAGATTGAGCATACCTATAGTGCCAAAAAAAGCTGAGTTTTCATTAGTTAGTCCCCTCCATAAGTAGAACTGACATGATGCAGGATAGTTAAGATCAAACCTTTTTCCTCAGAGGGAGGAGGGAATACATGTAGACAGAAAAAGCTAGAATATCTGATGAGTCTATAAGTGCTGACCCTGACCAAAGGAATTCTACCAATCTCAATATTTAACTGAAGTGGTGCAAGTGGATAGAGCACGAGGTCTGGAGTCAGGAAGACCTAAGTTCAAATCCAGCCTCAGATATTCACTAGCTGTGTGACCCTAGGCAAGTCATTTAACTTCAGTTTCCTCAACTATAAAATGGAGAAAATAACAGCACCTGTCTCACAGGGTTGTTGTAAGGCTCAACTGAGACAATATTTGTAAAGCTCTTACCATAGTGCCTGACATATAGTACATGTTTTTTTTAAAAAAAAAATTCTTATTCCTCCTCCTCCCAACACACACACACCCTTAGCTTTATCTGACCTACTCAGGATTGGTATATTTAAATGTCTCTGACTTCTACTTACCTAGCATTGGCAACTTTATAAAAGACTTCATCTTTCTTTGCATATATTTGTATAAAATCCAAGTTGGCTTCGCTCAGTCATCCAGATATAGTCAAATGTTTCAGTTATGTTAATATATCTGTCTTCATTTTTCTGAACCAGACCAAATCTGAGACCCAAGAGTAGCAGTGAGGCAGTTATTTGCTAGTTATCAATAAGCCTTGTACTTCAACCAAAGACACGTGTGAGTGATTTTCTCTATCTCAAGATAGCACATAACAAGTCCGACTCATTTGAATATCAAACTATGCAGGTTTCCATGCTTGAAATTTATATTGTCATTGAGGATGACGTTTAAATCAATCGACAAATATTTAATAAGCAACTTGTATGAACAAAGCACTGTGCCAGGTTCTATGGGGGAATTTTAAGAAAGATAATTTTCCCAACTCTTGAGATGCTGACATTGTTACTGAGGAAATGAAACATGTACATTAAATGGATAAGTAATAATGTAAGCTAATATGTAATTAAGTAACATATGAATGATTTGGAAAATAAGTAATACGGGATTTCAGAGAAGAGAGATCATATTGCCTGGGTTGATTAGGCAAGACTTCATGGAAGACATGGGGCTGGAATTGGATGTTAAAGAATGCCTAGGATTTATCTAGGTGGAACGACAGAGTAGGGGAGGGTTTTTCTGAAAGGTGAAGAGTGTAAGCAAGAGCCTAGAAACAGCAAAGTCCCAGTGGCACAATGGAAAGTTTGTTGGATTTGTCCAAAGAGGGTTTGAATCCCAACTCTGTTAGCTACTACTGGAGTGAACTTGGGAAGTCACTTAACCTCTCTAGGCCTCCCTTTCTTCTCTGAAAAATGAGAACATTGCACTCAAAGGATTCTAAGGCAGATGGTAGCAGGAACAAAAAGGACAGATGGGAGAGACATTGTAAAAGATTTGGTAACTGATTGGATTTGGCTGGATGTGAAGAGCCAGCGAACAAAAAGAGTCAAGGATTACTCTGAAAAGGTTATTAACAAAGGTAGAGAGCTCATACACACGAGGCAAAAGCTCAGTTTGGGGGGAAAGACGATAGCTGGTTTTAGGTATATTAAATATGAGCTAACGACGTGAAAGCTAATTGAAAATGTCCAGCCAACAATTGGAAGTGTAGAAATAGAATTTACAGAGGTCAGGTGGGGACTGATTTTGGAAGTCATCTCTCTTCCATTCTTACATAACCCTATGGGTCCTTGCAGCTTGTCTCCAAGTGTGATAGAACTCCCATGCTCTTGAAAAAAAAGAGCATAAATAAAATAATTTCATTCTTATTTATTGGTCATTGTATAAATGCTCTATTTTTTTGGCCAAGCTATATGATTCACATAGCACTTTGTTGTCTAACTCTCTAATGCATTTTTATATGATGTTACCTATACAAGCCTATAGGGATCCTGATACCAGTTTCTACTCTCCTTTGCAAGTCAGGTTTTCAGAGTAAGACTAGATCTTCCCCTCAAAATCCTAGGGGAATTTTCTCTATCATCTCCACTCTCACTTATTTTCCATTTTCCCTTTACTTCTGGCTGCTTCCCTATTTCCCATAAACCTGCTCATATCTTCAAAAAGCCCCCACTCAATTCACCCATCTTCCCTAGCTATCATAACATATTTCTCTTCCCTTTTGTGGTTACATTCCTCAAGGAGGCTGTCTATAATAGGTGCCTCCATTTCTTTTCCACTCACTCTCTTCTTAACTCTCTGCAGTCTGGCCTCCAACCTCATCATTCAACTGCGAGTGATCTCTCCAAAGTTACTACTAATGACCCCCTAATTGCCAAATCTAAATGGCCTTTTCTCAGTCTTCATCCATCTTTATCTCTCTGCAGCCTCTGACAGTGGAGATCACCTTCTCTTTAATACTCTTTTTTCTCTGGGTTTCTGTGACACTGCTTTCTCCTACTTCTCCTCCTACCTATGTGACTTTTTCTTCTTGGTCTCCTTTGTCGGATCTTTGTTCAGGTCACACCCTCTAAAGGTGGGTGTCCTCTAGGACCCTGCTGTGAGTCCTCTTCTTGTCTCTCTCTGGACTGTTTTTCTTGGTGCTGCCAAGATATAGCAGTCCCACAGATTCAGTGATTATCTCTAGGAGATTCTCAAACCATTTATCTATGTCTACCTAATTTCTCTATTGACCTCCATTCTCATGTCTCCAACTGCCTATTGCACGTCTCAAACTGGATATCCCCTAGATATCTTTTTTTAAATTAATTTATTTTTAGTTTTCAATATTCAGTTAAACAAGTTTTAAATTTTCTCTACCCCCTCCTCCCCCTCTCTCCCCAAGATGGCATGTAATCTGATATAGGCTCTACATATACAATCATATTAAACATATGTCCCCTAGATATCTTAAGCTCAATACGTGCAAGATTAAAGTCATTAACCTCTTCCCCTCATCCTTGATGATCCACTGATACTGCTAAGGCTGTGGGCAAAACCACAGAATTCCCCGCATTAAGCAGGAAGCTCGCAAGCATGGCCTTCTGTCTTCCCACTTGTAATGTATCTTTAGTATATCTGACCTGCTGTCTGGAGAAATGTGCCAAATATGATATCAAGATGTCAGTCAAGAATTATCTGAGGTGTGATTTGCACCCTTGGGTCTCTCTGACTTCAGGTTCAGTATCTTGTCTACTCTACCATACCTCCGCCTTGGGCATGAATCCTATCTCTTGTTTAGTCTTCTTAATTCCAACATAGCTAAAATTAAAGAAGAGAAGAAAGCTCTGTTTTGCACTATTTAGCATTTATCATCCTTGTCAGCTAATAAGAGTTAAGCTAGTATAAAGCTCTTTAAGGTTTAAGGTGCTTTGCAAATATCTCATTGATCCTCACAACAGTCCTGGGAGATAGGTGCTATGGCTATCTTCCTTTCACAGATGAGATAATTAAGGCAGACAGAGGTTGAGTGACTTGCCCAAGGTCACAGAGTTAGTAAGGATCTAAGGCTGGATTTGAACTCAGGCCTTCCTGACTCCAGGTCCAGAGCCCTATCCACTGCACTGCCTCACTGTGTTAGCTCTTCTTCCAGTATTTTTACATAACCATGGCTCACATTTTGCTAACGAGTCTTGGATATCCCCAATGATAATGGGTACATACTATAGCTTCTGCTTACCTTATGTTCTGATATACTCACATACTGATATCCTTGTGATTGAATGCCACAAACAGTGGGCTGATGACAGAATGGCACGAGTAGTATAATTTCAGTGATTTTCATGCTTATCCAAACTTCTCTGTATGCAATTGATCGGTTATAATTAGTACAGAATCTGGCAGTTCAGCTTTCCCCAGAACACACTGATCGCACACCTCTCCCAATGCAGCTCTGATAATGCGCCGGTCTAAGCAAGACCTCTTCCAGCCTCACTAAGCCTCACTAAGGTTACATTCTAGGTATTTATTGATCCCACGAAGTAGGTGTCACTTAATCATGGCACTAGCCCCTTTGTGCTGGATTGCCTATTTAAAGCTCTAATTAATTGCTTCACCTTCCCCTCCTTGTTCCCTTTGGAAACAATGAAGATTGACTTTGAAAGGCAGGGTCTAAAGCTGGCCTTGGAGCATTATCGTACATAATGTAAAGATCAACCCTGGCAAGCTCCTGTCACATAACTGCTCTCCGCCTCAGTTTCCTCATCTGTAAAATGGAAATCATAATAGCACCCACCTCCCAAGGTTGTTGTGAGGATCAAATGAGACGATGATTGTAAAGCACTAAGCACAGTGCCTGGCACACAGTAAGCACTATATAATTGCTAGCTAATTTTATTATTTAGTTTCCTCATCTAAAATGTGGGCAAATAGGCGGCATAGTGGATAGCGAGCTGGACCTGGCATCAGAAAGGCTTGAGTTCAAATCTGGCCTCAGACACTTACTAGCTGTGTGACCTTGGGCAAGTCACTTGACCCTGTTTGCCTCAGTTTCCTCATTTGTAAAATGAACTGGAGAAGGAAATGGCAAACTGCTCCAGTATCCTTGACAAGAAAACCCCAAATGGGGTCATGAAGAGTCAGACACAACTGAAACCACCGAACAATGACAAATCCATAAAAATGGGGATAACAATAAGCACCTACCTCCTACGGTTGCTGTGAAGGTCAAATGAGATGATGTTTGTAAAGCACTTATTATTATAATGTTATTTCACTTGATCCTCACAATTACCCCTGGGAGATAAAGGCTTATTTATTATTCCCATTTCATAGATGAGAAAACAAAGGCAGAGATAGAATAAATGTTTTCCCCGAGGTCACACAGCTAGTGTTCAAGGAAAGATGAGAATTCAAGTCATCCTGACTACAAGTCTAGCACTGGAGACAGAGGACCTGGTTTCAAATTCTGCTTTTGACATTTACTAGCTGTGTGACCTGGGCCAGTCAACTAACATCCTTGGGCCTAAGTTTCATCATCTACAAAATTAGCTGGCAATTGAGGGCCATTACTGATCTGCATTTCTATCCCGTTCTCATCTATATCTGTCCGCTTTTCTTTGTTCCTTCTCTCAGCTCCTTCTGTTCCTCAGGCACCAGCTTGATTTCACTGCCAGCTCTTATGGATAGAAACATGGCCACAGTAAGAAGGCATTACATGTAGCACCTTGAGACTTTTAGAG
>CM053622.1:236563443-236577028 GCA_028646595.1 Phalanger gymnotis
ACACACACACACACACACACACACACACACACACACACTTCATCTTTTTTCAAGTACCAGCTTTCCTCAGTTTTATATAATACTCAAACCAGCTTTCCCTGACTCTTCCTCTCATAGATTCTTCCCACCATAGAAACAATTGGAGACCTGAGAATCTACCTTGAGACCCTTAATCCTTTGTGGAAGGTACTTCTTGGATCTAGAACCAATGAATAAGGTATCAGCCACTGACGCCTTTCCTTGAGTAAAATTGCACAATTTGCTATTAGTTTTTTAAAAAGTCAATTTCAAGCCCCTTGCCATCTCCCTCTCTTTCCCTCCCCTCCTTGATCTCCCTCTCATATGTGCCAAGGTGCTGCATACACCAATCCTATGTGATTCAAGGAACAAAAGTGGGACTCAGTGGAGATACGTGTGCTCAAAGTACATATTTTATTATTACCTTTTCTGCCTAGTCAAGACTGCCAGAGAAAGCCTGGCTTTCTCCTACAGCTTTCTGCTAAGTGGCGGGCTTTGCACAGCATCAGAAATATTTGATAAGTCGAGCATAAGTTGCCGGAGCACTTCAGCGCAGAAAGCAGACAACACACTCTAACTTCAGTTCCCCCTATTAACTTTTCATTTCCCTACAGAAGTTGTTTCTGTCCATATTTTTATTTCAGCTGGGCTGAGTGGGAGAAAGAACTCAAAGGGAGGTCTAAGCAGATGGTTGTCACAAACCGCATACGGCAATTGAGAATTAGTGTACAAGCATATGCAACCTGGTCCAGCATGAAACATTCCAGCATATGAATGCCGAAATAAATCAAGCCTGGAGAAGAGCGAGATGAGTAACAAGATGCGTTTTTCTTTTCTTGCTGCATGCACGTCTCAGGATTGTTGAATGCACCAGGAAATACACGTTGTTACCAGGCAGCCAGACGCCTAAATTAAGGAGGATCACAGATATTCCAATAGCTCTCTTTTTTCCTTCATATACTCACTTGTGCAAACTGTATGCTTTCTGAAACACCCAAGAAAAAAATGCACAAAGAAAGGTGGGAATGACTAAGAGCACCCACATTGAACAACAGCCTCATATTTTCCCAATTTGTGATGGCTTTGTCCAAACTGAGCCTCATACATGTACTTTATAAACTGCTTTTCTAGGAAGAATGGAGATCAGGAAGCCGTAGATTGGCTATTGTTTCAAAACAGTAAATACCAAATGCAAAGTAGAGCAAAGTTAGCCATTTTGCTGAAATAGATACTTTTCTACAACACTTCCCCAAAGAAAGAATTTTAAGTCTAGCCCCTCATATTTGCTAAATACTTCATAATTATCCTCATTAGTTCTTGTAAGAATCCCAGGAGGTAGAACCCAGTCACATGCCCCCATTTTAAAGATGAGGAAACAGAGGCAAAGAAGTTAAGTTATATTCCCCATACTCATCCAAAGAGCACAAGGGCAGTTTTGCAATTAGAACTTGGTTCTCCTGGGATTCCATCTGCGGCTCGGGTCCTTGATCCCTGCCTCCTTTCTCAGAGCTGATCAGAAGGAAAGAGCTAGAAAGGGTTAGAGAGGGGGGAGGCTGGAGACCATGTGCCGCCTCCCCCTTTTCTCAGCAAGCAATCTCACTCTCTTCTTAAAGAGTTTTTCAGAAGCTACAGTTGTTTTCCACAAGGTCTTTCCAACCGTGGTCTTTTGTGCTGGGATCACCTGATTTATCCCTCCTTGTAAGATATGACTGAAAAATAAGACACAAAAAAGGGAGTAGGGGGAGTGGTATGTATTGGCACAGGAGTAAATACTGAATTACATATTGGTCGACCAAAACACAAATCAACTCAGAACTACAGGAGTCCACCAACATGCACATAAATCATTTATAACAATAATCCAAGACTAGGTCCAAATCTCATTAAAGTATATGAATCCTTAATCTATTTTGGCAAAAAGGAGCCAATACACATTTTTTCTTTTTATCATAAATTACAGTTCTGTGGCACTGTGCAAATATTACCAAGCTGTAAGACAGCTGTGCTCCATTAAAATGTGTAATGGTCGCTGATTTCTTACAGCACATGGTCATCAGGCTGAATCTACAGCCAGTAATTAGGAAGATGAAATGTTTAATTGTGCCTTAATTTTGATAAAATTTATCTGTCACACATCCCGCAGCCGAGCATTATGCTCACAAATCAATGTCATCGGCCGAGCAGGAACTCCAGCACCAGACTCTTGTTCCTGACAGATTCATTTGAATATCTAACTGCTCGTGATAAGCAACCAGGCTAAGGAAGCAAGTGAAAACTTTCCCAGTCGGCACAGTTCCGGTGACATATGTCTTGCCACCTCTCTTCAAAAGAGATGGAGTGCCCAACAAGTGTTGTTCACACTTCTACCCTCACCTCATGGCAGGCATGCTTGCCTGTAGCTGTGATAGTGGTAATAGGAGAGGCTTCTCACTGCCTGGTTAAGGGCTATTTGTTAGGGGAAGGGGTTCAAGCAGGGATTGGGTGTGGGGAAATTCCTATTATTCCCACAATATTATAAACGATAAAGGAAAAAACTAGTGTTCATTTCGTAACAGCAGCTACCAATTTGGGCTGCGGGGGCACACCTGAGAATCATGTAACTAACCAACACTAGTTTGTCACATAGCCAAAATTAAAAAGTCCATTAATCCGGTTGAAAATAATATAACCTTACAAGTGACATTTAGAGGTCATAAACTCGGGTCCAGGGGCTGGTCAACTCAAATAACCCCAGTCACTGGTTGGCACTGAGGCTGTGTCAACACAGTAGATAGAGGGCTGGTCTCAGACCATTTGTGGTCTGAGAAGACAAATTGTGCTTCTGACTTACACTGGCTATGTGCTTGTGAGTAACTTGAATAAACTCTCCATGCCTCAGGGAATTCGCTAGGATTATGTCTCAGAGAAAGGGCTGACCTGGTTTGGTATTAGTACTCAAAAACTTTATCTTGAAGTGGACCTAAGCTTTCTTAGGTTGTCCTAAACCTGGTTAATTCATGTAAGTCAGGCCCCAACCAGCCCCTTTCCACAAACCCCTTCAACTTTTATTTTCCCTTTTGAAAGAAGCAAGAGGACTTTTTAAAAAGATTACTGATGCATTTGGTTTTCTTCTATCATAGTTACTTCCAAATACCATTACAGGATTGCACTTCAAAACAAAGAAACAAACAGTCGCATCTGAATGTGTACACAGAATTCTATAGCCATAGTCTACCTCCTCTCTACCAAAAGTGGGAAAGGTGCCTTGAATCTTTTTCCAAATGACAGAAATATCTTCCTTTTCTTGTTGTTGGTGTTGTTCATTCATTTCAGTCATGTTTGACTCTTGGTGACCCCATTTGAGGTTTTCTTGGCAAAGATACTGGAGTGGTTTGCCCTTTCCTTCTCCAGCTCATTTTACAGATGAGAAAATTGACACAAACAGGATTAAGTTACTTGCCCAGGGTTAAGTCACACAGCTAGTTCATGTCTGAAGCCAGATTTGAACTCAGGAAGATGAGTCTTCCTGACTCCAGGCCCCGCGCTCTATCCATTTCACCGCATAGATGCCCTATCACGCTTTAGGCAATGGGAATTTAAAATGCCAGAACCTGCCAGTAGTTGAAATTAATCTGTGTAATGTTTCCCTTACTAAATGAATGTTTATGTATTCTTTCACAGACACTCTAATTATGCCACATGATCCCAACAAATGAAGAATTCAGAAGAGCATCAAATCATACTTGGACATCAACTTTTCACCTTAATGTTATGTAGATCATGGTCAAGGGTAAGAGAAAACAAAACAAAATCAAAGACTCATTGGAACAGAGATATTCAATGAGATCTCCTCCTTCAAAGCCCCATAGTACTTTAAAACATTATTATTGCTCATGTATGCTATTTTTACTTGGCATTATAGCCATTTGTGCATGTGTCTTGTTTCCTATACTAGACTGTCAGCTCCCTGAAAGCAAGAATCCATTCATATTTATCTTTGTATCCTCCAGTAGTGCCTGCACAATACCTCATACATATCAAGCATATGGCACCCAGTACAGAGCCTGGCATGCAATAAGCACTTAATAAATTTGTATTGATTGATTGAATGTGTTGAATCAAATAAAATATAATCTACAAAATTCTAAATCTTGTGATATAAAATCTGAATTTTCTCCAGGTCAACAAGCTGAGTGATTCATGGGGCTTTAAAAATGTCTATAATCTAGCGTATTTTGGCAGAGGCTATCAGATCCCCTCCAAAAAAACCCACCTATACCACACAGATAAACTGGATAAATTTGCTGGATTTGCATGGAAGGAAAAGAACTTGTGGTCCATGTGTCAGGAATATATATGCTATCAGGAATAAAAACATCCGACATTTCTTCTTCAAGGGAGAGCTACTTACACATCCTGTCTCAGGAGAGCTCCCTGGAGCTATTTATGACACTCACTCTAACTTTAACCTTACTAAGGAGAAGTCAGTCTATTCAGAAACCTTTTCTCAAGGCAGCCATGGAAATGAGTCTAGACCTCCATGATGATGGAACAAAAGAAAAACAAAACATTACTCTTCTCCTTCCTTGTAGTATCTTCTTATTGGACTTCCATGGGAGTCTGTTCTCATGAGGGAAGAAGAGATAAGCTATCTAAAAAGAGCTTATTTTCTTTCAATACGATGCGATGCAAAGTAACAGAAGACAAGGAGGATGAGCCAAAGGAAGATAGAATGAGACTGGCAAATGCGTAGGGAAACTCTACTCAAATGACATTTCTCACCCAAGGGCCATCATAAATACCCTTTATTCTTAAATTACTGTAGACTCTCTAAGGTAATAGTAACATTTCTCAAGATTCTTCAAAGTGTTCGGAGAGTATTTGCCAAACTGTCTGTTCCTCTCTCACAGTGTCTACATGTTCATGTGCACAGCGTTGCCTTTTTTTCTATCTACTGTGCTTAACACAGGGCCTGGCATTTAGTAAGCAGTTAACTAATATCTGTTGACTGAGAGATTGATCCTAGGATCCTGTATTTGGGCCAAAGGTGTCCCCGTTCCCACAAGAGCACTCAAAATAACAGATACATATCAGGTATGGGACAACCTTTATTTCATCCCTACCCTCTACTTCATAAAAATGCAGAAGATATAAAGTCCTTATAGGAGCTAACAAACAAATGTAAAAGCACGAAATTAATCAAACCATTGGTTCCATGTAAAAGGAAACCAAACTTGGGGTTGCCATCAAAGCAATACTTGAAGTTACAGTGCATCCCACATAGTCCTATACAGCCTCTTCTCCCTAACCCAAGACATGTAGGATCACCCCATAGTTGAGAAGCCCTCTCACCATAAGGTAAAAATGCTTTCAGTCTACTAAACAAGAAATCCCTTTCATGTTGGACTTGCACAGTCAAAGCAATTCACAAATTTGTTCTTCAAGTAGGATGCTGCACAGAAACTATGGGGATTAGCCTTTTCTTTCTCCAAGACTCTGGTTGAATCTAGACCAGGTTAATTTCTAGGAATCTGACCCCAAGTGGGTCAGCTTCTCTGATTACTCCAGAGAATTCTCCAAGACAAAGTTTATGTGTGACATACAGTCAATCCTCAACATTCCTACCTTTCATTTTCATGACCTCAAGCATTCATATAATTCTATTAGTAACCTTATTTTTATTCTCATGTTGGCAACCATGCACAGTCATGGTTATGCCCAGTAAAGAAAAAAATCAGAATCCTTATGCATGCAAGTTTGTGGAGCAGCTGGTATCCTACTAGGTGCGTCACTGGTCTGTTCACCTTCCAGCTTTAAAGAGTTTCCCATGCATTCATTTCATATTTTCACTCTTGGTCTTTAAAACTCAAGTTTTGTGTTGCAATTATGCCCCCAAAGCATAGTACAAGTCCTTTGGGCTCTAAGCCCAAGCAGCAGTCAGAAATGCAGCTTAGTGAGAAGATAAATGTATTAAATAAATTCTGTGCCAGAATTGACTGTAGCCCCTGACAAATCAATGATTCATCATATTTGCAAAAAAGGAGACAAGTATTTCAAGCTGGTGCAACCTTCATGATCTCTAACATCATCCACTAGCCATAAAGGACAGAGTGTCAATCAGAGTCATGTTGAGACCTCATCAGTCTCAGTGTCTTTTGACAGCAGCAACTAAAGTTCCAGCAACCTCTCCCTTGGTTTTCAGAGGGTGGCCAAGGTATAGAGGTTTATTGCAGTCTAGTATACAGTACAATGCCTCACACCACCATCTGACACAGTGGAAGTTAAGATCAGGTTAACAATGTTATCATTTTAAGAATTTTATTTGCAGTATGGCATATTTATGATCCTGTAGATTTCATGTGTTATAAAAAGTGACTATCATCTGAAATCAACATTGTTGTTATTTTATTGAAATGCTAGCACAAAAGATCACAGAATTCAAGGGAATTACTAGTAAGAAATGTTTTGCATGTTACCAATTTTATTTTGTGTGCACATTTTATGAGTTATTTCACAGTTATTTTGTTAGGAAAAGTCCATATTATCAGAATTAGTGATTTCTTAAAAAGAATTGTATTCAGCAAGGTATATTTTCAGCAATCCCTGAAGAAAGATTGCAGTTTTTGTTGGTCATAGGAATCTAATCTCCTACCCCCATAGGTTCAATGTACCAAAATTTGTGTTTTTTACTTTTGCACCATTTTCTAGGAACACTAACCCTGTGAGAGTTGAGGAAAGGCTATGTCTATTTCCTCAAATGCTGCAACAGGGTTCCCAGTTTCTACATAGGCACTCAATGTACAATATTGGTATCATATTTTGGGTAGCCTTTATTTCCTGTGCCACAGAAAATATGGAAGACACAAAGTACTCACAGGACCCAAAGAACAAATATAACCAGTCAGTCGATCAACAAGCATTTATTAAGCCCTTAACTATGAGCCAGACATTATGCTAACATAGAAGTCAAGTCAGCAAGCATTTTTAAGTACCTACTATGTACCAGGCACTGTGCTAAGTTCTGGGATACAAAAAAAAGAAACAAAGGGAAAAATACTCCTTGACTTTACTGAGCTCACTTTATAAAAGGAGAGACAATATAAAATAACTAGGCACATATAAGATACATACAGAATGGTTGAGAGGTAATCTTGGAGAGGAAAGAGACAGCAGCTTGGGAGAAAGGGAAAGACCTCCTGCAGAAGGTAGCATTTGAGGGAAGCCTTAAAGGGAGCCAGGAAAAATAAGAGCAGAGGTGAGGAGAGAGAGAATTCCAGGACTGGAAGACAGCCAATGCAAAGTCATGGTAAGTAGGCCAGTAGCTAGACTGTAGAATATATAAAAAGGAATAAAATTTTAAAAGACTGAAGAGATATAAAGAGATTTAAATGTTAAACAGAAATTTTTGGTCCTGATGGAGGAAAATACAGTTAGTAATAGTGACTGGAAAAAATTTTAAGCAAATTTCTCTGATAAAGGTCTCATTTCTTAAACATATAGAGAACTGAGTCAAATTTATAAAAATTAGAGCCATTCCCCAACTGACAAATGATCAAAAGATATGATCAGTTTTCAGATAAAGTAATCAAAGCTCTCTATATAGCCATATGAAAAAATACTCTAACTCAGTATTGATTGGAGAAATGCAAATTAAAACAATTCTGAGGTACCACCTCATACCTTTTAGACGGACTAACAGGACATACAGAAAATTAGATAGACTAATAGGAGGTAGAAGATAAATATTGGAGGGGATGTGGGAAAAATAAGACATTAATGCACTGTTGGTGGAGTTGTGAACTGATTCAACCATTCCGTAGAGCACACTGGAACTATGCCCAAAGGTCTATAAAACCAACATACCCTTTTACCTAGCAATGCCACTTGTAGGTCTGTATCACAAAAAGATTAAAAAACAAAAAGGAAAAGGACTTATATGTACAAAAATATTTATTGCAGCTCTTTTCTGGGTTCAAAGAATAAGAAATTGAGGGGATGCCCATCAACTGGGGTGGCTGAACAAGTGGTGGTATGTGATTATGATAGAATATTATTGTACTATAAGAGATTATGAGCAGGATGTGCTCAGAAAAACCTGGGAAGACTTTCATGGGCTATTGCAAAGTGAAATGTACTGTGTACAAAGTAACAGTAATATTATAAGATGATCAGCTGTTAATGACTTAGCTAGTTTCAGCAATACAATGATCCAAGACAACTCTGAAGGACTTATGATGAAAAATGCTTTCCATCCCCAGAGAAAGAACTGATGGCATCTGAATACAGATTAAAGCATACTTTTTTCTTAACTTTATTTTTCTTGAGTTTTTTTGTCTGTGCTTTATTTCACAAAATGACTATTATGCATATGTTTTGCATGACTGCACACGTATAATCTACAGGGTGTTCCTAAAGTCTGGACACATAGGCAAAAATGCATATTTTCAAGAAATGAAATGAATGAAATTTTCAACATTTTATTTGATTGAGATATTAACAAATAACATCTTCAATATGATTTCCATCACTTGTGATGCAAAGGTTGATGCGCTTTGCAAGATTCACGTGAACTCGATGTAATAACTCCATATTGCCATTAATTTTAGCACATTCACTCTTTATGTGTTCAATAAAGTGTGTTGTATCTGTGATTTTCATTGAGTACACCTTCTCCTTTAGCATATCCCAGAAAAAGAAGTCAAGGGGGCTAAGGTCTATTAATATTCCAAATATTTCAAAATCTGCATTTTTGCCTATGTGTCCCAACTTTAGGGACACCCTGTATATCAAACTGCTTGCCTTCTCAATGAGGGGATTAGGGAGGGAGAGAATTTGGAATTCAAAGTTTTAAGAACAAATGCTGAAAATTGTTTTTACGTGTAACTGGGTGAATATACTAAATAAATATTTAAAAAAAAAAGAAAGAAATTTTTGGTCCTGGAGGAAACAGGGAGCCATTGTAGTTTGTTGAGTAGGGGGAGGAAGAAATGCAACATGGTCAGACCTACGTTTTAGGAAAAAATCACTTTGGCAGCTGAATGGAGGATGGATTGAAAAAATTGAGGCAGGGAAGCCATTTAGAAGGCAATTGCAACTGTACAGGTGAGAGGTGATGAAAAGTTTGCATTTGGTGACTCTGTAAGTGAAGATAAGGGAACAAATACAATAAATATGAAGATAGAAATGGCAGATTTGATGGGAGTGAGTGCAGTGAGGCGTCAAAGATGACATCAAAGCTGCAAGCCTGGGTGGCTGGGAGAATCATAGTGCCCTTGACAGTAATAGGGAAGTTGAGAAGATAAGAGAATTTTTGGGGGAAAGATGAGTTCTGTTTTTGGCATGTTGCATTTGAGACATGTAAGTGACATGGAGTTTGAGATGTCCAATAGTCAGTTGGTGATATGAGACTGAATCTGAAGAGATAGACTAGGGCAGGATAAATATATCTGAGAATCATATGCATAAAATTATAATTTGAGTTCATAGGGACTCATGAAATCATCAGGTAAGATAATATATAAAGAAAAAAGAATAGAATGCCTTGGACACCCACAGTTGGCAGATATTCGATCAATGAAGAACCAGCAAAGGAGACTGAAAAGTAGTCAGATATATAGGAGAAGAAGCAAGAGAAAACAGAGTCATGAAAACTCAGAGAGAAGAAAGTATCCACTAGAAGAAAGGGGTCAATACTGTTTGAAATACAAGGAACCCGTTAGACTCAGTAGACTTCCCCAGAAGGTAATGCATGCTTTGGGCTGGGAAAGGAATGGGAGGGGAGGGACTAAACAATTCCTCTTCAAATCAAACACACATACATACCCACTACACTGAGCAACTCACGGACATATTGGGGTTGGCAAGGTCCAGATCTCTTAACTCCTCCTACCTCTCCCTCCTTCGGTCCTTCAGCTGCAGGGTGTTTCTCTGTTGATTGCCATCTTCTTCCGCTAAGAATGCTTTTGAGGAAATCTCCTGACAAGCATTCCAGTACCCAAAGGAAACACAAAAACAAAAGGAAACAGACAGGAGCTAGAAGTACTGTTCCTAGAGAATGGAAGAAATTCACTCTGGTTTAAATGTCCAAAGGAGAGAAAAATGTATGAGGAAAAAAAATGGAGTTGGTATCTCAGTTCATGGGAGACCAGGTGTTTCTTAGTGTTTCTTATGACAAGAATCTGCCTATCCCGCTACCTGACTTTCGGTCCCCAATCAACTTAGAGGCAGCTCCAGCCACTGGGTTACAGGAGCTTCCTGTATCCTCTCAGTGACAGTCTAGGGCACATGTCTACCTTCATAGGAGCTACCCTTCAGACTGAGGTCCTTCATCAAGTTGGTTGTGGAGAAACATCAAATCAATAAGGAACTCTCTGCTGATCAACTCCAACACCTATTCCACACTTTATTCCTTTCTGACCTCTCAAGACCCCCAAATTCTGTCTCTCTTATTTGATACCTACCACTGCCCCTCCCCCAGCTTTCTGAGTGATAGGAGACTGAACTCAGTTGCAGGGCAGGGGAAGAGTGACACAGATCAGCTACAAATTTCTTAAGATGCATCTGTAAAACAGCATCCTCAATCTTATCATTTCTTTGGGGTACTCTGTGTCCTGGCTGCAGAACAGCACAGGACCTGATGGAGGACCCACCCAGAGACAGGAAGAAACACACAAACACATTACATGAGTTCCATATTAACTTTGCCAATGGGGCAGCAACCAAGGCTAGTGCCTCACCTGTGAGATTTCTTTCCACTTACTCCATGAGCATCTTGTGCTCACATAGTTATATCCATTTAGTCTCCTCCATTAAATTGTGAGTTCCTTAACTGTGGACTATATTTTTGCCTCTCTTTAGACTCACAGCATTTAAGATAGTACCTGGCACATAGTAAGTGCTTAACAATGCCTGTTGACTTAAATTCCAGTTTGGTTCATAAAGCAGAACTCAATCATGCAAACATATATTTTTCCCTGACTCATATAGGCTGAGTCTCCAAAACATATGTCCAATGTGCTGCTCTCACTGTGTTCACCTATCACATAACCTTTGCTAGGTTTCCCAAGGAGGGAGAGTGGTATAATGGATAGAGCTCTGTCACTGAAGCCAGGAGAACCTGTGCTGATCTCTCTTCTCTGACACATATGGGCTGTGTGACCCTGGGCAAGCCTCAATATTTCAGGTACCTCTGTAAGGCTAAAAAAGATGCCAACCTTCAGTAGTAAAAGAAGGGATCAGAAAAAAATCAAAGACATATAGCAATGAAATCATAGATCCAATCTCTATCCCTAAGTCAAATTGGGCACAAAAAAAATGGATCATGGTACCATGGATCAAATGCAGCTAAAACCCTTGTCTTTGCTTATTTTACCAAGACAAACTTGACTTGAATAGTAAATGTGCACTCCTGTCCCCTGACACCTCAACTTTGTATTAATGTTCACCACAAAGAGATGTTGAGATATGGAGGCTCAGTGAAACATAATTAGGAATGGCTATAGGTAGGCCTAAATAGTCCTTCTGTTTATAACATTTTATACCTTTTTAAAGACAAGATCACACTTCAGTTGCTCATAAGAAACTTAGTAATGAGGGTACAAGTCTGTTCTGAAAACTCTTAAGATATTGGAAATGACCCTTCCTGGAGTGATAAATCCAGCATGTGGGCCCGTCTCGCTGGAAGGGGATCTTATTACCTCATTTGTCTACTAATAAGTGTGTCTTTGGAGGGTCTTTTAAATATCGCTGATGAGGTGAGTGATAAAAGGAGACCATTACTGCCTGATCATGTTGAGTAACTTGCCATCGTTAAAGTAAACTCTCCAGAGGTTTCCCAGTTTATATGAAAATGACATACAAGGGCCAGAAGGGTCTATTTTTATTACAAAACAGAGAAATCATGGCCATTTTTTTTTTAAAAATTCTGCTTCCCCTCTCACCATCTCTTGTAGTCCAGTTAGTTGGTGATGTCAACTTTTGCCCAGTTCCCTTCTCTATGGACTGCTTTGATTGCTTTGTGGAAGGATCTGGCCTTTTCTTGGGACCAATGTAGCAGAAAGGTTATAGGGGAAATTCAACTACACTCCCAACCACTTCTCTGGGTAGTTCTTTCACTCCAGTATATATATATAAAAACCATGAACAACTAAACACTTGTAGAGAACAAAGACACTTTAACATTAGATAGTACCACCCTTCACATGCAAAAATTCCAACGTATTAACAAATATGGTCAGATAGTCAACACATTAAATTCCATTGCACAGATTGAGAAAAGAGGCCTAGAGAGGTTGTGTGACTACCGATAGTTTGCAAGGCAAGTCCACTAAGAGAACTGAAATAAAATCTGATGTTTAGATAGTGCATGAAGGCTTGCCAAGTAACTTCATGTATATTATTTTGTTAGGTCTCACAACTCTGTGAGGTCCTTACTAAAGGATTCATTAGCCCCTTTTTATAGATATAAATTGAGGCTCAGAGAGGGTAAGTAGTTAGACTTGGTTCACACCAGAATTTAGATTTGAACTCAGGGCTTTTTGACTTCTAGCCAGCATGCCATCCTCTGTCTCTCTCTCTCTCTCTCTCTCTCTCTCTCTCTCTCTCTCTCTCTCTCTCTCTCTCTCTCTATTTATATATATATATATATATATATATGTATATATATATATATAATATATATATATACACATATATATGTGTGTGTGTGTGTATATATATATACATATATAGAGAGAGAGGTGGGGGGGTGAGGGAGAGAGAGCCATCTATCTATACCCCTAGTATATCAAGGGCTAAGATAAACTAAACTAGAGAGAGCAAAATAGATGATGAAAGCTCCATGCAAACTCTAAGATTGGTCCCAAGAAAAGGCTCTAGATAAAGCCCAGGTAGACTGACTTCTCTTCTGCTCTATATCTGCTAGACCTCACTCCCTTTAGGATCCTGACTTTAAAGTTACTTCAATTTATTTGATTAGATACGTTCCTGAAAAGTTCCAAAGAAAAGCAGGCTTTTTTATAATTAAGTAACTGCATAATTTGCCCAAAGGAAGTCCATGACCTACCTTTTTATAAAGTGAATGATTCTTGTGCAGAGAAAAGAGTCATTCTTTAATTTATCTTAGAAGAAGTGAGATGAATTAAATTTGGAATCAGAGGAGCTGGATTCAAAGCCCAGTTCTTCTACTTACTAGTTTTAAGATCCTGGACAAGTTACAAATTCACTGAGCCTTAGTTTCCTTATCTGTAAAATGAAGAGTGTTGACTAGATGACTCCCAAGGCCCCTTCCATTTCTTAATCTATAAACTGTTTTTAAAATCCATATTTATGTTGATGAAAACAGGGGCTCACCAATATTGACTTTGCTACAGACAATTAATTCCTGTTTTGGCTATCAGAAAAGCATTAACCAGAAGAATCGTTGGCTATTGGCAGGCTGTTACTTTAGTAGGCACTATCTTCAGTTGGCGTGAAGCAAAGTTTAAGAAATTATCCACATTAATCTCATTCAGGATGTTTTGCACCCATGGTGGTTAGTGGATAGAGCACTGGGCTTGGAATCAGGGAAGACTCATCTTCACCAGTTCAA
>CM053622.1:236577528-236594996 GCA_028646595.1 Phalanger gymnotis
CTCTCTCCCTCTCTCTCTCTCTCTCTCTCTCTCTCTCTCTCTCTCTCTCTCTCTCTCTTCTCTCTGTCTCTGTCTCTTTCTTCCTGCCCCTTCTCATGCCACTGATATGGGAGATTCCTAGTGTGTAGAGGCTGGCACACCTATGATCTCATAACTAGTTTGCTTCAGAAGGAGGATTTGAACCAAGAGGCAGAAAAGGGGCAACATTAATTAAATCTGGAATCTCTATGCCTTTTAGGTATAAACTGCTCTTCTACCTGGGCAGCAACTCACAACACTGGTTTATCTTTTTTGATCCACACTAAATTTTACAGACGTTAACATAAGACTAGATTGCTCCTTACTCTTTGAGATATCCTCATGAACGATGCCTAACTTACTGGTAGTCACCTAGAAGTGAAATGCTCCGAGCTCTTTCTCTGACCTGGATATGTCATTATTGCGCTACCCTTGGAAAAGTAACTTTAAAGCATTCTGCTTCAATCTCTTTTGATAAATGTTGTTGTTGATATCTTTGGGTCATTTTTCAGTTGTATCTGACTTTTTGTGACCCCATTTGGGGTCTTCTTGGCAAAGATACTAGACTAGTTGCCATTTCCTTACTCAGGTTGTTTTACAAATGAGGAACTGAGGCAAACAGGTTAAGTGACTTGCCCAGGGTTACATAGCCGGTAAATGTCTGAGGCTGAATTTGAACTTGTGAAGACGAGTCTTCCCGATTCTAAGCCCAGTGCTCATCCATTGTGCCACCTAGCTGCCCACTTTTGAGGAGACATAAGTAATCTTGCCAGGCATCTCTCTGCCTCGTGGAGGGTAATGAATTAAAGTCAATAGAATATTTTGAAATGTTGGGGTGGGGGTGGGGAAGAAGCTAAAGCAGTCCTTCACTGTAGGAATAAAGAAAAATAGGAAAGGGGAGAGACATGGGGAATAGGAAGCTTCTTGCCAAATGGGGTTGGAAACAGGAAAAGAACCCCAACCTCAGAACATGACGTCATGAAAGAGTTGGGTTTCACTTGAACGAACATGCCCCTCATATTACTTTCTGCAGTATTACAGTTCCCAAATAAACATATAAATCAACTGCAGAATTACTGTAGAGTTACTTCCAATATCACACTCTCTTCTCTTGCCAAAACAAATTCCAAATGAAAGTATAAATTTGCAAGACAGCTAATTCTTTATTTCTTTCATGACTTTCTCTCCAAAAATTAAACTATAACACCCCCAAACCTTAACAAAATTAAACATGTTGTAAGACAGAAGGATATTTTGTGTAAGATTTTCATAAAAGATGGTTTTCTACTTGAAGTTGAACAGAAAAACATATGAAAAAACTATGTTAAGTGCAAATATGAATAATGATATTACTGAAAGACACACATGCATATATATGATACTATAATCAGCCTCACAGTGGCAAGTGCTGTGAGTAAAAATTCAGGAAATTTACACATTAGGTCTCATTAAGGGATGTTTAAAAATGATAGCTCCTTAAGAGGAAAGCAGTAGGAAAATGATAAAATGCGACTAAGATTTCCAGCACCTATCTCCCCCTCCAGATGTGCTACAATGAGGCAGTTTCTTAATCTCAAAGGGGAGGTAAGTTTTCTTTCTCTGTTTCTTCTATGCACTGAGACAAATTCTCCTAGGTGTGAGGAGATTATGGGCTGACCATCTGACCTATGAATTATACCCCTAGAACCTAGCACAGTTCTAGCACATGGCACAAATGTAATAGATGTTTGTTGACTGATTAGTTGAATGAATGTTCCTTGAAATACCACCCCACCCCAGCCCCTTCTTGATCTCAATCTGTCAGAAGTGGAACAAGGAAAGCAGTGGAATATAGTTGTTATTTTTTTTTTTTAAAAAAAAAGGGCTGACTAAAGAGTCTTACAGCTTGGAACTGGGTTCAAATTTTCCCTCTGCTATTAGCTTTGTAACCTTGGACAAGGTGATTCCTGCCTCTGGACCTCATTTTTTTTTTATCTGTAAAATGGAAAGGTTGGACTTGATGGCATATGAGGCCCTTTCTAGCTCTAAATCTATTGATGTCAAAATTGTCTTGATACAAGGGGAAATATCCAAACTTTATTAAAGTATAGGCCCAGGGAATTATTTTCAGGTAAACATTTATAGGATCTTAAATCTAGAGATCATAGAGATCATCTAATCCAACCACACCATTTTATGTACAAAGAAACTGAGGCCCAGGGAAGTTAAGTGTCTTGCCCAAAGTCACAAAGACAATAAGCATCAAAGGCAGGCTTTGTCTATATAGCCAGTGCCCTTTTCTCTGTGCTACACTGCCTCCAACATGGTACTCAATTATAAAATATGCTTTTTATCCATCACAGGCTAAAACAAATTAAAATATAACTAATTTTAAGAACTTAGTTTTTTAAATGACTTGTAAATTTCTACTTTAAAAATGAGACACCAAGCAGTCAAATTTTTGTGTTGGCAATAACCAGATATAGATAGATAGATAGATAGATAGATAGATAGATAGATAGATAGATAGTCAATTTTCATGATCTTTTTCTTTATACAGATAATAAGTTAACCCCAAATGACCAAAACAGATGAAAAAAAGAGGAAGATTAATGATAATACTGTGTCACAGAAATGAAGATGTATGCTATAAGTGAATTCTGCACTTGGCAAGCACTATAACAATGAATACCTTAAAACTAAAAAATGATACCATGGGATCAAATTATACATAAAACTACTTTTTTTCAGATGTTAGAGTGTGCCTGGGCACACCTATCATACCCTGAAAAGGAACTTATGCCAATTACATAGCTCTGGCATGTGACTACCATAAAAATGTACTTCATCCTGCTCCTAGTGTGTGTCTTTAAGCATATGTGGAAAAAGTACTTCTGCCTCATTAGTTAGTGTCAGTAATTGTTCAATAAATGCTCTGGCAGCCCCCAATGTAGACTCAAGTCAAGATAAGTCTGTTTTGTTTTGTATTTTTTCCCTAACCTGGCCAGTGCCTAGAATTCAGGGTTATTTCCACCAACCTGAAGTAAACCTATCTGAAGGAAGAAAAGGGCCATCCATTGCTCTCGCACGTCTAGGAGGGGACAAAACAAGCAGCTTCCTCCTTCAAACAATCCAAATAGAGTCTCTGGAGCAGGAGAGATGATGTGATATAGTGGAAGAGCACTGGTTCTTCTGCACTCAGAGTACCCAGGTTTGAATCTTACCTTTGATACCTACCATGAGCTTGGCTAAGTGATTTAACTTCTCTGGGCTTAAATTCCTCATGTGTAAAATGAAGGGTCTGGATAAGAGGGATTGTAAAGTCCCTTCCAGCTCTTCATCTCTGTTTCTATGGATATACTGCCTAAGCAATTTATTCCACATAATCCACATCCAAATGTCTTGCTCTTATATAACTTGATTTCTCCAAATATCTGTGATTTCATCATTGTAGACACTCTGTCCATGAGCAATACATTTCCATGCCCTACCTCAGAAGTGTCCAACACCCCCCCATGTCTGCCATGTCTTGTAGCTGATTAAAATGTATTTGGGAAATATTTAACAAAATTAATCAAAATACAGTAAAAGATAACATTACATTTAAAAACTCTAGTCAGTGTGTGATTTAGTTTTGTAATTATATATGATATATAATATATAATTATATAATAACTAATTAACCTTTAATTATTATTTAGTGTTTCTATTTAACACTATTGCCTTAGTTGATCATATTCATGTATTACTGTAGCTGAAATAGGCCATTAATTAGTGACCCTCTGATGATGAGGTTTTCCAAACTTAGCAAGGCTCATGCTATGCAAACTCTGTGAAGGGAAGAATGGTATCCTTGCTAAACCTTATCTCTCCTCTAGTACCAATCACCAGCACACTTCCTGCCTGCAGGAAGGCTTAATAAATGTTTATTGAATGGAACTAAATCCATCCAGGACAAGGACAGTGTACCATTCATTTGTGTCCCCAGGGCTTAGTACAGTGTCTTCCACATAATAAATAAGTGCTTAATAAATGTTTGTTGAATTGAATTGTGTTGTGTGCAGGGCCAATGCAAATTTTGAAGGGTGGGGAACATTTTTGCAACTAGAAGCTTGGGGAATGAATTTGCAAGGCTAAACTAATTAATATCCTTCTGCTCAGCAAGCCTGTTCCTTCGATTCTATTTTCAAATTGTCTTAAATATCTGGAGAAATGCATCCTGCTTGGAAGGAGTATACTCTCAGAATATTTCTCAGAGTATAAAGCACACCCTTCCATTTGGGGGCCACTTCTAATTTTATTTATGGAAAGTACAATAGAAGGGGTGGGGTCTAGGAATTTTAGCAATGTGTCACTTCTGTGGCCAAAGAGACAGAGGCATACACATTTTGAACAGCAATAATTAATGTAGATTGTCTGATAACTATATAATTATTAGCACCCCCTCCTCCCTTTTTTACCACTGCCATTGTGACTGCAGAATCTGAAAGGAGCCATATAGAAACAAGGACTGTTTCATATGTTTTTCTATTACATGGAGAACCATCATGGAAAAAAAAAGGTAAATTATTTAGTAACCAAGCCTCTGGCAACGAGCCTTTCCATCCTAAGCTAGTCTGGTCCTCAGTTAGCAGACACAATTCACTAAGAGGCCAATGCTCAAACAAAGTCTCTCTACCATCAAAGAAGCTGAAAAAGCTTATGCTGTTTTGCCCTAGCCTTCAAGAACCTAGAGTCATTTCCATAGCACAAGGACACATCTGAGCATCACTTTTGTAGAGGTTCTTTGGAAAGAGGCCAATAAAAGAGTTGGTTTCTTTCATTTATTCACCAGAGCATCAGTGCACAGAAGGAAAAGGCCCCAAATTTCATTTCATTGGATACTTGATTGACCTTGAAGAGCTCAAAGTGCATAGAAGCAAACATATTTATATGGGAAAATGAAGTTCATGTCCAATTTCTGGAATGCCCTCCATATTGAGACATTTGGCAACTTCAGTGGGAAAGTAAGTGGAGGAGATTTCAAGATTATATTGAAAAATATAGCTTTAGAAGAAGAAACAGCAAGGAAATACAAAACAAAGATGTATAAATACTCACGTCAGTATATCATGAGTATTTTCTGTGAGAAGAGTACAAAATTATTAGATAAGGCAACTACTAAACAACACTGTAAAAATTAAATAAAATCAACTATATTTTAACAGGAAGTAAATCACTTCTAATGGATGATGTGGGCTTCTCTTCAGAATCATTTGTAGACAGCCAGATCAAGCAGAAATAAATACCAGTTAGTAGAATGAATATGAGAAGACTTTGCCTGTGATTATGGTAGATCCAATCTAACCTGTTTAAACAAGCCATTCATTCTGAAGAATGGGAAATGGACAAAAATAAAGATATAACTCTATCACTATGTGTTTGAGAAATTTAAGCGCAATGAGGGAGCTAACAAAAATTACTATAAACTGCTTCAGTCAAATGTTACTTCATCTCCTTGCCAACCAGAAAGTTATGGTAGCCAAGGGCAACACTATTTTAGATTACTGGTTCATTTACAAAAAGTTAGGGAGAATGAATGTGAAAGATAATAAGTAATACTGCTCATAAAATAGCAAAAAAGTAATTGAGTAAAAATTGAGCCTCTTGATAATGTAGCAGAAGACCAAATTGAGTGCGATCATCCCAATAATATTTATTGAATGAAACTAGAAGGGCAACAAATCTGAAATACCAGATTTGTATTGGAGATGTATTTCTTTTTATGTAGTTTTCAATTACGTGTAAAAATAATTTTTAACATTTTTTTAAAAATGTTAAGTTCCAAATTCTCTCCCTTCCTCCTCCTTCCCCCGCACCCCCACCCCGTCACCTCCACTTCATTGAGAAGGCAAGCAATTTGATATAGGTTATACGTGTATTTCTATTGCAATCTGTTCTCTATTAATGTGACAATAGTAGAATCGTCACATTTGAACTCTTGCCACTTCAGTACCCAATATACTGTGTGAGGAAGAAGCAGATGTTTAAGAAGAGAGGACTTAAGGAAAAACATTAAAAGGTCTGAAGGATATGAAGGGCTGTCATATGAAAGAAAGATTAGAATTATTTTCCTTGGCCCCAAAGAACAGAACTAAGAGTGATGGTGGAAGTTAAAGAGAGTCAAGTTTCAACTCAACTTAAGGAAATGTTTCCTAAGAATTAGTTATCTAAAAGTAAAATGATCTGACCATTTGCCATGAATATTATAGAAAAGATTGCTGTTCAAGTATAAATGACCTATAAGGTCTTTCTAACTCTGAGATGCTATGGTTTTTTAAGGATAAAGTAAGGAATGGTGTCCAAACTTGACTAAATACACACAGAATTAATTGATACTAGAGGCAATATATTTCAAAATCATTAAAGGATTGACGATTTATGTATCTCAAAGAGTAGAAGATTACAAAAGAAAAGAAACTATCATGGATCACTGCTGGTATTATTGCCATGAATAAAAAAGGCAACAAAAACTTCCACAACTATTGACCCATATATCTACTTTCTTACCTCTGTTGTGAGGTTGGTCACACACTATAGATATCTTTAATGAAACATGAGAAAGGAAAAGGCAAGGTTTTATTAACAATTTTCCAGAGTAAACCATATTGTCTAGTCAGTCAATAAAAAGTACTAGGCCCTGAACTAAGCATTGGGAATACAAATATCAGAAGAAAGTCCTTTTCCTCAAGAAGATTACATTCCTAATGGGGTGCTGTTGTTGTTTTTGAATTGTTCAGTCTTGTCCAATTCTGTGACACCATAGACCATGGCACACTAGCCCCTTCTATCTTCCACTATCTCTCAAAGTCTGTCCAAGTTCATGTTCATTGTTTTTCATGACACTGTCTATCCATCTCATCCTCTGTTCTCTCCTTTTCCTTTTGCCTTCAATCTTTCCCAACATCAATGTCTCTTCCAATGAGTCCCATCTTCTCTTTATGTGACCAAAGTATTTAAGTTTCAAGTTCAATATTTGATCTTCCAGTGAAAAGCCTGAATTAATTTATTTAAGTATTGACTGATTTGATCTTTTAATTTCATAACTGCAGTCACCATTTGCAGTGATCTTTGAGCCCAAGAATATAAAATCTGACACTGCTTCCATTTTTTTGTCCCTCTATTTGCCAGGAAGTAATAGGACCAGTTGTTAATATTGTAAGATTTTTTTTGATGAAGACCACACACAAAAAGAAGATGAAATGGGTGGGGGAGATAGGGGAGGAAAGGAAAGTATTAGACACAGGAGCATTATAAAGAAAATTTGGGAGACTAAGGAATAGAGCCTGGAAAGGAATGAATAAAAGGCTGGCCTGGGAATCCTCCTTAAAGTAGATGTTCTAGAGGAACTAACCTATAAGAGGGAGAAGTTACAGGGGTAGAGATTACAACTATTGTCACAATCATACATTTGACTGAGAAAGGTAGAGAAGATGTTGTCTCACTGTATATGGGCTTAAACAAATGGGCTTAAATTCAGCCATAGAATCTTTCAAGGAAGGTATGTCCCATGCATAGATTAAAACCAAACAAAACTCTCTGAGATTATATATACATATATATGTATACATACATATATATGTATATATACACATACATATACACATGTACATATTATATATATACATAATCATATAGTCAAATTTGTTTAATTTGCCATCAAGGAGCAACATAAAATAAGACATGAAACAGAGGTTCATACGCTAATAAAAGTGTCTGGCATTGTCTCATGTAAAGTCCCAAAAGAAAAGGGCTTCCCTATAAAATTCAACAGTATCTAGATATTCCTATTTATAAATGGCATTGTGTTACATGGATAGAGATTCAGAATATTATAGGGCCTCTTCAGTCTTCTCAAAGATGTGCCTATCCATACAAACAGGAAAAACAGTGGATGAAGAATACCTTTTACATAGATTATGGTATGCAGTGAAGTAAGCAGCACATTCAGTTATTCTATCACTATACACGTCTTGGAAGGGCACTGAAGATGAGCAAATAAACTAGGCCCAGGAATGAATGAGAACAATTTGGATCCTATTTGGGAAACTGCACACTTACAATCACTTGTAAGCTATTCTCCTGATGAAGCTATATAATTGAAATCTCAACAAACATTTCAATGATTACTTATAAAGTACCTATCATGCACACAGAGAGGACAGAAAAAAAAACAAATAATCCTCTTCCTCAGAGTGCTTAGGTTCTTTTAGAGATGTAAAACATACATACGCACCACACACACACACACACACACACACACACACACACACACACACATAATGGAGTCAGGAAGACTCATCTTTGTGAATTCAAATCTGGCCTTAGACACTTAGTAGCTGTGTGACCCTGGGCAAATCATTTAGCCCAATTTTCCTCAGGTCCTCATCTGTAAACTGAGCTGGAGAAGGAAATGACAAAACACTTTGGTATCTTTGTTAAGAAAACCCCAAATAGGGTCACAAAGAGTTGTACATGACTGAAAAATGACTGAAATATACAGATAATACAAAATAAAATGAACCATGAGAGAACACTAGAAATTTGAATGATCTGGGAAAGCAGCACAAAGAAATGGCATCTGATCTAAGCCTTTATAGAAAATAACAATAATTGACATTTAATATTTCTAAGTTTGAAAATATTTTATATGCATCATTTTATTTAAACCCTTTGAATTACTACTAGTACCCATTTTACAAATGAAGAGATGGAAGAGCATGGAAATGAAGGTATTTCCCCTAGTCATACATTAAGTGTCAGAAGTAAGAGTCAATATTACAAGTTTAGTACTCCATCTTCTATGCTATGATGTGTCTGAAGGGTAAATATAAGGAGATATTTCATTCTAGGTATGAGGGATGGCTTACATAGGTAAATATAGATGGAGATCATGGAATGTTATAGATAATGATTGTTATAACTGGGTCATAGTATATTATCACTAATAACTTACATTGATATGATATAATCAAAATCTGAAGAAGAGATAGCAGGCAACAAGAGCCAGGCAAGTCAAACCACCATGAATAACATCACCACCATCGCCTTGCCCACCCTCTCCCCTAAGACTCTAATGTCAGTCTTAGCCCGGAACATTAAATCCAAGAGCCTTTGGAACAATAATTGCCTCTCAAACCACAGGACCTGCTTTCAACCCAGCTCTGTGGCCATCAGTGAGGGGAGAATTCATTGTGGACAAAGGGTGAACGTTCTTCACCACCAGCAGTATTTACTGCTAATTGCCACCAATAAGTAGATGAACACAGAAATCTTGAGAGTGGCAGAACCCCACTCCTACCCTCCCAAACCCAAATCCTGTTCCCAGTCATTATCCAGAGAAGCAACTCTATAGGAAAGAGATCAGCCATGCTAACCAACTTCCAACCAGCTGCCACCCACAGAGAAAGCAAGCCAAGCTTGCTGAAACATCAAGATACTCTGAGTGAGAGTTGGGAGGCAGCATGTGCTAGACAAGTCAACTCGTCACTACTACTTTCACCATCATCTCCCCTCATATCCTCAGGAATAGCAATGCTTCCAGCTCAATTCTTACCGCTATTATCCTAGGAAGCCACCCCTGTGGAGATGCAGCCTGTTAACTACTCATGTAGGTGCTACAGACACAGCTATTGAGGGCCCAGAAAAGAAGATTCTTGACCACATGGTCCATGGTGCTGTCAAATGGTTCAACATCAGAAAAGGACATGATTTTATTAGTGGAAATGAAAAAAGAGACATTACTATCTGCTTTACCATTGCATCTTAAGAACTATTGGACCTTTCCATCTGACTTGTAGCTGAAATTTTCTATATATGTTGTTTCCCCACTAGAATGTGAGCTCCCTAAAGGACACACATGTACAAAAATATTTATAGCAGTTCTTTTTGTGGTTGCCAAGAATGGGTAATTGAGGGGATGTCCATCAATTGGAGAATGGCTGAACAAGTTGTGATATATGAATGTAATGGAATACTATTGTTCCATAATAAATGGTAAGCAGGCAGACTTCAGAAAAACCTGGAAAGATTTGCATGAACTGATGCCGAATGAAGTGAGCAGAACCAGGAGAACACTGTACACAGTAGCAGCAAAATTGTTTGATGACCAACTTAGTTCTTTTGAGCAATGCAATGATCTAAGATCAGGGCTGTCTAAAATACAGCCCACAGGCCGCATGACGCATACAATGCGATTTTATGCAGTCCGCCTGTGGGTTTTAATTTTCATGAGTGAAAAAATAAAATAAAAATTTGCATGGAATGCATATTAGATTTTTTAAATTCCATCACTAATAAATAATCTCATTGATGTTAATTTTCTTTGGTGTTTTTAAGCACTATTATGGACAGAACACATCGCACAGAATTTTCAATCAATCTGTGGGATGCTTTCCATCTGTACGATGCAGACTAGTCAGTATGCACCTACCTTTATACTGTTGTGCTGTCACTTTGTTGTTTTATGTTTGATTTCGCTCTTTGTGTCTTTGCCTGTCATATTGATGACACGCGTTCCCCCACTTTCTCTTAGTGTACTGTATTTTTTATTCTAGGTGCGGCCCTTGGATAATAATTTTATTTTAATGTGGCCCTAAGATAACCTAAGGTTGAATAGCTCTGATCTGAGACAATTCCAAAAGACTCATGATGGAAAATGCTATCCATATCCAGAGAAAGAACTGTGGAATCTGAATGCAGATTGAAGCATACTATTTTCTTCTTCTTTTGTTGCTTTTTGTTTTTTCTTTCTCATGGTTTTGAAAACTAAAAAATAATAATTTTTTTAAAAAAAAGAATGTGGGCTCCCTAAGAGCAGAGACTGTCCTCCTTTTCTATTTCTATTCTCAGTGTTTAGCATAATGCTTTGCACAAGTAAGTCCTTACTAATTTTTTCATTCACTCGTGTAAAAAATTGACAACTCTATCTCAAAAAAAGATGGAGAACTATTAGCAACCATATGAAACACTGTTCCAAATCACCCATATGAAAATCAAAACAATTCTGAGTTTTTACCTCACCAATAGCAAATTGATAAAGATGACAAAATATGGACTCCTTGAGAGTAGGAATTGCTTCATTCATTGACTTTGCATCCCTAGTAACTAGAATAGTTTCTGGTACATAGCAAGTGCTTAATAAATACTTGACTGATTGATCAATTGATATCAATGTTGGTGGGATTCCACAAAAGTGAGCAAACTAATGTATTGTTGATGGAGCTGTGAATTGGTCAAATCATTCTGGAAAGCAATAAAGTAACAGAAATATGAACGCACATTAGCTTAAGAATTCTACTGTTAGGCACATACTCCAAGGAAGACAATGACAAAAAGAAAGATCCCAAACACACCAAACAATTCGTAGCATCCCTTTTTGTAGTAGCAAAGACCTGGAAATAAAACAAATGACACATGATTAAAGAAAGGTTAAATGAATTGTGTTGCATGGATGTAATATAGTATTATTGCCCTATAAGCAAAGCAGAACATGATAAATACAGAAAAGCACTAGGACACATGAATTGAGATAAAGTGAGGTAAGCAAACCCAGGAAAATAATATATAAAATGACTACAACAATGTAGATAGAAAGACCAAAACAATATATAATTTTCTCAATATTATAAAAATATAATGACCAAGGTTGTATAAAAGGAAGAAAAATTTTTAAAAGCATTTCTTTCGCTTTTTTGCAAAGGCAAGGGATGATGGGTATGGAACACTGCATATAATGTAAAACTTTTTCCATGAATTGGTTAGTTTTGCTATACTGTCTTTCCCTCTTCTGGGGTGGGGTAGAATCTTTGTTATAAACAATAGTTCTCTGAGGGGGAGGGGAAAGCAATATGTTTGAAGTTTGGGTGATGTAAAAATAAAATGTATGAATAAACATTTTAAAAGTATATATTAGCAAAGACATGTATTAGGAAATGGAACTGGGCTAACCGTGTATTAATAGGAAGAATAACAAATTGGCAGAGAAGACAAACAGAGGACAAAAAGAACCAGAAGAAGGCCTCCGGTAGCCTAGGTTTATCCTCTATGGAAGGTTATGGAAAGGCATAAATAATAACTACATAGATGACAAAATGTAGAAGAGATGTTATCAATCAATCACAAGCATTTATTAAGTACCTTCTATGAACCAGGCACTGTGCTACGTTCTGGAGATACAGAGTCAAGAAACAAAACAATTCCTGCCATCGATGATAGTTCAGTCCTTCAGGGGAGACAACACATACATATAATAGTGTGTATGAAATATAATAACTCATAATAATTAACATTTACATAGCTCTTCAAGGTTTGCCATATAATATATATGCATGTACACACACACACACACACACACACACACACACACACACGCACAAATTTGCATATGTGTGTGTTATCTTATTTGGTCTTCACAACAACCCTGTATGGTAAGTTCTATTATTTTTCCCATTTCACAGATAAGCAAAGTGAGACTGGTCGAGATCAAGTGATGGCAAGTATATGAGGAAGAATTTGAACTCAAGTATTCCTGGTTCCAAGTTCGGTGCTGTCTACTACATTACTGAGCTGCCTTCTCATATACAAAATAAATGTAAAGTCACTTGTGGGGAGGGGTGGGGGAAGGGTTGCTGGGAGAAGGGGTAGCTACAAGGATCACAAATGGCCTCTTGCAGAAGATGATAACTGAACTGAACTTTGAAAGGAAACTAGGAGTTTCTATAGGGCAGCAATGAGGAGGAAGTATCTTTAGGCAAGAGGAACAGCCAAGACAAAAGCACGGAGCTGGGCACTGAAGTACCATGTGAGTGAACAACGAGAAATCCAGTTTGTTTTTGCCATAGAGCACACAAAAAGGAATATTGTATGCAAAAAAAGGCTTAAAAAAGTAGTTTGGAGTCAGGTTGTAATAGGTTTTAAATGCCAAACAGACATTTTACTAGGTAATCTAGAGCCTCTAGAGTATATTGAGTAGGGAAGTGAACTTGTACTTTCAGTATCACTCTGACAACCACGTGAATATTGGATTGGAGAGAGAGAAGAGATGTGAAGCAGGGTGAGCAATTAGGAGCTATTGCGATAGTCTAATAAATCAATAATGAACAATTCCACATTGCAAAGGCAAAGAGCCTGGAGCTGGAGCATCATTTGTGCTCCAAGGATAGTATGGCCAGAAAACAGAGTACAAAGTCAGGAATAAATTATAAAAACAATAAGCAAATAAAAATTGGAAAAATAGGAGAGTTCAAAATTTTGAAGAGCTTTAACTGCCAAATGGAGGACTTCAACAGAGGAGGCCACTGGAATTTCTTAAATAGTGATAAGTGATGTGATATTTAGACAGCTGGATTGGACTAAAGAGGGGCTTGAAACAGCAAGACCAAAAAAGGAGGCTTTTGTAATAGTCTAGGTGAGAGGTGATGTGGGCCTAAACTAAGATGATTGCATCAGTGGAGAGAAGGGGTTGTATATTGGATGTGTCATAGAGATAAAATCTGCAAGATCTGGCAACTTATTGGATATATGCTGTGAGAGTAAGGAGCTGAGAGTGACACCCAGGTTGTAAACCTGGGTCACTAGGAGGATGGCAGTACCCTCAATAGTAATAGGGAACTTGGGAAGGGGATAGGTTGGGGAAGAGAGGAAAACAACAATTACTGTTTTGGACTTGTTGAGTTTACGATGGCTCCAGAATTTCCATTTGAAATGTCTGATGAGCAGTTACCAACTTTTCAAGCAGAGCTCACCAGAGAGACCGGGGCTGGATATATAGATCTAGGTGTCATATGCATAGAGATAATCACTGAACCCATGGATACTGATGAGGTCATCAAGTAACAGAGTATAGCCACATATGTAAAGGGGTGGAGAGGGGAACATCCACAGTTCGTGATAATGACAGCAATAAACAACCAGCAGTGAAGACTGATGAGTGGTCAGAAAGACAGGAGGAGAATGAGGAGAGAACAGCATCATGAAAATCCAAAGAGAAGAGATTATATAGGAAGACAGGGGTGCTTAAGAGTGTAAAATTCATGGAAAGATTATAGAGGATGAAGACTAAAAAGAGATCATTAGATTTGGCAGGTAGATCATTGGTAACTTCAGAGAGAAGAGTTTGAGTCCAAGTGAGAGATGATAAGGTTCTGAAATAAAATGGTGTCAGTGTAAGCAGAGAAAAGAGGACAGATGAAACAGAGAGTATAGATCAATGTTATGGATATCATAGAATCAATAAGACTCTACAACATACGTGAGATTAGAGTGAGGAAGAGCCAAAGGGCACTCTAAGGCTGAAACCTTGGGGAGTAGAGGAATAGCAGTATCTTTGACAGAAAAAGGGAAGCTAATAGATGGATAATCTATGCTGAGGAGACTGTAGGTCCAAAAAAGTGTCAATGATGATTTCAAAAAATACATTGCAATCTCCTGTTAGTATTATTTAAGGGGCTTAACTACTAAAAAAAATCCAACCATATTTTAACTGATAAATTTCTAGAATTTTAAATATCCTAGGACTCCCAAACATTTAGTGAGAAATAGGTTTATTAAAATTCTGTTCTTTTAAATATTCAGGAAGATGGCATCTGACTTGATTTTTAATTTTGTAAATTTATTTATGATATTTATATTAAAATACATTGGCATAGATACTGTTCTGCAAATGGAGTTACTGATTTGCCTCTATTTTTCACGGAGCAGAAAATTTTCTTTGATGTCCATTCAAGTCACAAAAATAAAGAAGTGTCACTCCCAGTATAAAGCAATGCCCAAGTCTGACTAAGTTCATTTTTGTCACAGTAAAGAAAATAAACTTGAGTTCCAAACATTACAAGTGACAAAACATTTTATAAAGTGCTCATTTTGTGTGGGGGATGCACCTGAAACATTCTACCTTAACATAAATGGAAAAGCTAAAACAAAGTCAAGATTTATTTACTGTATTTTTTCCTTGCCTATTATAACCAAACACAACACATTGGTTAAAGAGAGGCCTGAGGTTCTACTGTCCACCTTAATAACTGCCCCCCTCCTGGAATACCCACCCAGGCCTTATCATCACGGAAAATGCCAACATGCTTGAGTTTTTCTTTTCTAAATAAGAGAAAAAGTTTCAACTGAGGATTTAAATCCCTCAGAAGGCAAAGGTCTTTTTTTGGCAAAACTTACATATTTCCTTTGTGGCCAATTAGTGACAATTTCACTTTCACAAGACAGCCGTCTTCCTGTCCAATTTGACAAGGCACAGCAAGAAAATTGGCACTCAACTCAGTGTCAGTGGTAGTCCAAGATCCCACCACTATTAAGAAAGAAAAAAAAGGTAGGAGGGGGGAGGATGGATGAAAACTGGAACAGATTCCCTGAGCGCAGGCCAGTCCCGTCTCTACTGGAGCCGAGCCATGACAAGACCAAACCTTAGAAAATCCTGGGAAGTGATTTGTCCTGGTGTGTTCTTTTCAGTTTGGGCCTCTTCTCACTGGTTAACTCCAACATCTTCTAAATAATTAGTTTCAACTCAGGGATGAGACACAATATTCTGAGTCTTAATTTTATCTACTTAGAGAACTCTGTACAAATTATGTCCCTCACCACATACCTTTTGTAAATAAACCAATGAAATCAGGGGAGGAGTCAGGGCACCTGCCCACCAAGCTACCCAAGTAAACCTCTGTGTGGTTATGTGCCATAACCTAGTTATAGTTCATTCAACCATCAATGAGTATTAAACACTTACCATGTGTCAGGTCCTGGGCTAAGCGCTTGGGAAATCAAGACAAAAACAAGACAGTTTCCACCCTCAAGGAACTTATATTCTTTCAGGGAAGGTAACACTTTCTTATACAGTCATATACAAAATACAATAAAAATACATACAAAGTAAATTTTAGGGGAGGTTCCATCAGTTGGTGTTGGGTTGGAGGAGGGTGGGTTGCAAAACAGAAAACAATTTCACATAGAAGTTTATGCTTGAGGTTAATCTTTGAGGAAATTGGCAATTCTAAGAAATTGAGATGAGGAAAGAGTGGATGGAGAGGCTTGGTTAACATCATATTGGCTAACCTCATAGGGCAATGGCTTTCACCATTAAAGCGAATGAAGGAAACTGCCTATAGATACTAATAATTACTAATTCCAGACTTTGATCTAGAGCAGCTAGGTGGTTCAGTGAAAAGAGTGCCTGGCCTGAAGTCAGGAAGACTCATCTTCCTGAGTTCAAATATGGCCTCAGACATTTAGCAGTGGTGTGAACCTGGGCAAGTCTTTGCCTCAGTTTCTTCCTCTACAAAATGAGCTGGAGAAGTATATAGCAAACTACTCCAGTGTCTTGGCCAAGAAAACCCCAAGTGGGGGTAGAGCCGAGATGGCGACTGGAAAGCAGGGACTTGCTGCAGGGACTTGCCTAAAGCTCTCCCCCAGGACCCTCCAAACGCCTATAAAAATGGCTCTGAACAAATTCTAGAACTGCAGAACCCACAAAATAGCAGAGGGAAGCAGAGTTTTAGCCAAGCACAACCTGGATGGTCGCTGGGTAAGGTCTATCACAGGGAACTGGGAACAGAGGAGAGCCCAGTGTGGGCCGCACCCAGACCAACCAGACTGGGAGCTGGGCAGAACAGGCGTAGCACCATGAATCAGTGAGCTGTGGCAGTTACCAGACTTCACAATCCACAAACACCAAAGACAACTGAGAAGTTTAGTGGGAAAAACTGCGGGGACTGAGTAAAAGGAGTTCATGGTCAGCCACCACCCCAGGGGCAGTGGAGGTGATGCAGCTCTGAGGCTGCTTCCAGAGCTACAGTTGTAGTTGCTTCTGGCCCCAGGCCCACCTGGTGTGAGGAATTAAGTGGCAGATCAGAGCCGGAGTGCAAAGCCTGCTTAGATCTGAGTCATGGTCCAGGTTGGCAGTTCTTAGGGGAGGAGAAACACTGGTGTGGCAGAGCTTGATGTGTAGAACTAGCTCTGAAAACAACAGCGCAGCCCCTCAAGCTTGAGACAAAGTACTCTCTACTCTACAAGCAGTCATACCCCAATGAAAAGCTCAAGGTTCAAGTAGTTGGCTGGGAATATGAACAGGCAGTGAAAAGGGACTCAGATTCAGACTCAGACTTCGGAATCTTTCTTTGGTGACAAAGAAAACCAAAACATACAGCCAGAAGAAGTCAACAAAGTCAAAGAGCCTACATCAAAAGGCTCCAAGAAAAACACAAGTTGGTCTCAGGCCGTGGAAGAGCTCAAAAAGGATTTGGAAAAGCAAGTTAGAGAAGTAGAGGGAAAAATGGGAAGAGAAATGAGAGTGATGCGAGAAAACCATAAAAACAAGTCAATGACTTGCTAAAGGAGACCCCCCCAAAAAAACTGAAGAAAATAACACCTTGAAAAATAGACTAACTCAAATGGCAAAAGAGCTCCAAAAAGCCAATGGGGAGAAGAAT
>CM053622.1:236595496-236626081 GCA_028646595.1 Phalanger gymnotis
AGGGTGAGTTGAATATGAAGGGATGATATCTAAAAAAATAAAATCAAATTAAAGGATGAGAGAGGACTATATTGAGAGAGGGAGAAAGGGAGAGATAGAATGGGGTAAATTATCTCACATAAAAGTGGCAAGAAAAAGCAGTTCTGTTGGGAGGTAAAAGGGGGCAGGTGAGGGGGAATGAGTGAATCTTGCTCTCATCAGATTTGACCTGAGAAGGGAATACCATACACACTTAATTTGGTAACTTACCCCACAGGAAAGAAGGAGGAAGGAGATGAAAAAGGGGGGATGATAGAAGGGAGGGCAGACAGGGGAGGAAGTAATCAAAAGCAAACACTTTCGAAAAGGGACAGAGTCAAGCAAGAAAACTGAATAAAGGGGGATAGGATAGGAAGGAGCAAAATATAGTTAGTCTTTCACAACATGAGTATTGTGGAAGAGTTTTACATACTGATACACATGTGGCCTATGTTGAATTGCTTGCCTTCTTAGGGAGGATGGTTGGGGAGGGAAGAGGGGAGAGAATTTGGAACTCAAAGTTTTAAAAGCAGATGTTCAAAAAAAAGTTGTTTTTGCATGCAACTGGGAAATAAGATATACAGGCAATGGGGCACAGAAATCTATCTTGCCCTACAAGAAAGCAAGGGAAAAGGGGATGGGGGAGAATGGGGTGACAGAAGGGAGGGCTGACTGGGGAACGGGGCAATCAGAATAAATGCCATCTTGGAGTGGGTGGGAGGGTAGAAATGGAGAGAAGATTTGTAATTCAAAATCTTGTGGAAATCAATGCTGAAAACTAAAAATATTAAATAAATAAATAATAATTAAAAAAAAAAAAGAAAACCCCAAAGGGGGTCATGAAGAGTCAGATACAACTGAAAGAATTAAACAAAAAAAAATGATCCTGTGCTCTGGCTTGTAATCCAGTTACTTTGATGGTCCAAGCAGGGGTTCTTACCTTTTATTGTGTCACCAATTCTTTTGGTAGTCTGAGGAAACTAGGGGCCCCTTATCATCATTATTTTAAATGCATAAAGTAAAATACTCAGGATTACAAGGGAAATCAGTAATATGCTTCTTTGATAACTAGTTATCAAATATACATATTTTTAAAAACATGTTCCTATATACCAAGTAAAGAACATCTGATCTAGAACATCTTCAGTTGCAACTAACAGAGAAGTCTCTTTCCCTCTATCTCTCTGTCTATCTTACTATCTTTGCATGTGCGTGTCTGTCTCTCTCTGTCTCTGTCTCTTTCTTTCTCTCTCTCTGTCTCTGTCTCTGTCCTTCTCTCTCTCTGGACACTAGCTGATCTCTGCCTGTTTTATCCCATGGCTCTGCATACTGATGAGTCTTTGCTTCTGGACCCTCAAGCATAATCAATAGACTCCTAGCTCTTTTCCCTTCTCTTCTCCAAGGTTGACCCCAACCACAGAGGTCATCGAGGTTCTACCACTGGGTAGTGAGGTGGGACTGGGCAACATCACACTTGTCATAGGATAATATCTCTAGAGAAGAAGAGCCACCTAGATCACCCCCTCCTTTTACAGATGAGAAAAGTGAGGCAGAGAAAAACCATAGCTTATCTCAGTTCACACAAGTAGTAAACGTCAGAGGTAGGATTTGAACTAGTCCTCTGACTTCAGAGCCAGGACACTTCCCACTGTACCATTCTTCTTTATCACTTCCTGATGAACTCAGTAATTCTTAACTCTCCCCATACTAATTTTCTCTCTGTGATCCCTCACTTACATATCTACTTTTTTTTATTTTTCTCTTGTTCACTCCCCTCACTTTCTAATCATCAGGAAGCTGTGATGAGAAACAATATATGGTAGAATATTTGAAAGATTTTTGCACAAGATCCAAGCCTTTTGGAGGAAAAGTTTAAAGGAGTTTATATAAGAGCAGGCCCACAGGACATTTCTGTAAAACCCTTGGAAGGGACATTCCCTAAGAAAATAGACACTACAGTACTATAAGCATCTCTGCACATGAGCCATAACTTTCTCATCCTGATAAAGGTGACTAAGAAGGGATGACATGATGAGTCCTAAATTAAACAATGTGATATTCAAAAGCTACAATCAGGGCAGGTCTTTATTATGTGACTTTGAGAAAGTTCTAGAACTACTCTGGACCTTGGTTACCCCATCTGCAAAAAAGGCATAATCTCTTATTTGCCTGAAGGAAGGAAACAAGGATTTATTATACACCTACTATGTACCAGACACTTGTGTTAAGGACTTTACAAACATTATCTCATTTGATCCTCATAACAACCTTGGTGGGGTTAGTTTGTTAGTTATTAGTTATCCCCATTTTTTAGATGGGAAAGCCAAGGCAAACAGAGGTTAAGTGACTTGCCCAGGGTCACAAAGCTAAGTAAGTGTCAGAGGCCACATTTGAACTCAGGTCTTCCTGACTCCAAGCCTCACACTCTATCCACTGAGCCACCTAGTTGATTGTTGAAGTAAACCAGCTAATCTCTAGCAATATCTGTGAGCTCTGAGACCTCTAATTCTAATTCTATAATTTTATAACCTAGTCATTGTGAAGAATGATTCCCTCAGGTCATGTCTAATCACATCACCTACACTGAAGGTCCCCATTGCAAATACACGAGCTTTATGCCATTTGGGGGGGGGGTGGCACTAAAGTTATCATAGAGACCAAACCCCAGTAGCCAGACTCTTATTCTTTCAGCATTCCCACTGTCCACTGGCAATGGAGGCTTCTGCATTCATGGCAAGCATTCCAGCACTTGGACGCCAGGCACACAGTCTGTGCATGTCCCATGCATGTGGCTTCTTGCATATGTCTGCACATCATTTCTCAGGAAACTCTATTTCGCACTATACCAGCTTGATGAGGAGCTGTTGTTCACACCCACTGAGAAATAACTCCATGTGAGAATAATACCTTTACAACTTTGAAATGTCCTCAGACAGACTTTTCATCTCCGGGCCATCAACCTGCTGTGAACTCTCATCCTGACTTTTCACACGTACAGGCAGTAGTCATGCAACATACTGTAAGACAATACAAAGAGACAAGGAGATGGAGGGAAATAAAGAATTTAGTATAAGGCTCAAAATCCTTCTAGTTCAGTGATTTAAATAATGACAGCCTCACACAAGCATATTGTTACTCTGTCGGCTAAATTTCTCGGCCAAAGGTTCTGGTTTTGATAGCCCTCTTCCTTCCCAATATTACATGTCCAAAGGGATGGGCTAGGTTTTCTATAATGTGGAAAAAGCTGCCTTGGAGGTCTTTGTACTCCTAACTCCCTTAAAATTAATATTTAGAGTTCTAGATGTAGATAGACACAGATGTGTGTATGCATATACAATTTTTGCCCTGAACTTGAATAATATATACTTGATTGATTCAAGCGTTTTGTGTTTGTATGTATGTGTATGTGTATGTGTATGTGTGTGTGTGTTAAAATATCAAACATTAGTTAATGATAACAGGTAGAGGAGGACAATTCCAAGATAATGGAATATTCTAATCAAGGGAGAAATAAACATAAAATCATTTTTATTCTTACCATACATGGTGAAAAATCTTTCTAAACTGTAACAGTCCATTTCAAGTAGACAATAGTAAAGCCAGGCTAATTGTTTCATGAACCTTTCAGTGTCACCCAACCAGCATTCTAAAAGACAGAATTTAAGTCCAGACTGTTCTCTGTCCAAAGCCAGCTCTCTATCCTCTGTGTATGTGTTTATGTACATGTGTGTATATATGTGTGTATATGTATGCATACATATGTATAATTTTCTATGTGTATGTGTTTACTAGATTTGGTAAACTGTTGGATTTGGTGGGGAGTTTTTGATACAATAGTAGATTGCTTCGTTTCTAAAACTTTTGGTTAAAATCAAGTGATATAAAAGTCTTTCTTAGAACTTAAAAATTGAGAGGAAAAGAGAGAGAAAGACAGACAGAGACAGAGAGACAGAGAGAGAGACGGAGAGATGGAAAGAGAGAGAGAGAGAGGAGAGAATATAAAGTACATTTTACTTTAAGGCTTATCTTTCAACTTCAGATATATCATATCTATCTATCTACATATCTATATCTATATATATGGAGAGAGAGGAGAGAAAGAATGATCTACATTTCTAATCACTATATATGTACACCTTCACTCACAACCCATGCCCAAACATGGATGCAGTTATAATTATTATATGTATTATATGATATTTCTGAGATTGTATTTTTAAAGCATGCTCCTTCCCAGAAGTTAAGGAACACAGTCTCACTGTAAGCTTTGGGTTTGTAGATCCCAGAAAGTTCAAAATGCAGAAATGTTTGAGCTCTGTGAAATCCATGGTGAGACTAAGGAATATTATCTATCTCACAGGACAGCTATCACTATCAAACATATTTGCTTCCAACAAATTTTTGTTTCAAACCTTTCTAAAATATTGGCAACTTCTCCTCTCCCTTTTTCCTAACCAAATTGGCTTGTAAAAAGCTAAAATGCTTTCTATAATACATAAGTAAACAACCACCTAAGGGCAGGGAAACCCTCCCACAGGCTGCAATTTCCACAATTCCTGTGTTTAGGTAAATGGCTTCCAGACAAGAAGAGCAAGATTCCCTTTTTTTAGAGAAAAAAGATTTCACTTTTCTAGTGAAAACACTTAAATGTTATGACTGTGAGAAAATACGCACACTCTAATATCTCACATTTAAAATCCTTTCAGGGCCACAGCATGTCGCCATTTTATTTGTGAGAGGCTTTCAAATGAATGCTGAGTACCAAAACAAGCCAGAATCTGTAATAAATTTCACGTGTTACTCTTCGAGTGCAGCCCAGCTGTTCTATGAAGTCAGTTAGTCATCCAAGAAGCAATAGGGGATCTATAAACTTGAGTATCAACTGAGTGACAAGCTTAATCAATCAATCAACAAACATTTATTAAGTGCCTACTACGTGCCTGGTATTTCTGGAGAGGTTTCAAGATCTCCAGGAGCCTAAATAACACAAGCAGACTTGTGCACCCCCTCCCACCACTGACAAACTATGAGTCAGGTGGTTCTTTCTGGTGATGAGTCCACACCCCTTTTGCTGCTGCTTCAGTCCAGACTATTATATTAGGCAGTGATGATACAAACACAAAGAATAAAACAGTCCTTACTCTCAAGGGGCTTACCAAAATCATCAACAGTTGACTTCCTAATATCCCTTCCCCAAGGGAAAAAATCCTATTTTCTCCATCAGAAATAACACAAAAATAATTCTGAGATAGATCAGCCTGATTATTGAGTTATTTCTCTTTATGGCACTTAAGATTACTGATTCTTTAAAAAAAAGAAAAATGTGTCCTAGGGTCCCCTCAAAGTTATTAGTGCTCTATTTGGCATGAATCAACTGTTGGCTCTTCGCCAAAGGACCAAAGAAAGTAGGGATGAGAGGGATTGTGGGAGATTTTTGAGGAGCATTAATGAGTCAAGCATGGGGAAAGTTATATTACTAGTCTGATTCTCCATTATTAGTCAGAATAAAGCTTACTTTGATAACAAAAAGCATGTTAAAATCCTACTTATTAGATTAATTCTTATTCATTTAGCATATACTAACTTGAGCTGCTATTTATCTTTTACGTACATTCCCCATCTAAAAATTGGTCCCTTGAACACAAGGACTCTTGTCTTCTGCCCCTTTCTATGCCTGGTGCCTAAAACAGTGCCCGTGAGAGATTTTTGGTAATAATGATTGGGAGGAAGTATCCTCAGAACTACTTACAAGATGAAGTCTAGATCTATTTTTTTTAAATTATGTTCATTATCATTTCACTTATTGTTTTATTTTGTCACTGATTGGATTGAGTCACTAAACTTTGCCAAAAAAGAATCATTGTTATTCTACCATAAGGCAAACTGCCTCCATGACTTTGTCACAACTATCAATACATTGCTTGGGATTAAACATACTGGATAGTTTCGCAGGAAGCCTCTCAAATCAAATTTGGAGGTTATCAGAATCATCCATGTTGAATATCTATATGCTCAATGATAATCCAAGATTCTCTTCTAAAAGATTTTCAACATCAAATTTTCTATTAATCCAATCTAGGACTATTTGTTTTCTTAAGGAAACCAGAACATAACTCTTGCTATTTTCATTTTTTAATGGAGAAAACTATTCCCTGAGAAAATGGATTAAAACTAGAACTTGGGAATTAGTAACACACTTGCAGCAGGACCACTGACTTCAAAGTGCTTACAAACAACCAACACTTTGGCTTGAGACTCTATTGAAGAGAATGTCTCCTTGGAAGCAAATATTCCATCTAAATAAAAGACATAACTATGAGAGATGATGGGACAAAGTAGGCTGGGCTAAAGCATAGAAGGGTTTAGGCTAGTCACAAGGAAGAATATTCTCACTTACGATGCAACTCATCAGAAGAAGGAGGAGATGACTTGTCTTCTTGTTCAGGGCCCCAGAGATCTTGCAGTCTTTGCACACCCTACCTTCCTCTCCAAGCTTTGGCCTCTTCAGACTATCGTCTTTGCTTCTCTGTATAAAAATTTCATTTCTCTCCCCATTTACACCCCACCCCAACAGAATGTAAGCATCTTTAAGGCAGGGACCATTTCATTTTTCTCTTATCTCTAGCAACTAACACACCAGCCTGTAGCTTATATCACCAACACCTAGCAGATAATTATCACTGAATAAATGTTTGTTAAGTTGAATTTAATTCAGTAACCTCAGAAAATGGGGAACAGTGCCTACAAAAGCCAATAAAAATCACATGGAATATTTTACTCTTTCATTAGATACTCATAGGCAACCCTAATTTTTAACCACGCAGTCTGTTTTTTAAAATCAGAATATTATTAATTGAGTAAAATATCATTTTTGGATCCCAACAGTTAGAAAAGCAAAATAACTCTCCATATCAGTCCCCTCTCCCACAAGCATTCACCTGTCTATCCATCTCTTTAGTTTATGTGATTACTTAACTCACTCCTAATATACAGGATGACCCAAAGCTGCACTAAGACTTAGGAGACACACTCTCTATTAGTCACTCAGTCAGTAAGTATTTATTAGGTACCTACGACGTACCAGGCACTGTGCTAAGCACTAGAGATACAAAGAAAAGCAAAATGGGATTGGGTGTCCAGCACAAAAAAAATTAAAATAAAAAAATTTAAAAGCATTTCTAGAAAATGTTTCTTTTTCTTTTTAAGAGCATTCTCCTTACTCAGCCCTCCTAGTCACTTGAATGATGCTTCAATTTTCCACATTTCTTCATACATATATCTCTCCAACGCTACGGTTCTTCTCAGCAGAGATATCTGATCACAGCCTGAGTCACCTGAGGTTTCAAAAGTACAGTGTAGGTATTGTGCCTAAGTATTTGATTTCTCAGATTTGAGACAAAGAAATAAATTGACACAGTCAGATTGCGATTTCCGCTTTTGGAAATAACTTCATAAGACACATAAATGAACATTCACCTAATCAATTGCCTTTACAATTAGTATGTCCTCTCCCCCTTTAAAGGCAGCTTGAAACCAAAGCTCCAAAGGGTAGGCAGATATCATTCAACTGAGTGTGGCCATTTGGGTTGTGTTGTGAATTTCTCTGATGACCACTTGCAGTCCTTATAAACGCAAAAGAGAATTTTCATTGATGTAACAAAGGAAGAATAGGCTGACATAACTCTACTACTCCATTCTGTGAACATTTTTTGCTCCTGGATCCATCATCTGGGCAGGAAATAATGCTTGATATAATCAAGCAGCACCACACAGTTCCTCACTGGCTTGGTATTTTCCTTGCCATGCATAAACGTCAGTTTGTGCCTTTATGTCTCCCGCCAAAGTGCCATCTCTCCCTGATTCAAACAGTGGCCAGTAAAATACGAGTAGGGGTTGCCCACGTTATTTCTTGAATGATTAGGCTACAAAGGGAGGAGGTTAAAACTGCTCCCTAAGCTGTGGATTGAATGCTTCACAACAACAGATTTTCTGCTGAGTTATGCTAATGGGGCTGTCTCCTAGGCTTGACGGCAGCTCCTTTTGCCTAGAAAGCTGGGATCCATTCGCCACCCTCACCGGAAGACTTCTCCCAGACACGTGGTCTCTTCCCGCACATGGGAGAATGTCAGGATTCGGAAAAAAAAAATGCTCTATATTAACACCTCATTCCTATTCAGACTTGTCTGCTTTACAAAATAAAACATAATTACGTGTATCAAGCCTACCAAAACCACATATACGTATATACAGAAACATTCCTTGGGAGATAACTATGTGCTGGGCCTATTTTATCACAGTAATTCACTTTTTTTGATGCTCCATACATTCTAAGAAGCCATCAGTCATTCCATAGCCTTTGTTCTTAGGTTTGATCTTACATTTCTCATTTCTACTGGCAACAATGGCCATTTCACGTTCAAATGAGCTGCGAGGCCTAGCCTTTATGAGAATGCTTAAACAAACTTTGCCATGACGAGAACATGACATATGAATGTCTTCGAAATGCCATTTCTCTCAGTGTACCCTATGTATTAGATGGCTTAAAGTCCTGTTCCCAAAAAAGGAGTTTATTTATCACCTTCAAATGGATACTAGCTAGTCAATAATATTCCTTTTCCATTACCAAGAGCATTTTCAGGGCCATTTTATTTCAGCAGAAAGGAAGAACAAAAACGGAGATTGACATCAGTTGTCATTTTCCTGAATAAAATCCTGCCTAAGGAAAGTTAATTATAGTATTCCACTGTGCCTGACATGTAGAGGTATAATGAGAACACTTTGGTTCTAGAGGATTATGGTACTGTACACAGTTCTCACAAACAGAATGAATAATTGAAATCCAGTGCTTTTATGCTCCAATGGAAAAAAAACACAATATTTCATGGCACATAAATTTATCCAGCTTATTTGCATTAAGGTTGAATGATCATAGCTCTGTCCACGGCAAAATAGTGATGATATCTTGATTTAAGTGCAAGGCGCGTTCATAAATATTCTTAGGAAGCAAGATGTACCTGCATTTAATCAGCACTTATTAAAATTTTATTCCCTATAGTTATTCAACAGGATCTGTGGTATAAAAACATAATTACAAAAATCAGATTTGAGCTCATTTGACAACAGAAGGGTTTTATGGTGACCTATCTCCAAATGTTCCTATTTGTAATTAAATGCAGCGATCAGCAGTAAGGATTTTGAAGCTGTTTTAGTAGTTCCGCTATTCTGCTTAACATGTGGCACCCGTAATAATTAAAATGATACTAACACATGCACAATTTTATGGCCCTTATGGTGCAAGCCATTATGCCAAATAAGGGCCTCTGTTTTCACAGCATACTGCACATGGTCTCATTACACCCACTTTTCTTTTCCTGTCTTCACACTAACAACTGTTAAAGTGAATCAACACACGAAACGTACTCTAACAGCTTAGTGTTTATGATATGTGTGCTGTTAGTCAGTGAACAGGGAAATCTAAACATTTACTGTTTATGTAAAGAATAGCGTTAGTGTTAGCGAATTGCTTGGGTCTGCTTACTTTATTATCTAGATCACAAACGTAATGATGGGTTTCGATGGCATCTATATTTTCCCTTTGTTTTGCTCTTCAATGCAGATGTCTATTTAAAAAAAAAAACAAGAGAACTTAGCATTTACACATCTTGGAATATTCCTCAGGCACCAGAAAATAATTTGGAAAGGGTGTAAAAAGAGAGATAAATCAATTTGAATGCCATTCTGAGAGAGGAGAGAGGGAGAGAGAAAGAGAAAGAGAGAGAGAGAGAGAGAGAAAGAGAGAGAGAGAGAGAGAGAGAGAGAGAGAGAGAAGGATTTAAAGGTATTTGGAGATCATCTCACCCACAACAAGCCTAGACTAGATTTGGTTTATCTAAGGCATTAAGTGTCTATAAATGTGGAACCACACCAAAATTTATAAGAATCTGGGAATTCTAGATTAGTGCCATTTTATCATGAATAATTTTGTAATTAAGAAGCTACTCAAAGACCTCCTACACACATTTTACAGTCATCAGTTCCGAATAGTTTTCAGTCTCTTTGGTCTGGGACACTGGCCAAAGTAGGTCCCATTGGTAGAACACCAATGGATTGGGCAAAATCTAGCTTCTGTATCTCACATTATGATCTTTCTGAACATTAGTTGAAAGTTCAGATGAAGAGATATAATTTTTCTTCTTTTCTTCTTGAGTCAGACTCAATCCTGTTGATAGCAGGAATTTTTCTGCAGTATTAGCCTGAATGAGTAGCCAAGAAGATGAAACCTTGACTGTTAGTGGCTTACTAGCTCCATCAGTTGCAAAGATACAAAGAAAAAACACCCATGGATTGTAGCATTCAAATGATTTGGCTGCAAAGATCTCATAAACAGTGTGACGTCGACCAGTGGAGAATCGTGTGGTTCCTGTATGAGGACCATGCGCTCATTACAAACTGCGAAAATATGTGGGACCTGAACATGAAAATTATCAGCCAGAAAGAAACAAATGAGAGGAGGGAAGTGCTAGGGAGGGGAGGGGGTTTGGGGGGTGAACGCAGCTTGAGAAAGGCTTCGAGAATTACACCAGACAGCAGCTTCATAATAGAAAGAATAAGAACATTCGATGCTGTGTAAATATCACCACAGGCCCCCAAATCTGTAGGCGTAACCTTAGCTACACGAAGCTCAGAGTTTCCTGTAAGGAGAGAGGGCTGAAAGGCAAGACTTTATTCCTGTTTGGCCCATTCCTCAATCATCCTCCTTAAAAAATAGAAAGGGGTGGGGGGGAAGAGAGAAAGAGAGAAAACCCTATAGAACAATTAAAGAGGGAGGAAAGCCCTCTATCTGGACTTGGGGAAAGTTGAGTTTCTGATCTCTTTTCTTTGATTAAAATGAACGTTTGTGATCAGCATTAGTATTTACTACCCCATGATCAAAAACAAATAACCCACTTTGTTTGTTTCTTACTGCAAATGAATTAAATTAGAAGCCATTAAGAGAACTCGCTGTTTATATCCTTGTTTCAGCAGTGGTCGTATTTGAAGTTTCCTGCGGTAAGTTCATTACTCGTATTTTGTCCAGAATTAGTGAAGCGTGCTGAAAATTGCTAATGACAGATGTTTCTCCACTCTGTCACACTTCTTGTATCATTTGATTTGGAAAGCAACATACGGTGTTCTGCTCTATCAGTGTGTCACAGACTGTCTGTAAACAGCTGGTCATAACTCAGTTCAGTGAAAACCATTACTTTCCAATGAAGTGCTGGACACCCTCCAAATTGCATTTTGGCATGGCCTGGGCTGCATAATGCACCAAGTTCTTCTGTTCTGAGGTTACCTAAGGAAGGATTTTCCCTTTTCCTACTTGTTTATTGTGTTTCAGAAAATGAATACCTTCTCTGCAGCAGATAGAAGAGCAAAAGAGCCAGACAGAAAACAAATTCAGTTGTCAGAAGCCCAGAAAAACTCAGCTAACACAATATCAAATATATTTTAAACACTCCTCACATTTTGTGTGTCATCATTTCTCTTTGCCCCCTCAAGTTTGGGGAGAAGGGGGGTATTCTAAAGGTCAATAGGACAAGATGAAAGATTTAAATGCTTACCATCGAAGAGGACCAGTATACTGCCCCAGACAAGATACATATTTTATGGTTCCCAAACATGAGACCTATTAAAATAGTTTTCCCGTTGAGATTTACTACTGAGACTCAAAGAAATGGTTCTGATTTATTTAATTGAGTTTTATCAAGCTAGAAACAAATGGTAAGAGAGCAAAAAAAAATACCCTTTTTCTAAACATTTTCAAATACTTTAAAATATAATCAAAATCATTTTTATCAGTTCCTAGTTAACTGAATGCCAAGATGTCACCATGAACACATTTCTGAAGATTTATTTTCATTTGGTACATTTCAAATGATAGAATTTTTGAGATTTTTTTTCATTCAGAGACATGAAATCTTTCACTGAAATGCTCCCCTGAGCACAGACAGATGAATAGAGATACCTGCCAGGCTTTTAAAGCCACTTGGGACCTTAAAGCCCACAGAGATCTTCCAACATTTCTGCTGAAAAAAAAAGAGACATTTCATGAGGGATAAAATTATCCTATGTAGTAGATCTGATCAATGGAGGAGGGGAGGGAGGTCTTTTTGAAAGAGAAGAAAGAAAAGGAAAATGTTCATCTTGACATTGTAGAGTACATAAAGCCCCAGAATACCCATCCTCAGGTGGAAAGAGAGTTCCTCAACAACAGAAATATGGATTAGAGGCCTTGATGGTAGCTGATCAATGTATCAATGGAGATCCAAAAGCATATACACTTCTGCAAACAACATTGGTTTCACATGGGCATAATTCCTTTATTTCACTCTCCAATACACCTTGACTCAAGGATTTGCTTGGGAAATAAGCAAGAATTTTTCTATACATTAAAATCCCTGTGTCCTGACCCACCTAAGAACATAGTCAGTATTCAAAGACATCAGAGTGGTCTGAGGCAAACTGGGATAAAGCCTGTTTTCATATAATTTTTAAAGCTCCCTTTACTGAAAATTATCCTTATATGTTTTTGTTTTACCAAAATTTAAAAAAAAATCAAAAAGAAAAAAAAAGCAGCCTTTCCATGGCGCACACTCATCTCCAGGAAGAAAACCTCTTTGCAATAGCTGTCCCACAAACTCTAAGGATTATTGTTCGTTTCTTCACAGGAACTCTCACAGCAACAAAGGGGTCTTATCACTGGGAAGTGCAGTGACAGGAAGTTTCAATAGACTGCCTGATAGTGACATTACTCTCTCCCATTTAAGTGAGTTCTTACCTTTCCTGAGAAAGATGGCCAGCTGAGACCATCCCAACTGATTGCCTTAGATCCTCTCAAAGCTGAGAATGAAAGAAAATTTAAGGGAAGGGAAGTTTGATGCAATGATGCTATTCTCCTTTTCACATACTAATATTCTTTTTCTCTGTCACATATGTAATTTGACATTCCAAACCTGATTTTAACTTACATCTACTGTGGCTGAAACTCCTAGGTACCCTCAGGAAAAGTACTCAGAACACTTAGTAGGGCAATTGTTTTTCACAGAAAAATATAGACAAATGCTATTAATTGACATTCTCTTTTTTCCTCCAAAAAGGCAGTAGGGAAACTTCTAAAGATTGATCATGCCAGTTGGTGTTCACACAAAAATTAGGACATAGTAAAGTTTAGCATGAATCTTATAACCTAGCTTGCTTCCCTCCGCTGCACCCTCCCCTCTGTCTAATGACAGGTTGGTTTTTTTTTTCTTCACTGTAAGAAGCGCTCCTTCTAAGTATGAGTTATGGCTCCTAGAGCAGATGGGTGAGGAGAGAAATAATTTCCACCCTATAACTTGTTAGAAGAGCTCAGTGAATTGCCAGTTGGCTGGGAGTTTCGGTGCTCAAATACAAAATACACAGATTCTCAAAGGTTGGTCCTATATACAGTTCTTATTTGGGTATCTCTGAGATTTTAACAGGGCCAAAAAATACTCATTAAATATTTGGCTAATGAAAGCTTACCAGAGATGGCTAATGTTATATTGGACATATTGTTGTCCCCTTGTTCTGCAAAAGAAACAAGAAAGATGTCCCCTCTGAATAGAATATCTATCAAAATAAATTAGGACCCCTTGTGGTTACTACTCCTCAGCTAAGAAGAATTTTATTCCCTATTTCAGAGAAGAATTGCCACAATTCATATATTAAAAATATTCAGCTTTGCAGAAGATGGCAAAGTGGGATAGAGGATATGTCGTTCTTTTGGCTTTGCAGACACTGCGTTTATAGCCCTGTATAAGCTAGGTATTTAAATACTTGTTGAGTTGTATTGAAGTAAATTGAATTGAAAGAAATGGAAGGTTATTTTGCCAATGAAGAATGGAGGTCTTTGGGAATGAAGTTTTTCCTTTGGAATTGCTCTATAGAGAAATTACCAATGGGTGTCCTCACATTTATCAATGTATTCAACACAATACCATATAAAATACAGGAGCCCTTATGGATTAGTTCTATTTTTACTCCAAATATCAAATCTAGTTATAATTCCTAAGCATTTTAAGCAGTTGCAAAGTAAAATAAAATAAAAATAAAAGGTCGCCTCATATAGTCTCAGATGCAATAGTAACCCCTAGAGATGTAGGTATTACGCTTTGTTCTTTGTACAGCAATGGTTCCCCTTCTGTGGTAGACCATGAAGAATCAGACATGACTGAAACAACTGAATATTATTAGCTGTCGTTAATTCATCGAATTTTAAAGGGGAGAGGAATTTTAAAGATCGTCTAACCCAGTCAATTTTACACTTGAAAAAAATAAAGCTTAGAAATGTCAAGTGACAAAACCTAGGACATATAACTAGTTAGCCATAAGGGAAGAACTAGGGCCCAGGCTTCCTTACTCTCATTTGTATTTCTACTATACTCAGTTATTTTGTTTGACCAGCTTTGAAGTATGCATGAGGTCATACATATGACTTCTTCTCAAATTTTTCCTTTGCTAACACTTTCCTCCACTTATTAGATCTGTCTACAGTCCTGTCCCCTAAAGTACAGAACGACTTAGAGCAAAATAGTCAAGAGTAATAAGTCAGAGGGCACTCACTATAATCAGTCCTTATTTCAGGTGGTTATTCTACAGTGGGTCCAAGTGACTTACCTTGTGGAATTTTGCAAAGAACAATAAGGAAATGGGCTACCCTCCTGCCTTCTTCCTTTCTTTTTAGTGGGACATTTTTTTTCCTTTTATCCTTTCTTTTTTGTTTCTTTTCCCAATTACAGTCTATAAGGGTTTTTGCCCTATCAGTTTGGGAGACAAATTTTAATAAACATTGAATTATAAAGTGAAAAAAACAGGTAGTAGAAAGTTATAATTGTTTAAATTGAATTTTTAACAATTCCTCTTCCAGAAAAGACCTTAGAGACAAAATTTTATTTTAACTCCTTCATTTACTGTTGGATAAAATAAGGCCCACAAAGGCTGAACAATAGAAAGTCGCCTGCTAAGATACTGAATAGATTCAGCTATTTAAGAGGACATCCGTAGAGTCAGCCTTGGGCAAATAGCAGTCTAAAAAATTAAGCATTACCAGACAGGGTAATTGGATCAGGGAGAAAGTTTTATATTCAAAGATGTGACATGCTTTTTTTTAATCTAATTTGGTCTTTATTTAAATGTATTCAGAAAAAGTCAGAAATGGAAGTATGGGCAGAAATTCTAGTCTCAACACCAGCTTCTAGGAGGAGCTCAAGGTCAATAGGCTATGCAAACAACCATGTACAATCAAGACATGGAAAGGATAATTTAGAGATAATCTCATACAGACCAGAAAAGTTTGGTTTTTTTTTTAATTGCTGAAGGTGGGAGTTTGAGACCTAAAGGAAGCCAGGAGGTGAAGGGAAAGAGTTCAGCCCTGGGGGGACAGCCAGTGAAAAGGCACAAAGCTGAGAGATGGAGAGTCTAGCCCATGTCCTTTTCCAGTCATTCATGGTACCTCTCTACATACATTCCATCATCGATAAAATGTTACAAATTACTCATAGCCACCACATAACCTTTCCTTTCCCATTTGTGTTACCTTTGATTTTGACTCTCCAGATATAGTATTCCATATGATTTGCAGTCATGTGTCATTATCAGGAAAATATTGTTTAAAGTGGGCTTTTTGTGGCAGAGATCAGTGTGATCTTTAATGGCACAACACAATTGTACAGATATAATTCAATTCACTATTATCTTAATCATTTCTTGGCTCAGCTTATTGCCTGGATGCAATGTCCACCCATGATATAAGAACTGATGGACTAACTTAGTTGATTCTCCATCTAATTGTGTGCCAAAATCCGGTCAATATACATTTTTAAGAGGTAGTATGGAGTGATAAGAGAGACAGTTGGCCTCAGAATCAAGAAGATTTGGATTAAAATGCCACCTTTTACTCATACTAGCTATGTAATTGTGGGCAGGTCACTTAAATTCTCAATGCTCAAGACAACAGAGCAGCAGTTAGCATTTTTTGTTGGCTCAAGAAGTTTCCTCACCAAGGAATCCTTCTATCAATGAAATCACAGAAATTACCAAAAAAAAATGCATTCTTTATCCTGTTGTTTTATCCAGTGTGGTTTACTAGGCCAATCTCTTTTGATAACTTATAATGGATGATTAGTAGCATTCTAGGCTTGAATAGTTATTTTGATGTGATCCACAGAAAGGAAATTCTGGAGAATCTCACAATCTATACCAGAGGTGTTTAACTTTTTCTGTGTCAGAGATCCCTTTGGTAGTCTGGAGAAGCCTAAAAGTATTTCTAAATAATTAAAGAATATGTTACATTTCAGTCAGAGGTTAGTAAAAATAAAAATGAAATTTTCTCATCCAAATTTCCAGAACCCCTGAAATCTTAGAGCTATGTGGACCCCGAATTAAGAACCCTTGGTCTTTAAGAATCCCTCTTCTATTTGGAATTTGAACAGGATTTCATCTATACAATAGGTGAATATCTTTAGCCAATATGTCAGTCTATTTTAAGCTCCATTTAATATTAATAGAAGACTGTTGAACAAAGTTATATTTCTAAGAAATCTCATGGGGGGGCTAATAGATAGGGAATCCTTTATGACTACATTTTGTTCAACCGAGTCTTTTTTTTCCAAAAAAAAAAAAAACAAAACAACACCTCCGCAAGGACATATTGTATTCTCTTTGCCTTTCAGTAAATTGTATGACAATGGAGATATGATTGGCTTTGGAAAATCACCTCCAGAAGCCATCCTGTTCCCTTCTTATGTCTTTTTATACGAGTATAAACAATTTCCATAATGATTTTATAGATAGGAGAAAAAATATATGGGTCAATAGTTGCTGATGTTGCCTCATGCGAGTTGGAAGTAATAATTTCATCCGTGATTTTTTTCTCCAATTTGTTCTCCCTCCTGTGAGATATCTTGAAAATAAATTTCTCAGAGATTTCCCAGTTATGTCACCTTCATTCTAGATTTATTCTGTACCTACTAGTTTGGAACCAGCAATTTTTTTAGTTAATTTTCTTGAGTCTCATTTCTCATATGGAAATATTTTGGTTACAGAAGGATTAGAGCCCAAATGTGTTCATTCTGTTTAATTATTTATGATGAGACTAGATGTAGAAATTCTGGCCTATTTCTTCCATTTCACTTCTATTTGTTGTCCTTCATCCAATTAATTACATTTATATAAGCTCTTAAGATTATCAGATTAAGTGGAGTATTGCACTGAGTTTCATTGATTTCTCTCCAACTACTTTTCATTGTCTTGTAAAAGAATATTGTTTGTAGTATTCTATAATCTTCCTCAAGGATGTTTTGCAAATTAGCTTGTACTCTAAACTGTTGTTACCTTGGTTTTCAATTCTCTCTGATTGCTAGGAGATCAAGTGTTTTCTGACTGGGGCACTTCCCAGCTTTTTTTGGCCTCTTCATTGTAGTGTCTGCTTAATGTCAAAAACATTTATCTACAAAATGGTTACTATGAGAATCAATGTCCTTAGTTTCATTTTTTCTCATTATTTCTGTCAACAACCTTAAAAAATGAGCTGGGTGAGGGAAATATTGGGAAGATGAATAGTGAGAGATAATATAGGGCACAACTTGTTGCTAATTACCCCGAAATAAATGAGGAAAATGCTCCCCAAAGCAGGAAAATCAACAATGTCAAGAAGGGGGAAAATGGAAACAGTAAATGAAATAGAAATTCTTATAGAAAAACATAAAGGAGGAACATCATACCAGCTTGGTATCATTTCTGGCAAACCACTATACTACCTGTATCCCATAACCTATGGTCATGTGACCCTATGGCCTTCTTTTCATCTATCATTTTCAGAATGAATTTTTGGCATTAATCTCTTTGTAGGGTTCTGGGAAAGACCTTGGATCTAAAGGCAACTTGAGACCTGTGAATCAAACTAGGCATAAGGCTCTAAAAGAAAGAAAGAGGGAGATCGCGCCGATATTTAAGACTCGGAGGAGAAGATTATGGAGAAGAGAAGAGAGCAGAAGTACATATAGCACTGGTTACAATTACTTCATATTGCATAGGAGAAAAGAGATAGTCAGCAGAAGGAGTGAGAGAAAGGTGGGAAAAAGAAACAATTGCAAAAATTCAGTATTTGCCCTCAAAAGCACCTCAGGTTACCCTTCTACAACCTCTTTACTGCCATCCCCTTTAGGATCAGCCCAGAAAACGAAGCTATTCAATCATAAGGAGCAGGGAGAATGGAGCCCTGAAATACTGGACTAGGAACAGTAGAAAATAGTTCCTACTACAGTGGCCATTTGTGGTAATGTCACAGTGGGTCACCCTTTGAGGAAAACAGATCTTGTCTAACCATAGTGTTCTAAGAGAAGAGGCAACAAGGAATAGGGAGAAGGGATCGACACAGCAATGCTGGGCCTCTAGAATAGAAAATATTGGTGATAAGAAGCATATTTACATCAAGCATATAATGAAATGGCAGTAGAAAAACATGGAGAACCTCCACAATGTTTCAGAGGGACAATCAAAGAATTAAGAGAATATATCTAAAAACAGATATTAGACATCTTAAGGAAAAAAAATCATTAAATCTAAGAAGAGACTAGTAAATTTAGAACAAAAGAAGGATAGGAGAGAATGCACATATGTTATCGTATACCACAATACCTTTATAAAAATCGATCATGTATTAGGGGATAAAGGAATGATAAACAAATGCCAAGAAAGCAGAAAAAATAAACATATCCAATATAGTCACAATACAATAAAAATAGTAACTAGTTAATGACATTTGAGCAAAAGATATAGACTTGAATGGAGACTGAGCAATGGCACCCTAAATAATAACTGAGTCAAAAATAAATTATAGAAGCAATAAGTAATTATGTACAAGGTAATGATAACAATGAAACAACATGCAAAAGTTTGTAGGATGTGGCTAAAGTAGCTACCAGAAGAAAACATATATCTCTGAACATTTTTATTGACAAGATGCCTTAAGTTGACATAGCTAACATCAAAAAAATTAAATTATCCAAAAGATCCACATTAAATTATCCAAATAAAAACTAAACAGGCTAATAGACAATAGAGAGGACATAAGAATTATCATAAACTATAATATTTTATTATATATTGGGCAAAATAGAGGATTCAAAGGAAATAGAATCATGAGATTAAGGACTTAGAAGAGACCTTAGGGAACATTTAGGAAAGCTAGTCTTCCTGAGTTCAAATCTGGCCTCAGACACTTAATAGTCATATTACTCTGAGGAGGTCACTTAACCTTCTTTGCCTCAGTTTCTTTATGTCTAATATGAGCTGGAGAAGGAAATGGCAAACCATGCCAGTATCTCTGGTGAGAAACCCCAAATGGCATCACAAAGAGTTGGACACGACTGAACAAGAACAAAAGGGAGCATTTGCCATGATCCCTTCCTTTTACAAATCTAAATGGATAGTGCACGTACATTGGAGTCGGGAAGACCCGAGTTCAAATCTGGCCTCAGACACTACCTGGGCAAGTCACTTAACCTCTGTTTGCCTCGTTTCCTCATCTGTAAAATGGGGATAACATAGCCTACCTCATAGACTGTTGTGAGAATCAAATGAGTTTTATGTAACCCATTTTGTCAGTCTTAAAGCACTATATTAATGCTAGCTATGTTGTTATTATTAATATTATTTTGTTATTGTTGTTATATATTAGGGAACAGAGATCTAGACTGGCTAAAGTGATCTGTGCTACAATAGAAAGGTAGTAAATGTCAGAACCTGGATTAAAATTCAGGTCCTTTGATTCCAAATCCAACATTCTTTTCTAATGAGTTACACTGTTTATGTATGTTTCTATAAATACATAAAACACACAAACGAACAAAACAGGATGAGAGATCCAACCTTATCCAATGTCAGAAAAAGATTTGAGCAAATCATCAGTGAAATTCCAAAGGAAAAGAATATCAAGGTCAAATGGATTTACAAAGTTAATTCTATCAAATATTTAAAGAGCAACTAATGCCTATTATACAAAAATTATTCTCAAAAATTGACACAGGTAGTACTCAACCAAATTATTTTTATGAGAAAAGCATGGTCCTCATAGTCAAACCAGAAATAAAGAAAGTAGAGAAAGAAAATAATAGATTTCTTATTAAGATCGATACAAAAATTTTAAATAAAATTCTTGTAAGGAGACAATAGCAATGTGTTTAGAAGAAATTCACTATGCCCAAATTGAATTTGTGCCACAGATGCTAGGATGGTTCAGCAGTAGGAAAACAATTACATAAAAACAAAAGTAACAAAAACCACATAATAATGTCAATAGATGCAAAAAAAAATGTATGCTACTCATTTATATTTCTAAAACCCTAAAAAATATAAACAATATTGATTACGTAAAATTTAAAGGTTTTGCATGAATATGGAGTAAGAAGAAAAACTATAGAATTGGGAAAGTATTTGCATTCAAAAATGAATAAAAGTTTCATATTTGAGATAACTAGGGAATTCAGACAAATATATAACACTAAAAGCCATGCCTTAAATGTTAAGTAATCAATGGGTATCAAGAAACCATTTTCAAAAAAACTGCAAAATGTAAAGGATCATATGACAACATGTTCCAAATTACTAATAAGAGTAATGAAAATTAAAATAGCTGAAATTTGACCACACAACATGCAATTTGGCAAACATAACAAAAAATGGGAAGCCAGTGTTGGAGGTGCTGTGGTGACTTTAATATGCTGTTGGAGAAGCTATGAATTGGTTCAATCGTTCTAAATATCAGTTGGGAATTATGTGAGAAATGAGACTAAACTGTCTATTTCCTCTGATACAGTGATTCCACTTCGAGGCATCTACCTCAAAAAGTCAAACACAGAAACAAAGGTTCATCATGTGCCCTGTTATTTATAATGAAATTCTTTGTGTCAGATAGAATTGAAAACAAAGTGAGCGATCATCAATTGAGGGCTGAAAAAAATAGTACATGGATGTAATGAAATATTGTACTATTCAGTTGTTGTCATGTTTGTCTTTCATTCTCGAAGAGGACCACGACATTAAGGAAATGGTGACATGACTTGCAGTTGACTTGGATTTGAGTGAGGGACAGCTGTACAAGGCCTCCAGTGTCACTTTCTCCTCCAGATCTATCTGCGTGCAGTGGCTTGATATTCACCAGGAGAACTGGAGATGGCTCCGGATGCAATGGGAGACCCTGGCCCTTTTAGGCTAAGGCCTTTTCAGTTTCTCGCTTTGAGTGATGTAATGCCCATTCAGCGTATAGGCCTCTTTAAGAAGTTAATCAAGGGATGGCCCTGTAACCAAAAACTCAAGAAAGAAAGAATGACAGAAAGAAAGGAAGGAAGGAAGGAAGGAAGGAAGGAAGGAAGGAAGGAAGGAAGGAAGGAAGGAAGAAAGAAAGAAAGAAAGAAAGAAAGAAAGAAAGAAAGAAAGAAAGAAAGAAAGAAAGAAAGAAAGAAAGAAAGAAAGAAAGAAAGAAAGAAAGAAAGAAAGAAAGAAAGAAAAAGAAATCAAACTGGGAGGAGAAGACCCTCAGGGTTTCTGGCCAAAAGAGTAAGAAATGACAAATATAAGAATGAGAAATTGGTTTGCAAACTAATAGAGTGAAATAAACAGAACCAAAAGAACAATATGCAAGTCAATCAATCAACTAGCATTTATTAAACACTTACCACATGCCAAATAATAAAGATACAAATACAAGATAAAATAATCTCTGCCCTCAAGAAGCTGACACTATACTGGGGATATACAACATAGAGCCATAACAATGATGGGGGCAGTTTTAACAATTAGAGCCATCGGGAAGTGCTTTTTGAAGGCAATCCTTGAGTGAGCCTAGAAGAGAGCTTGGGGATAATAGAGTCATGGAGGGGGAAATGAAGCATTCTAAGAATGGGAGACAATCTACAAAACCACAGGGACTGGAGATCAAACATAATTTTATGGAGAACAGGAAATAGGCCAATTAGAGAAGATCATAGATTATGAGAATTGGATTCATGTATAATTAGAATGGGGTCAAAATGACAATACAAAATAAAAAAATCACTGAAAAGAAGATGAACTCCATATAACTAGAAAAAAATTAATAACCAGGAGAAGAGATAATAAAACAATTCTTTCTTTTTATGGTAGAGGGACAGGTGGCTACTTGGGCATAATGCTGTTTACACTATAAGACACAATTATTATCATCAGGTGTTTTTTTGTTTAATTGTATTTCTTGTTACAAGTGATGGTTTATTTGGTGGAGGGATAGAGCTTTTGCTCTCCAAGATAAAACTGTAGTATAAAAACAAAAGACATCAATAAGTATATTCATAAAAGAAGAGATGAATGGGTTTGTTAATGATATATCTTCTCAATTTTATCCCTTTGATGATCACTTTGGCCTTTGCTCTAATCAGCTGATGATTTTGACTATACAAATTTATTTAATTCTGAGTTGACATCCATGTCAGTAACCAGTCATTTCCTATCTGTTAAAATATAATCAATTTAATATTTCTGTGATATTGTTTAGTACTCACCACATTCATCACTTTCTGACTCACTTCTTAAATAATTTCTTCAAGAAGTTTAAGTCAGAGAGTAAATGATCTATTACCACCTGGACTCTTTTATTTCTTAATCCCAAACCATAGTTTCGAATATACTCTTCATCATCCTTCTTTATGCATGCCTTCACACTGCAAAGCACAAAGATATATGTGGACTTGTTCGTAAGAATTTGTCAATTTCTCGATAGAATTTTTCTACTTTGTCTGCAATATATGTTAAAATGTAATTTACAACCAACTTCAATGATGATCTGCTGGCCTGAACACATTGTGAGCACTGCATGAAGAAATGGTCAAGTATCCCATAAAATAAGTTTTCTTGCTAACCGCTGGTACATGATGAAATTAAATCTTCCAAAATCCTTTATTTGCCTAGGCAAAGTCACCCAATCAGGTGGCTCTCAATTTGATGTCCTCCCTGACTCCTCACTTACTCCATCTTCCACATCCAGTCTGTTGCCAAGCCTTGATGATTTTGCCTTCATAGCACCTCTTACATATATGTTCCCTTCTGTCCTCTGACTCTGCTGCCACCCTGTCATACCACTTCATGCCTGGAATATTGCAATAGCTGCTTGGTTTACCTACCTACCACAAGTCTTTCCTCACTCTATCTTCTACTCAGTTCTCAAAGTGATATTCCTAAAGCTCAAGTGTGACTAGATCAGCCTTCTATCCAATAAACCAAGTGGCCCTCTACGACCACAAGCATCAATATAAAATCCTTTGTTTAGCATTCAAAGCCCCTTCAAAATCTAGTACATACAGACTTTTCCAGTCTTCTTTCCTTTTATAACCTACCACATACTCTGTAATCCCATGACACTAGATTGTGATTCCTTGAATAAGAAACTCTACCTCCCAAATTCAGGCATTTTCGCTAGCTCTCTCCCATGCCTAGAATGCTCTCATCTTCTTCTGCTTCTTTCTTTCCCGGATTTCTTCAATTTTCAACTAAAATCCAACTTTCTACAGAAGTTTTTCATTTGTTGTTCAGTCATTTCAGTCATGTCCAACTCTTCATCACCCCATTTCAGAGTTTTCTTGGCAAAGATACTAGAGTAGTTTGCCATTTCCTTTTCAATTTATCATATAGATGAGGAAACTGAGGCAAACAGCATTAAGTGACTTGTCAAGAATCACACAGCTAGTAAATGTCTGAGGCTGATTTTGAATTCAGGTCTTCCTGCCTCCAGGCCTAGTGCTCTATCCACCGTACTACCTAGATGCCCTTAAAGCTTTTCCGAAACTCCCTTAATGATAGTGCCTTCCCTCAGCCAATTATCTCCAATTTATCCTATACATAGCTTGTTTGTACATAGCTGCTTACATGTCATCTCCCTCATTAAACTGCAAGCTACTTGATCGCAGAGATTGTCTTTTGTCTTTCCTTGTGTCCCGGCTACTTAGCACAGTGCTTGTGCCTGTATATAAAAGGCTTTTTAAGATATTTTTAATTAACAGAGAACCTGTAGGCTGTCTTTCCATTATTTGGTATTTCTTTATGCCTTCTGGTTTGATTTATAGACTTATCCTCTCTAAGCTAAATATTTGGATTCAACAAAAGCAGTGGCCCTAAGGCAAAATGACTACCAGAAGACTTAACGTCAACAGAATAGAGAGCTTCTCTGAGCAGAACAGTTGGCTGTTAACTTGGAGGGAAAGTCAAACCAACACACAGTTGGCAACAGTGGGCAGAAAAGGAGTGGGCAGTTTTCAGAAATTTGGTGTACAACACTGCATTGCTCATCTGGGTCAGAATACTCACAAACAGCAAGACTGGTTTGACAAAAATGACAGGGCAATTAAGAAGCTACCAAATGAAAAAGGAGAACTCCACAGGTTTTACCACCAGGATAGTTCATCCGTCTGTAAGAAGGAAGCATTTAATTCCATCAAAAGTAAAGTACAAGTAAAGGTTAAAGAGATGCAGGATTCATGGCTCAGTAAGAAGGCAAATGAAATTCAGTTTTATGCTGATAGTAACAATCCAAAGCACTTTTATGATTCCCTGGAGGCTATTTATGGGCCAAAGACCTAGGGTGTATCTCAGCTTCTCAATGCTGATGGACCCACATTGATTAGGGATAAGGTCATGATCCTAGAGAGATGAGCTGAACACTTCCTTAGTGTTCTCAACGTGACCATCATCAATTAATGCTGAGGCCATTGACCATTTACCTCAAGTTGAAGTCGATCCCTCCCTAGCTGAAGTTCCAACTGAAGAAGAGGTTTTGAATGCCATTAGGTTCCTTTTTTGTGGCAAAGCACCTGGTATTAATTCTACTCCAGCTGAGATTTACAAGGAGTGGGGTCCATTGCTCGTACAAAAGCTGACTGAAATTTTCCAGGTTACACGAGAAGAGGAGATTATCTCCCAGAAGTTCAAGGATGCCTCCAATGTCAATCTCTATAAAGGTAAAAGAAATAGATTGTCCGTGACAATCACAGTGGGGTCTCTCTTTTAGTCATTGCTGGCAAGATTCTTGCCAGAGCCTGCTTTAATAGGCTGATCTTTCACCTGGAAGATGGTCATCTGAGAGGTGAAAACTCTAGGACAAATGCCAAGAGCAGAAGAGAGGTCTGCACACAACATTTATAGATCTGACCAAAGCCTTTGATACTGTCAGTTGTGAGTGCTTGTAGAAAATTATGTCAAAATTTGGTTGCCCAGAGAAGTTCGTCAGCATTGCACGTTAATTACAGGATGGCATGCTTGCCTGGGTTCTGGATAATGAACAATGTTCTTGTGCCTTCGCAGTCACCAATGGAGTGAAACAAGGCTGTGGGCTTGTGCCATGCTTTTAGCATGATGTTTTCAGCCATGTTGTTAAACACCTTTAATGAAGCTACCACACCAATGGTAAATTGTTCAACTTGAAAAGGCTACAAGCCAAGACTAAAGTGGAAGGAGTGTTGGTGCATGATTTTCTGTTTGCAGATTATGGTGCACTCAATGCAGCTGAGATGCAACAAAGTATAGATCAATTCTCTGCTGCTTGTGCTAATTTTGGCCTAACAACACCAAACCAACACTGGTGCTCCATCAGCCAGCACTAAACCATCCACACATGGAACTACCAGTTACAGCAAATGGACAAATTTTGAATGCTATGGATAAGTTTGCTTAACTTGGCAGTATATTTTCTAGGGATGTACACATTGATAATGAGGTTGATGCACGCATTGCCAGAGTTAGCTCAGTGTTTGGGAGGCTCCAAAGGAAAGTGTGGGAGAAAAGTGTTATTAGACTGACTACCAAACTCTACAGAGCTGTTTGTGCTGACTTCGTTGTTGTATGCCTGAGAAACCTGGACAATATACCAGCTCCGTGCCAAGAAACTGAATCGCTTCCATTTGAATTGTCTCAGGAAAATTCTGAAGATCATCTGGCAGGATAAGGTACCAGATACTGAGGTCCTTTCTTGAACTAAGCTGGCACGCATTCAAACTCTACTGCAGGAAGCACAACTCCAATGGACTGGCCACATTGTTGGAAGGCCAAATGTATGCTTGTCTAAAAGACTATTTTATGAGGAACTAACACAGGGCAAGCTCTCACATGGTGGTCAGAAAAAGAGATACAAGGACACTCTCAAGGTCTCTCTTAAAAGAAGAGGCTGTGCTCTATGAGAAAGACAATTGAAATAGCTCAAAAGAAACACAAGATGCACAGATTTAGAGAACCAGCTCCAAATATTCACATGGACTATCTGTGTCCAACCTGTGGTAGAGCATTTCAAGCTCATGTTGGTCTGATCAGTCACAATCAGAGGCATTGAAACTTGACTCAAAGGTAGGGGTGAAATTTTGGTCCCCTTCGAGAATGAAGGACAACAACAACTTTGGCTTGATTTACAGCAAGAATTACAACATTAACATGGTTCAGTTGCTTTAGTAGCATATTGATTCATTGGTAATTTGACAAAGATCTTGTATTTACAATGCTAATTAATTTAATATTTTCAAAAAATGACTAAAATGTCTCCATTTTCCATTCCTCCAATTCCACTCCTAAGTATCTTCTCCAAGGAGATCAATGGCAAAAAGGAAATCCCCAAATATAGCAAATATTTATAGCATTATTTTTTTGTGGAAGTAAAGAGCAAGAACTCAAAACAAAGGAAACCAGGAAATAGACAAACAAATTGTGATTTTAGAAAGAAATGTTAATGCTATAAAAATGATCAACTGAATTAAAACAAAGAAGCATGGAAAGACATATGAACTGATGCAAAGCAAAGTTAACAGAACCTGGAAAACTATATGTACAATTATTACAAAACTGTAAATGGGAAAAAAATAACAATAACAAAGGGATAAAGTAACAACTGAAATTGAATGAATGCTAGAAAATCATAATGACCAAGCTTGACCCTAAAGAATAAATATAAAATAACATCTCTCCCTATTCCTTTACAGAGGTAGAGGAGGGTGGACCATAGATATACAATACTAAATATAACATCAAATTTTCTTGATATGCTGGCTGGTTTAGAACTTCCTTTTTCTGCTTCATCCTTTTCTTTTATTATTTCTTATAAGGGATGACTCTTTGGGAGAGTATAGGGGAAGAGATAAATGTAAGTGTTATAAAAATAAAAGATATCTACAAAACATTGTATGACCCTGGGCAAGTCATTTAACCTAACTTTCCTCATCTGTAAAATGGAGAGAATAGTAGCACTTAACTTATTATTCTTAGGATCGAATAAGATAACATCTATAAAGCCCTTCCCAAACCTTGAAGTATTATAAAAATGCTAGCTATTATGACTATTATTATACCCACAAGTAAGGAATGTTTTAATTTGCCTACATTCATTAAATATGTATAGCATGTACATAGATGAGGTCCAAGAGCCAATTGACATCAAGTCCTGAAACACTAAAATCACGCAATCAAAATAATTTGAACAAATTTCCAGTTGGCTAAAAATATATGACAAAAGTCACCATGCTTTGTTTTCAGTTTCTAAATGGCTTTAATCAAATAATCATATGCCTTTACCAAATAATTTCCATCAATTACTAATAAATGCTTGCACTATTTCCTCCTCATTTATACATGTTCCCACGGCATTATAGACTCTGCTTACCATAGCAAATCGATATTAACAACCCTGATTCTAATAAACTTTTACTCTAATCATTCTCTAAACCATATTATGTCTATATATGCATATGTGGGTATGTACAGTTAATACATATAAAAAAAATAGATGTGCATGCACGTGAGGGTATGTGTACATACACCTATATATAATGATTAGTTCATGATTCCTCAACATCCCAACTTCTTATCCCAAACAAGTAGGCATGTTGCATGTCTGGGTCTATGACTCCTCCTCTTCTCTAAGCTACCAGCTACCTCATTGTGTTCCCTTTTCAAAGTAACTGTATTGTATATCCCCAACATAAAAGACATTACAAAGCAAACTGGCAGAAATTTGATTGGTTAAGAAGAGGTGATGGGAAAGAAACCAAAAATTATACTCTGGCTTCTAAGATTAATTAGAAAAATACTTCTACCTACCTATCCATTCAATAGAAATTAGCAAGTGAGAGAAGAGGGGCAAAGAAAGATATGGACTATGTGGAGGAAATGGTGAATTTAATCTCTCTGGGAGTTGGGATCCTTATTTATCAAATGAGGGAATTGAACTAGGTGGTTTCTGAAGTGCTTTTAAAGCTCTAGATCTAAGTTCCTATGATCCTATGATGTCAGCATGTGTGAGTCGAAATATCTAGTAGGCAGATGGATAAGAATTAATGGCTCTGAAGGCAGTGGTAAAAATTTGAATTTAGAATCATGTACATTGCTAAAACCCTGAGAATAGACAACAGCTCTAAAGGAAAGCATGTATAGAGAGTTGAGTGCCTGCCCAGCCATGTTATTTCCCTTCTCTCTGTTCCTATTTCCCTATCCCTGCTCGGTAGACTCTGCCAGAACTTGCCCTCCATTGGCGGAGCCCTTTAGAACATAGCATCATCTCCATGGCATTAAAAGACATCATGGCAAGAATTTTAGAATGATAGAAGATAAAGATGAAAAAATTTCTACCTTTCATCTCATGTAATTTCTCATGTAAGAATTTCCTGGTTCTTTTCGACTTCTCTCTTCTCCCACTACTGAAAAAAATTTAAATCTAAAGTGTAACCGCTTTTTTTAAAGCTGTCTCCTCCAATTCATGATACTGGATGCCCAGTTTATGTGTGTGAAATGTAACGAGGGAGGTACAAGAGAGTCAGTTTTCAGCTAAATAAAAGGAAGAACTTGTTGAAGAATTAGAGCTGTCCAAAAGGGGGATGTGATGCCATGAGAGAAAATTAGTTCGCTGTTACTGAAAGTGTTTAAGTAGAGGCTAGAAATGGATAAGCATAGGACGAAGAGGTACCTTCATGGGGTGGGAGCGTAGATTAAGTGATCTCTGCCATGATAATCTCAGTGCTTTATACAGATCAGTACCTTCTCCACAACTTAAAAGTCTTACAGAGTTGCCAAAGGTACTGAGATCTTCATTGACAAGGGCAAGGTCACACAAATAGTATGTGTCAAGAGCAGGATTTGAACCTAGGTCTCTCTGACTCTGAGGTAAGCCATCTAGCCCTGTGCCATGATACCTCCCACTTTATAGGCAAGGGTCACTTGATAATTTTTCTATGTGCATTTAAGTTAAGGCCTCATCCTACTGTTAGAGATAAACTTCACATTTTTCTTTTGATTAATAGTATCAGCTCAGTAAGGATAAGGAATGGATGCCCCAATAACATACTGTTTTTCATTTTGTCTAAGATAAGAGTCATCAAGAGAGGCACTATGACATATCAGATGAAGTCCCAGCCTTGACAGCAGAAGATCCTGGATTGAAGTCCTAGTCTCTGACATACTAGCTATGTGGCCATTGGCAAATCACTTCATTGCCCAGGGTTTCTGGCAATTCTCTAGGACTATAAATTATTGATGAGTTACCAATCTGTACCACTGAAGGGAGTTTCTGTACCAGTAGTTCCCTCACACTGATGAAATCACATTTCTGGATGAAAAACAGACCAAAAAACAACAAAGAAAAACTATTGTCATAATTGGGTTTGTTTTTAAATTCTTAATATAGACAGTTTCAAAAACTATTGTTTTGGATTTTCCAGAAGTGTGCATTTCGCATAATTTCCCTGTTAGCCAACCCTACCCACTTCCCACCACCACCACCAGCACCAAACACACACAGCTCCCAGCACAATTTTAAAACCATGAACTTTTTAATTGGATTGTAAAACAACTTTGAGTCATCTATCTTACTATCTCATTTGTAGGTTAGTTAGTTTTTTCCTCTTCCTTCCTCCTTTGGCAACTGCCTTTGGGATATTTATCTGGTTATTGGACTATGGCCATTACAATATAGCCATAGACTCAGTGGGAAGGTAGATGGAGAGCTCAATCAGCTTGTCTTCTAATAAAAGTAGAATTAAAAATGGAAAAGTGATTATATCCCCTAAGTCAAGACATCTCTTGATTTCAGCAAAGTCTATCTGGAATAGCTTGAGGTGCTCAGGATCAGACAATTTGGTTTCAGTTGGAAGAAAAAGAGAGGAATAGTATGATATCTCAGAAAAGAAACTATATGTCAGTCTGGTGAGGAAAGCTGGCAGAAACAATCTACAGAGATCCCCAAGGAGAGAGGCAACAGAACTTCTGTTTACCTGGCAGAGGCTCATGCCTCTTGAAGCCACACATAGTTCTTTTGTACATCTAGGTATGTTCTTACCTATCTATATTTGATTTTTTTTAGAATAGAAGTTTGTTAAGGATAGTAAAGGAGGAGATATATTGAGATATCAGGAAGTGAAAAGTGATATTTTTAAATCAGCAAACTCTAAAAAAGAATTAAATTCCTTGAGATGAAGAATAGAGAAAGCATTTATTAAGCACCTACTATGTGCC
>CM053622.1:236626581-236661426 GCA_028646595.1 Phalanger gymnotis
CACTATGAGTGTTATTATTACCCCCATTTTACAGTTGAGGAAACTGAGGCAGACAAAGGTAAAGTAATTTATCCAACAAGTAAATGTCTGAGGTCAAATTCTAGTTATTATCTGCCATTAGTTTAATTAAAAAGCACAGGTTGGCTTTAGCAAAAAAGACATTGGTTACATCTTTTTGAGGAGTGATGGGCTCCCCTTCCCTGGATGTTTTCAAGCACAAAGTGCACTGCTTATACATGGCTACATAGCACAGTGAATAGAATAGAGGAACTAAGAGTCAGAAAGACCTGTTGCAATCCTGCTTTGATTTCTAGCTGTGTGAGGACAGGCAGGTTACTTAACCTCTCTCTGCCTCAGTTTCAGATGTGTGCCGGAGACAGTAATTGTTAAAATTCTCAGTGTGAAATTTCAGTACGAACATCCACACTTCAAACATTACAAATCAGGGCTCAATTCATCGTATTGCTGACTTCTAGACTTCAGAATGTAATGGATGGTTAAAACTGCAGAGAATACATTGTTCATGTGTCCTGAGTTTTTGGAAAACCAATTGTTAAATATTTAAAAACTGATTGTTAAATATTTACAAACTAAGCAGCACACCACTACTTAGTTTCTTCATCTGCAAAATAGGAGTAATAGTGGCCCCTACCTCGTAGGATTGTTGTAAGGATCAAATGACACAACACATGCAAAGAATCTTGTAAACCTCAAAGCACTATGTAAGTGCTAGCCATTACTATTGTTAGACTGGCTGACCATGTGCTCTAAGCACAGTTTGTTGCTGTTGTAGGTATTGTAGGATATTCCTATATGGTTTGTACTAAATGGCCTCTGAGATACCTCTAATGCTGAGATTTTATGAATTTTATCAACTATTGCTAAGAATTCACGTGCATTTCTTTTTCCGCTCAGTCCAGACCTATAGAAATCACCTCATACAACATCTCCCCATTTCTTTCTTAAGGAGGAAGCTCATCTGGTACAACTGAGGCAGGTGGCTATAGGCTGGGTCTGATTACACCTTCACCACCATTTGCTTCTTCAACTATGATGAACGGTGTACTGTGTGGGCCCCAGAGCAGTATGAGTCTTGATACCAGATACACCTGTGAATACCCCTCAGTTACCACAACGATGACCCAAGTGGAGAGAAAGCCAAGCCTGGACACTCCAAAGGGATAACTGCCCCTGTACTTTGCTGCCTCAGTTGGATTCCCCTTAACTCACTGTGCTCATCCTGACTCCAACCATGCATAACACTCACTGATATCTATCCATAGGCTGGTTTGAATCACAATATATCATCCTCTTCCCACCATCTTCTTCTTGTTTTTTTAGTCATGTCCAACTACTCATGATGCTATTTTGGATTGTCTCAGCAGAAACACTGGATTGGTTTGCCATTTGCTTCTCCAGTTCTTTTCACGGATGAGGAAACTGAGGCAATGTAATATTAATTAAGGTGGGACTTTTTTTTTACTGTTTTCTCTTTTAGCACTTATTTAATCAAGTGCCCTTGATAAGTCTGGCCTTTGTTTCTTTGATTATATTAGGAGTCTTTGATGACCTTCTTGCCTCAAGCCTGCTTTGCAGGGGTTTGAGTGACATGTTTGTGATGCCAGAGGCTTTTAGGTCAGGTGGGTTTAAGTTGCACATTGCGATGCTCTGTCCCTGAACAAGATATATAAACCCAGAAGCTGGCATTCTCCCTTGGGGCTCTCAGTCACTGGAGGAGTGGCATGGAACTCTGGGCAGCCATTTTAAGAGGCCCTGGCTTGTAACCCCAGATGTTGATGCTTTCCTGGTAGCTATGAATTGTAATTTGGTCTGTTTATATCGTGTATGTTTGTAATTTGTTTGTATTTGCTCTGAGGTTCAGGGTGCTGGCTTTTCCTCCTGAACTAAGTGAATGATATTTGTATGTCAGATGCAAATGGGATTGTTAACCCCTTAAAGTTACTTTCCTTAGTAAAGCCTATCAAAAGAGCTTGTGTTAGTGGCCTTCTGTGTACTGGTTGTTGTTGGTTTTATACAGCCGCAGATTGTTGCTACAGGCAAACAGGGTTAAGTGACTTGCCCCGAGTCACCTAGCTAGTAAGGGTCTAAGGGTAGATTTGAGCTGATGAAGATGAGTCTCCCTGACTCCCTGACTCTAAGCCCAGCACTCTGTCCACTTCACCACCTAGCTGTCCCTTCTTACTATCCAGTTCTCCCAATACTCAAGCAGAAGTGTGAGAGCCATCATCAGCTACTCAATTCAACAATACTCCACAGTCCTGGAGCTCTGGGTACATTCAGGGGATCTTCTCCATGCTACAAAATGCTCTACTTACTTTGGCCCCTGGCTCTGAGCCTCGCAATGTCCCATTCTCCCTACTGACCCTACAGAACTTACCAAGTTAAAAGACACATAGCTGAGCTGTTGATCCCTTTACAAATGGCTTGGGAAAGGTGGGAAGGTGAGGTAAGTTGGAATGTTATTATAAGAGCTATTAAAACAATTGCCTCTTAACCTTCCAAGTAAATCAATATAGTCATTCCCTGTTTGGTCTTGACCCTGATTATTTCTCAGGAGTGCGATCATTTTGCTTAAACCACTAGAAATCTGCTAAGGAAATGGCTGTTTGAGTGAATTGAGAAGGCTGAAAGAATTAACACCTAATTACTCACCAGCAGTGATAGTAACTAGGAGGAGCAAAAGAAAAGTCTAGTGACCAGAAGATTTAGAGAGAGAGAAAGAAACAAGTTGAGCCATCCTTTCATATCAAATATTATCCCTCCGGGGTCTCCAATATTTTCTTCTACATTCATATGCCAACATATGACCAGACATACATACAGTATCTCACAGAATTAGATAAAAAAATTAAGACCTAATTGCTGAAAAAGACCTTAGTAATCATGTATAACAAACACCTTTTATCCCAGATGTGGCAATTGAAGCCTGTGGAGGTCAATTTGAATGTCTCTATAACTCCAACCTTCATTCTGAGGTTGTTATTGTTTTTTCTCTCTGTCTCTATCTCTGTCTATGTCTGTCTGTTTGTCTCTCATTCTCTCTCATGTTTCTAGAAGATTTCACAAGCTCTCTTCCAACAGTCCATATTATGAGTGTGGCCAGAAAAACCCCAAATATTAAAAAATCAGATATTTCCTAGCATTATTTTTAGCAGTACTACAGCACACACACTAATTTCTATGAGCATCTCCTCTCTCTCTCTCTCTCTCTCTCTCTCTCTCTCTCTCTCTCTCTCTCTCTCTCTCTCTCTCTCTCTCAGCACCTCCTAACCATTGACTTTGTTCAATTAGTCTCTGCCATCAATCTGCCCACATTCTCTTTCTTCTCCACCCTCTTTTACCTGTAGGTATTATTTTTGCCCCTAAGTCCACAATGTTGGAACTGTTGGCTGCAATTAGTGGTGCAACTTCTATTGATCTGTAACCAGCTAATTACTTCACTGATAAATTTAATTACACTCATGCCTGGAGATACTCCCAGGTGTTATCACTCTCCCAGCAATGCGCCATCTTTGGAATCACTTTGTGTTACTTTATATTTACTTATCTGTGCACGTATTATATCCTGTCCCATCCCCTGTATAATATAATCACCTTGGGGGCAGGGACAATTTTATTTTTGTCTTTATATCCGTAGTACCTGGGATAGTGCCTGAATATAGTTTTTTATTGTTGTTCAGCCATGTCTGACTCTCTGTGACCCCATTTTGGGGGTTTTCTTGGCAAAGGTACTAGAGTTGTTTGCCATTTCCTTCTCCAGCTCATTTTACAGATGAGGAAACTGATGCAAACAGAGTTAAGTGATTTGCCCAGGGTTACATAGCTAATAAGTGTTTGAATCAGATTTGAATTCAGGTCATTCTGACAACAGGGCTGGTACTCTATCTACTATGCTACCTAGCTACCCTAGCTAAATATAGTAGGCATGTTTAATAAATACATGTTGAATTGTTTTGAGATTAAATGAAAAGATGTCAGACCTGATGATCACTCCACCTCACAAGATACACATATCATTTCATGGAACTTTCAGGTTTTCTTCTCTCCTGCTATTCACTATTCTCCCTAAACTGACAAAAGTAGTCAAGAGTATTCTCAGTGCTCTGTGTTGGTCAACTGATGACCAAAGCTGAGACTTAACTTCTTCATGTAGGTCATAATCATTAATTAGAAGCATATCCCCCTTTGTTTGGGTATAAGGACTGATCTGTGATTTCACTGGTAAAGGGTAGGGGTCAGTGCAAACTCCCACTCCATGGCCAAATCCCTTTCTCTGCCTGTTTTTGTACTGATTTGTATTTTAAAATGTCAAAACTATTCTTAACTCAATGGCAAGATTTAGGCCTCACACCAGAACTCTGGTATAGGGAATTTCTGGATAAGGAATTCTACTAATTCAAGTAATTTCTCTCCAAGTCTTAGAGAGCAACCCAAAGGAGTGAGAGGCTGCGACTTGTTAAGGGTCACACAGCTAATATGTATCAGAGGCAGGACCCTCCATGTATAGTTTGCATTTTGTTTTCTACATATAGACATAATGATGGAGTTCCATAACTTAACCCATCCACTTAAAAGTAACTACCTTTGTTAGGTGGAAGGTTAAATCAATCAGCACCTGGTGTGAACAGGGTCTGTACACATACTTGACTCAATCAAAGCCATCGGATGGTAAGTGTCTTACCCCCAAGGGATTTTCATAGAAGGGAAGAACTCTCTCACAACCAGGTCTAGAGATTCTGAGGAAGGTATGGACATATAGAGCTGAACCAAGAAATGCCAATCTGGGGGCAACCAGTGGAAAGAGAGAAAGAAGACAAAGCTCATCTGTGGTAAAGAACCCAAGCTAAAACAACTAGTGCACCCATTTACTCAAGGAAAAATAAAAGTCACAAAAGACTGTTCTTTCTCCTATTTCTTCTCCCAGTGATTGTCCATCCACATATACTCTAATATAATCTATGTTTTAGTACCCAAAGGTTTCTAGTAAACCTGAATGTTTTTCTCAACCATAACAAGGCCAAGGGTTAACTAGAGGTAGAAATAAATGAGTCCCACTTTTGCCTAAATGTTAGTTGAGTTTCAAAGTAATTTTGACAACTAATTACTTTTTATAAATTCCCTAAAACTTAAATGAAATTAATTGTATGGGTCTTAGGGGTCATTATATTGCTCCTAGGCTTAAAGTAAGTCTAATTATTATAACAGCATATTACATAAGGATGGATTTGGAGTTGTTCACCCTTTTTTGTCAAAGAGGACCAATGCCATCACAGGGTAATATCTTAACTTGCACGTGAACTGGATTTAAGTGAAGCAGAGTTGCATACACTCATCAGCCTCACTCTTTCTTCCAGAGTCATCAAAATACAGTGGCAAAACAAAAGTCAAGATGGCCAGCAATGGCCCAGGATGCAGTAAATGACATTGGTGTCTTTGATGTCTGACCAAGCTTTTAAGTGCTTCACAGCACTGGCTTCAACCACAGACATTGGAACAAATTGTTCTAATCTGCCCCTTCCTCTGGGAGACGTCTTCACATGCTTGGGGTAGACATCTCCCTAACTCACCAATAGGTTTGAAGCCTGTCAGTTACCCTAATCTGGTTTAGATCATCTGCTGAGATGGCTTACCAGAGTGTGGCCACTGTGGATGCTACAGCTTCTTGGAGACACAGATGAGAATTGGGTGGCAGGTAGACACCAAATCTGGATGAGCAGCCCTGAAAAGAGCTCCATAAGCCCTTAGACCAGAGATGCTACTCCTTCCCAAATACCTCACATACCCCTACACAAAGGTAACATTATACTTTCCCTACAATGAAGTTCACCTTTCAATTTTTCACTTGTACAGAATTGAGAAAAACTGAAAGAAGAAACAAGGTTTAAGAGGGTAGTAAGATGGCCAGTTGAAACCATAAATGACATCTTGTCTATTCTTTCTCACCCTTATTTGCCACAAGCCACATAGAATCAATATTAGGGAGACTCAGTAACATCTTTTATTAGGAATTTAATTAGTCAAACAAATGAATTGAATTCCTGGACTGTGCTGAGAGGGATTCAAAGTTTAGATAAAACTTTGTCCTTGTCTTTATGGAATGTATCATCTGTCAAGGGAATATGATGCACAAATAAATAGAATGTAAAATAAGATAAGAAATAATATAAAATAACAGATAAACAGCATAATAGATAAAGAACTGGTCTTGTGCCTTTATAAAAGACCCAAGTTCAGAACTTGTCTCTGACAAAAAATCACAGAATCACATAATTTAATAATAATACATAGAAGAAACCCCTATTATAACATAACAAATAATTGTTCAGGCTGTGCTTAAAGACCATCAGTTTGAGGCAGGGGAAACCCACCACCTGTGGAAGCAGGTCATTCCACTTTTAGACAGCTCTAATTGTTAGAAACACTTTCCTCACTCAAACCTAAATTTACCTCTTTGTAATTCTACTGATTACTTACAGTTCTGCCTTCTTGGGGCAAAGCAAAACAACTTCTAATCCCTCCTGTATATGAAAGCCCTTCAAATTCTTCAAAATGGCTATTGTGTCCCTTGTGAGTCTTCTCTTCTCTAAGCTAAACATTCCCAGTTCCTTCAACTGAGCTTCATATGGCGTAGTTCCAAGTCCCTTCACCATTCTAGTTGCCCTCTCTGTCTTACCTACATTCTTTTCAAAGTGTAATTGTTGTTCAGTCATTTCAGTCATGTCTGACTCTTCATGAGCCATTTGGGGTTTTCTCAGCAAAGATATTGGAGTGGTTTGACATTTCTTTCTCCAGCTCATTTTACTGATGAGGAAACTGAGGCAAACAGTAACGTGACTTTCCCAGGGTCACACAGCTATCAGAGTCTGGATTTGAACACACAAAGCATAATGACCAGAGACAAACACAATGCTCCAACTGAGGTGTGGTAAGAGAACAGAACAGTAGGACTATCACCTCCCTCTCCTGGAAGTTATGTCTTTCTTGATGTATCTCCAGATCTTGTTTAACCTTTTTGGCAAACTACTGACTCACATGTAACTTGCAGCCCACTAAAAACCCCTTATTTCAGAAGAACTGATGTCCAAGAATGCTTCCCCCATCTTGTATTTGGGAAAGGTTTTGTTGTTTTTGTTGGGTTTTTTTTTAAGCTCAAGTAGAACACATTACATTTATCCCTCTTGGATTGAATGAATGAAAAAGTCTTTATTAAGCACTTTCACTGTGCCAAAATCTGGTCTATAAGCTCTGGAAATCCAAATAGGAAAAGCAAGATAGCCTCTGCTCTCAAGGAGCTCACTCTAATTATAGTAGACAACATACAAAAGAAAGTGACAGAAGGGCCCGGAAGTCCAGAGAGTGCAGCGATAACTTATATTTAAGTAGCTTATAAGTAAAATGCTGAGGGACTGAAACATATAAAGGCAAGGCAGGGCAAATGGTAGGGCCTGGAGTACCTTTGGAGGCAATGATAATTCAGAGGCTAAGTAAGACCTAGTGGTCTCCCTTGTCTGCAAAATGAATAGAATTGCTGATGCCCATCTCATTCAAGTCTGTCAAGATCCTTTAGGATTAGTCGTCCTTCCCACCTTTGTGTCATCTGCAAATCTGATGTGTATTGCATCCAGGCCATTGATCCAGGTCATTGATAAGAATTTCTTTTTTTTTTTTTTGAGACAAGGTCACATTTGAACTCAGGTCCACCTGATTCCAGGGCCTGTGCTCCATCCACTGCACCACCTAGCTGCCCTCATTGACAAGAATTTTAAATAGCATAAAGCCAAACCCACACCCTTTGTGTACTTCAGTAGAGACCTCCTGCCACATTGAGATTGAGCCATTAACAACTGCTTTTTGAAAGCATCCAACTAGCTCTGAATCCATCTAATTGCATTATTGCCAAATGCAAATCTCTCCACCTTCCCTACAAGAATTATATGAGATGCTTGAACAAAAGCTTCACTGAAAGCTAGGCAAACTATACATGCCGCATTTCCTTCATGGACTAGTTTAGTAATCCTATCAGAAAAAGGAAGTGAGTTCAATCTGGTATGAGAAGCCATGTTGTCACTTGGAAATCATGACTTCCCCTTCTAGGTGTTTACCACCAATCATCTCCTTGATGGTCAATTCTCGTGGAGGCAATAAGAAACCACCAGTGTTTATTGAGTATAGATTTGTAGTTTAGTTGCTCTTCAGGTATGTCTGACTCTTCATGCCCCCTTTTGGGGTTTTCTTGGCAAAGAGACTAGAGTGGTTTGCCATTTCCTTCTCCAGCTCATGTTCCAGATGAGAAAACTGAGGCAAATAGGGGTAAATGACTTGCCCAGGGTCACTCAGCTAGCAAGTGTCAAGTGTCTGAGGTCAGATTTGAACTCAGGTCTTCCTGACTCCAGCTTCTTATACAAGACTTGCTAATTCTTCATTATCCTGTATGGCTTCCTTCTGGCACTATCATTTACACCCATGTGAACCACCAGAAGTGGGTAACAGTCATCTGATGTAACAAATTTTGGGATGGTTTCTATTATAAGAGATTGATTAAGTAAATGGCCCAGATTTACAGAACTAGCAAACTGGCAGCCAGATGGCACAGTGAATATATTGCTGGACTTGGAGTCAGAAAAACCTGAGTTTGAATACTGCCTCAGATCCTTACTAGTTGCATGGCCCTGGGCAAGTCACTTAACCTCATTCAGCACATTTTCTCGTAACAATAGCACTTACAGGTTTCTTGTAAGGGTCAAATGAGATAATGTACGTGAAACACTTTGCAAACATTAAAGCTATTATTAGTTGGGTGCTAATTATAAACTATTAATATAAATTAATAATAGTTTTAATTAATAGTAATATAATTGTTACTAGTTATAATTTAGTTATAATAAAGTTAGTTAATAATGAAGCATTAGCTATTATTTTTATAATGATGATGATAATTTCCCAGAAAGATAACAGACTTCTCTATTGTTATTATGAGGTTTACAAATAGCCTTCTGGATATCCCCAAGTCCAACCACCAAACACCATCATTCTCTTCTCTGATTCTTACTGGATAAACCCGTAGCTCCTCAGAATGTCTAGCTAGATGCTTCTTAAGAAGAGCTTCTACTTTTTTTTGTTCCAAGCATATATTTATGTATTTCATTCCCATCCTCATCTATGTGAGATTCTTCTGTTCTTCAAACTCCTGACAAGGATCAAGTTTGCCTCATGCCACTGTACATCCTTTTTCCTCCAACTGAAGTCCATTTTCTCCCTTCTTTAGGAAAACTTCATGTATCTGATAACCTAGAACAGGGCTATCCAAAATGCAGGCCACAGTGTGATTTTATGAGGCCCAACTGTGGGTTTTAATTTCCATAAGCGAAAAAATAAAATAATAATTTACATAAAATGCATATTAGATTTTTTAATTCCATCACTAATAAATAATCTCGCTGATGTTAATTTTCTTTGGTGTTTTTAAGCAGTATTACGGATGGAACACATCACACAGAATTTTCAGTCTGTCTGTGGGATACATTCCATCTGTATGATGCAGACTAGTCAGTATGTATGCACCTACCTTTATACTGTTGTGTTGTTGCTTTGTTGTTTTGTGTATGTTTTCATGCTTCCTGCCTTCACCTGTCGTATAGATGACGCACGGTCCCCCACTTTCTATTAGTGTACTGTATTTTTTATTCTGGGTGTGGCCCTTGAATAATTATTTTATTTTAATATGGCCCTAAGATAACCTAAGGTTGGACAGCACTAACCTAGAATGTGAAGACGTAATACTTGATTTCCTTCACCTTTTCTTCTATGAAAGAAACCAACCTATATATGGAATTTATTGTGGATAGTCTTTTCTCATATCATATCATTTCAAGTCACTAAAAATTCTCTATTTCTACATACTGATTAAGAACCTTAGGCTTTTTAAAGCTGTTTGTGAGTGTCTAACATTTATCTAAGTACTACTTTAGGACTTTTACAAACTTTCATCATTTTAACAACCTCATAGTTCCACGCAACTTCCTTACCTTTGTCTCAAAAATTGTGTAGATACAAACTGTATCTTTTCCCTTTTTTCACTAACCTCTCATTTGTTTCACTATTTTTTTACTTAACCAATTTTTCAATTGACCCTTTCATACATATTTCCTTGCCCACTATCTTCTCTCTATATATAATAATGTAAAGTAATATCAAGAGAAAGAAAGTGCTGATAACTGGGAGTATCAAGAAGGGATTCATTTAGAAGCTACCATCCCAGCTGTACTTTGAATAAAACCCAGTATTCCTCACTTGTGAGAAGAGTGGGTTTTTTTTAAAACTATAGAGTACTATACAAATTCCAGTAAGTGATAATAATAGTAAAGATAATCTAAGAGCACATGAGGTTAAAAACTGGCCATAAACAGATTAAAAACTTGAGAAATGGTTTTGGAGCAAACAGACCTCGTTCACTGGGCAATGGTAAAGGTTGACAATGGAAACATGGTATGGATTTTTTAAACGTTATCAGAGAGGGCTTTCCATCAAAATGGAGCCTATAAGATCCTATGGAATCCAAAAGCCCCTTCAACATTCACATGGACTCAACCAACAGATGTGGAAATATCAAGAAAAATAGCTGTGGTGTAGATTTGTTTATAAAAATGGAAGTCATTTATAAAAATTTATAAAAATGACAAGTCAGGAGTAGGTGGCTCATCACCACCAAAAATTTTTACACATGGGTTAACCTTTGGGAGCCAAGAACTATGGATTATTGTGGATTATGCAAGGAAAAGATAAGATTATATCACTGAAGGTTACAAAATGATCATACCTAAGAAACACCTAGCAAGATACTATCTGATGGCTAGAGATCTGTGCTAACATCGTGATATCTTTCAAAGCTTGAGAGCTGACAAATATCCATTCTATGAATACAGACCTAAACATACTCTTGGGAATTCAAAAAATAAATTGTGCTAGAACCAGACTGGGTCAGCTAGGTGGCAGCGTGGATATAGTGCCAGACTTGAAGTTGGAAAGACTCATATTGCTGAGTTCAAATTTGACCTCAGATACTTACTAGCTGTGTTACCCTGGGCAAGTCACTTAACCCTGCTTGCCTCGGTTTCCTCATCTATAAAAATGATCTGTAGAAGGAAATGGCCACTCTAATATTTCTGCCAAGAAAACCCCAAAAGTGTCACAAAGAGTCAGACGTGACTTAAATGACTGAACAACAAAAGAACCAGACTTTCATCATAAATGGAGCTATTGCTCTGAATTGCCCAGACATAATATTGATCCATAGAATTTGAAGAATGCATGACTTAGTGGATGACTCCATACCAAATATTCTTAATCATTAAAGCTATATTAAATGAAAATTTTTCAACATTTAAAGATTTATCAGAAAGAGATCAAAATTATATGGGAGCAGGATGAAGTACACATCAATTTATTTTCTTATTTGTTCTTGGAGTTGTCCCAAAGGTGCTTTCATTGAGTCTAAAAGAAAGAAGCTGACATCCCAATTCTTCTATTCAATTGCAAAAAAAAGTAATTATTTCATCTACTTGTACAATAGTTCTCAGTACATTAAATATAAAAGAATAATAGCAGTCTACTAACTGGTCCCAGGACAGGCTCTATCTAGATTCTAACAAAATACAGAAAATGAATAATACTTAAATTGTTGTTGTCATAGCTTTGATCTGCTTAAAATTGGAACACTTTGCCTGCTCTATGTTCTAAACATTTAACCTACTCCCCAAATTCTTACTCTGGTCATTTGCTGAGGACTGTTTCTTACCCTGGGGGCCTTGTTCATTTAAAAATATATATATACAGATGGATTGCTCTGTGTCTCTATATTTTTTCTCCCAAAAAAAGCATGCAAGAAAGGAAAATTATGTCAACATTTCTATATAGTGTGGGGATAGGGCACAGTAGTGGGGATAGGAGGAGCTGAGATATATAGATTTACCTGCAAAAAAAAGAAAAACTCAAATTCAGCACGGTCATGAGGAATGTCCCTGCTCATCCATAGAAGGGCACAGGACTGGGAATTGACACAGATCCTCATCCAATAAAGAGGAATTGTCACCATTTAATTGTGCTCCCGCCAGAACGACATATGGCGGCCCAGCTGACAAATAGAATATTTTTTCCTTTTTTTTCCCCCATTTCACATGCACATTTCATTTGTGGGATATTAAAACTTCACATAAACTGTCTGTTAACCCCTTGGCACCACAATATCCACTATGTGGGATACTCTGCTCACCCAGGCTCTACAAATTCAGCTATGAGAGGGTTAACTCCATCAAGAGATAGAGCCCACTGCTGAAGGCCGTCTGACCATTTCCTGCCTCCATCAGGATTCGACAGTTTTCAGCATTTTCAGATAAAGTTATCTTTATTTTAGCCCATTTATTGCATTTTGGCACCATGAAATATTGCTTCAACACTCTGTATCACAATGCCTTTTGGTTTCCCAAATCAGGGGCATTTTCAAAGGCCAGTATGCTAAGACTGTTGTTACTTCCACCTTGGGACCCCCAAAGTAAAATCTCTGTACAAATATAGTCTGGACCTCATTCTAGTAAAAAAAAAAACCACCAACAACAACACAAGAAACTTGCATTTTGCTTGGTCATTTTTCAGTCATGTCTGACTCTTTATGACCCCATTTGGTGTTTCCTTGGCAAAGATACTGGAATGTTTTCCCATTTCTTTCTTCAACTCATTTTATAGATGAGGAAACTGAGGCAAATAGGGTTAAATGACTTGCCAAGGGTCTCATAGCTAGTGTCTGAGGCCAGATTTGAACTCAAGTCTTCCTGACTTCAGGCCCAGCGATCTATGCATCGTGCCACCTTGTTGCCCTATGCTCTATCCTCAATTTAAAAAAAAAAAAGTTCCACCAATACTGTCTGACAGGCAAGGCAGCAGTATGGTCTGAGTTTGAATGTCTTTGCTAATGAGAAGGAAAGAAGAGATTTCAAACTTCTGTTACACTGCACTCAACAACCCCATCAAAATTTGAGATGAGCATTAATAAGCATTTGTTTCAGTCTGATTACCCTACAGCAACAAAAATAGGTAAGGAACTGGTGTGCTGAGCCTAAGAGCAGGGACACATACCCACTTCATCAGCACAGAGAGTTTCTTTGAAAAATTACTTAATGCATCTTGGCTTCTGTGACAGATATGTTGAAGTGGAAGGAACTAATGCTTCATGGCACCTAGAAACCAGAAGCTTAGGGAGCATCATTCAGATTACATCTTGATGGGAAACCCACAGGCTCCAGTGCAGTTTGTCAACACAAAACGGCAGTGGGCGCCAAAACATGACACAGTGTTACTTAAGCACTTCCTTCGAAAGGCATATTTTCTAACAGCTGAATATTTGTTGAATGATTCTCTCTTCTCCTTAACTTGCATAAGGTTCCTAACTTTCTCACATTGTTCATTTCATAGATACCTCATTTCTTGTAACAACTAAAGAAATGACAACAATTTGTCATGAAGGGGCCCACAAGAGTCTGAGACCCTGGCTGAATTACAGACTTCGAGGTAGAGATCTGGTGGGGAACAGGGGAGAGAGAGGGCTGGAGGATAATGAATTATGTCCTGTTCAAATCATTGCATTTTTCCAGCTGTATAGTGTGTTAGGAAATTGACACAAAGGATATGAATTGAGTTAACAAGCTGGACCTATTCGTCACCAAAATGAGCAGTCCATTCATTTAAATATATGTGACCCGTTTATTGCCTTCTTAGGGGAAGGGGAAGAAAATCCATCCATAGCCAATCATTATGATGACCACAGACCTACTCAGGCACCTTGACAGCTGAATCACCATCTCGCATCAACAGATTAAGCCTCAGGCATTCAACAAGGCAGCCTCTGTCTACTTGGCCCTTTTTTGCACATTAAGAATCTTTACCATTCTTGTAGTTCTGTCTGCTGCTTTGGGCAGCATGTGCCAAAGGAAACTTGAGAGAATCTAGCATTAAGCCAATTTCCCTTCATGTCTGTATGCCAATCAGGACAATAATAATAGATTACACTCTCCTAAGGCCTTATAATTACAAAGGGTATTCATATACATGTATTGTATCTGGTCCTCTCAACAAGTCTGGGATATAGCAAGGATAGATAATATAATCTCCATTTTACAAATTAAGAAAATGAGGCTTAAGATAAAATTAAAAAAAAAACCTGATAAGAAGCAAAGCCATGACTGGAAAGTAGGTCTTCTGCCTGAGACTCTTTCACACCAGAGTGTTGCTTAATGTCAGCATCCTCTGATACTTTGAAAAACGGCATTGTTTTGATAACTGTGAGATATTCATGATCCATTGTGAGTACTACGTCCCCAGCTGTACACTGCAGCCCATCAAAGGCTTCCCTTCCAGAAATTCTTTCTATGCCTTCCGTAAGTATTCTATGGAAAATTCATCCAACTGGACGGAGGCATTATTCTAGGCTGTATTTTTTTTAAAACATCTTATTGGCATTAACTTAATACTCAGCTGTTAAAGCCGGCCCACCTCCTCGATGATGTTTTATTCCACTTCGTGTATACAAGTCATGATTGTTAATATGCTACTAATGTACACTAAACGTAGAGTTTGAAAACTACCATTTTTTCTAAAATATTCCAATTTTTGGAACTACCAATTTTTCTAAAATATTCATGATTGAGTTGTCTGTGTACTAACAAGAAGTACAGAAAACTCCAAATTATGACAGCAATACAATGCAACAGGAAACACCTGTATGGCTCAAAGAAGAGAAAGATGAAGATGATGATTCCTCTGCAATCGGGACAGAAAAAATGGAGATGGTTCACCCTAAATGGAGAGAGTTTATGAAATTTCCTTTGGGGCATCTAGGTGGCGTAATAGGTACAAAGCTGACGTCTACCTGAGTCCACATTCAGCCTCAGACTCTATCTTTGTGACCCTGGGCAAGTCGCTTAACCTCTGTTTGCCTCAGTTTCCTCATCCACAAAATGGGAACAATAATAGCACCCACCTCCGAGGATTGCAAGAGGACCAAATGAGATAATAATTCTTAAGCACTTGTCACAGTTCCTGGTACATAATAAGCACTAAATAAATGTTATATATTATTAATTAATAATTATTATTAACATTACTATTATTCTGATGATCCTTTAAAAGAAAATAGATTTAATCTATCTGGGACAGTAGAAGTTTTTTCTACCAAAAAAAGAAACAAAAGAATTAACTAAATCACTCTAAGATCTTTTTCATTCTAATGGTCCTAAAATTGAAAAATAACAAATATTTATCAGTGACAAGGAATGAACTATCTACAGACACCAAACTGATATTATACTAGTCTTTGACAGCATTCAAATTACCAAGATTCATTCACATTCTCCATAGCCTGGCCAACCATCTTTCCATCATGGGTATGCCCTTTTTATCCCTACCTCCGATAACCAAAACAAGAGGTCATCCTTATATCCTGCCCTAATACCAGAGTTAGCCCAAAGCAGCCAGCTCCCTATTTATTCTCCTCCAGGTACCTCCCCTGGCCCCATTAATTTCCATCAAAAGCTTTCCAGCCTTGAATTTTCCTATGATATATCAATCTAGTTCCCTATGGCCCTGCTCTCTTTCACTGGAATTTTCAGTACCAAAGAGCTCCCCCCACGCCCTGGTCAATTCTCTCCTATGTGTATTACCTCCCTTATCAGAATATAAGCTCCTTGAGGACAGGATTGTCTTTGTTTTTATGTTTCCCAGCACTTAGCACAGTGCTTGGCACACAGCAAGTGCTTACTAAATACTTTTAAATTACTCATTTATGCATAACTTCATGCATTTTGTAAAGATCAATAATAAAAGAAAAAAACTTTAGCTTGATCTCTGTGTATCAAAAATTTCAAATATGGAAGAGTACTAAGGAATATCATCTACTAGGATCCTTCACCTTCTGGTGCCTCATTTATTGTATTCAGAACCATGATTGTCTTTTACACCTCTTATGAATTCATCATATATGATTTGTATTATATTTATTTATTCATGTACATCTTATCCCCCCAATTAGATTGTGAACTCTTCCAGAACCAGGTCCATCTCTTCATTATTTTGCACGGCCATCAGGACCCAGGATAGTGCTGTACACATACTAAATACATGTTTGAGAAATGAATGAGTGAATGAGAAATATAACACAAAAAAACTCCAGCCAATTTTATAACCTGTCTTAGCCAAAGCCCTATCTCCCTTCCAATTCTGATGAACTGAACTAAATAATCTATAACCAAAACCGGAGGTCATCCTTATATGCTGCCCTCACACTAGAGTTAGCCCAAAGCAGCCAGCTCCCTATTTCTTCTCCTGCAGGCACCTCCCCTGGCCCCACTAATTTCCATCCAAGGCCTATCCAGCCTTCATTTTTCCTTCCCAAGCCTATCTATGGTCCTCTTTCTTAGTTCTCTGAGGCAGGCAAAAACCTTTCTCTAATCTTTTCTTTTTCATCTTGGAACTTCCTTCTGCTAGTGCAATCCATTCTCCCATTGGTGAATTTCTCATGGAAACTCAGATTTTAAGGAAGGGCCCAGGACTCTCTCTCAGCTCTGTTTCCAACTCTCTGGACTTTGTCACCAAACTCCTTCACTCTATCCAACCATTCCCAATGCACTTTTCAGCTCCTTTTTCTTTTGTATGTTGTCTTCCTCCCTTAGAATATATGCACCTTGTGCACCTTGTAAGCACAAGTATAGACCAAACATATTTGTAACACAAACCACCCTGGCCCCCAATGCCTGAAGGCCAGATAGGTTACTTTTTTACTCACTTACAGGATTCTCCAGTACCCTAAAGGGGATTTTTTTGTTGCTTCAAGTCTGAGATGTTTACTCATATCCAAGTTTCATTAAGCACTAACAGTCATATTCGTTTTTCACAGAAATCAGTTTTTCACAGAAATATTTACCTTAAAATGCATAATCACTAACATATTAACTTACTCCCACTAACATGCTGGAGGCATAATCCCTCCTCTCCCTTGAACCACCTCAGTCTCTGGGGAGGGGAAAAGAATTAGCTTTATGGCTTAGTTGGTTGCCATAGAGCACAGTGCCAGTTCCAAGTCCAAAAGCCCCTTGAGGTTTGAGTCCCAGGCACTGTGGTTTCTCATAGCTTTCATGCAGACCTGGCTGGCTGTACCATCCTACCTGCAATCCTGGCCCCACTTTGCCAAGGTTCGAACTGCCAGTCCCATGGATATCGAGTCTGAAAACTGAAATTGAAGACAAACACAAAATGGAAATAACTCCCCCAGGACCTGAGAGCTCCCCCTGGAAACTTCTAAGAACTCCAAGGACAGAGTGACTCATTGGTTGGGCCTTTGGTAAATAACTAACTTCCTGGCTACTTTGAGCTAAAAATAGATCATCACTGAAAGAACATGATGGTTTAGAATATGATAGGGCTGAGCCAATATAAGAAAAACGACAATACTGCCTTACATATTCAGTGCCAGACCAATCAAACTACCAAAAATTATTTAATAGAGCTAGAAAAAATAACAACAAAATTCATCTGGAAGAACAAAAAGTCAAGAATATCAAGGAAATTAATGAAAAAAATGCAAAGAAAGGTGGCCTAGCAATACCAGATCTCAAACTATGTTATAAAGCAATAATCATCAAAAACTTTTAGGTACTAGCTAAGAAATAGAGTGGTAGATCAGTGGAATTGATCAGGTACACAAGACACAGTAGTCAATGACGATAGTAACCTAGTGTTTGATAAAACCAAAGATCCCAGTTTGGGGGCTAAGAACTCACCATTTAACAAAAACTGCTGAGAAAACTGGAAATCAATAGGATACAAACTAGATATAGACCAACATGTCATACCATATACCAAGATAAGGTCAAAATGGGTGCATGATTTAGACATAAAGGGTGAGACTATAAGCACATTAGAAGAGCAAAGAAGAGTCTACCTGTCAGATCTATGGGGAGGGGAAGAATTCATGACCAAACAAGAGATAGCAAGCATTACAAAATGTAAAATGGATACTTTTGATTATATTAAATTAAAAAGCTTTTATACAAACTAAACTAATGTGGCCAAGAATAAAAGGAAAGCAGAAAGCTGGGAAACAATCTTTACAGCAAGTGTCTCTGATAAAGGCCTCATTTCTCAAATACATAGAGAATCAAGTCAAATTTATAAGAAAATAAGTCATTCCACAATTGAGAAATGGTCAAAGGAAATGAACAGACAGTTTTCAGATGAAGAAATCAAAGCTATCTAAAGGCATATGAAGAAGTGCTCTAAATCTCTCTTGTTTAGAGAGATGCAAATTGAAACAACTCTGAGGCACCCTATTAGATGGTCTAATATGACAAAAAAAAGAAAATGATAAATGTTGGAGAAGGTGGGGGGAAATTGAAATATTAATGCCTTGTTGGTAGAGTTGTGAACTGATCAAACCATTCTGAAGAGCAATTTGGAACTATGCCAAAATGGCAACCAAACTACGCATATCCTTTGATCTATCAATACCAATACTAGGCCTATATCCCAAAGAGATCATAAACAGGGAAAAGGGCCTACATGTGCAAAAATATTTACAGCATCCCTTTTTGTGGTGGTAAAATATTGGAAACTGAGGGAATGTCCATCAATGATGTACAGGCAGATTTCAGAAAAACTTGGAAAGATTTGTGTGAACTGATGCAAAGCAAAATGTGCAGAACCAGTAAAACAGTGTACACAGTATCAGCAACATTGTATGCTAATCAAGTCAGCTCTTCTCAGCAACACAATGATCCAAGACAAGTATAAAGGACTCATGAAGGAAAATGTTACCTACTTTCAGATACAGAACTGATAGACTCTGAATACAGATCAAAGCATACTTTTTTCACTTTATTCTTTTTCATGGATTTTATTGTTTTGATTTGTTTCTTCTTTCACAACTGTGACTAATATGAAAATATGTTTTACATTATAGCACAGGGATAAGCTATATAAAATTGCCTACCATTTTCAGAAGAGGGGAGGGGAGGGAAGGAGGGAGAAAAATTTGGAACTAAAAGTTTGTAAAAAAAAAAATGAATGCTAAAAATTGTCTTCACATGTAATTGGGAAGAAAAAGAAAATACAATTTTTTTAAAAAAGGATAATACAATAGGCCCTGAGTGGTTCCTTGGTCCTTCGCCAATTCCCAAGTAATAAGGGGATAGGAATTCCCAGGTCAGGAAATTCATTCTACCAATGCAAAAGTTGGAGTAGAACATTCTCCCAATTAATGTACTTCTAGAAGCTAAGACAAAAGATTAGAAATGGGTCCAAAAGACATTTATCTCAGTAGTATTTCTCACACCAAAAATCCAGAATTCCCTAGAGAGGATGATGTGTTATCACAGTGGGGCCAGGAATGGAATGAGCTATTTGACATTTGATTAACTCAAATATTTCAGCAAATATATTAATTTGCCTATTCGTCATTTTCTGAGGCTCTGATGAATCTGTGATTTCATCAATCATCATCACCCCACAAATGGATTAAGATCACAAACCATCCACACCTTCTCACCCTGTTCTCATGTCTTCCTATCTACCCTTTATAGCAGATCCACCCAACATTCTGGACACCTTCCCCTAGATCTCTTCACATTAAATGGCTGGACAGTACCACTGTTGCCCATCTGTTACCCCTCAGTCTTGCTACATATGGCCTCTATCTTCTTTTCATATGTCTCTTTGATGATTTCTTTTATCCTGCCTGTGCACCCAATTTATTGTTGGTAATAGCAGCTGGTGTTGACTTTGATCTTTGCTCTAACAAATTGATGGTCTGACTGTCCACAGACCTCTGACTTAGAAATAACTCCCATGGTGGTTACTAGTTGTTTGCTTTTTGTTAAAAAATAGTCAATTCCAATTTTTGTGATATTATTCAGTACTCACCATGTCCAACATCTTCCAATTCTCTTTTTAAAGAAAGAATTTGTTATATATAAATATATGTCTGTGTGTGTGTGTACATTTATACAAACAACAACAACACATATACATAGGTATATAGTGATTGGATATATATATATATGTATTTGCATATATACATATACAATATGCATTCGCATATATATGTATACGACATATATTTTAAAGGCCCTTGCATACAGTTCAGAGAAGGATGTTGAAAATTAAGTAACAGATTGAATCTTGCCCTTGTATTGCTAGCCTTGAAAGCAGCAAGCCTTCAAGGACTCTGAGCTTTGTCATTTAGACACTGATAGTAAGAGGATAAACCTGGAGTGGTTCACACGTCCTGTGGGCATGTCCATCCAGTCAACGCTTCAGTGCAGACGCATAATACAGGGCCAAACTGTTTCTAAGACTCGCAAGTTGAGAGCATGAGGCCTGTTGCCAAATTTGGCATTCTTGAAAATTATTCCAGGTAATTGACCCAGTTTATGTATTAGTGGCAATGTGCCCTAGAATGAGAGTCCTGAATTTATTCTTGTTTCTGAAACAATTCATTTAACTCTTTATTGTACTTTTTAAACATACAGGCTTTCCTTTACAGCCAATCACCTTATACCTTGTTACCACCTATAGCAGCACTACTCATGAAGTAATATACCATTCTTTGAACTCAATGAAGACATTAACCAGAACAGTTTCTATGAAGTGACCAAGAGTGGGTCTCCAAGGAGAAAAGGAGAAAGATATCACCTGTGGGAACACTGAGCATAGGAAGTATACGCCAGAAATTTGTTTGGGGGCAGAAGAGATGATTGCATGTACAGGAAGAAGGCAGGGTGCGTTGGACGAAGAGTTCATTGAGTTAGCCCATTAGTATAAATGTGTATAAATGTGAGTATACGCTTATCGGTGTGTTATGTACGAGTGTCTAAATGGATAGATGTAGAAACACACGTGTTCAAGAAGCTCGGTAGCACAATGGTAGCATAGAGTGGTGGACTTGGAGCTAAAAAGACCTGACTTCAAATCCTGCCTCAAATACTTATTAGCTGTGTGATCCTAGGGAAGTCACTTAACCTCTGCCTGACTAATCTCTAAAAGGGGCATAACAACAGCACCTACCTCACAGAATTGTCTGGGGCAGATAGGTGGCACAGTTGATAGAGTGCCAGGCCAGGAGTCAGGAAGACCTGAGTTTAAATCCAGTCTCAGATACTTCCTAGCTGTGTGACCCTGGGCAAGTCACTTAACCCTGTTTGCCTCAGTTTCTTCATCTGTAAAATGAGCTGGAGAAGGAAACAGCAAACCACCCCAGTATCCCTACCAAGAAAACCCCAAATGGGATCACAAAGAACCAGACACACCTGAAAAACAAGTAAATAAATGTAGAGTTGTTATGAGGATCAGACAAAGTAACAAATGCAAATGTTCAGTCAGTACAATTTGAAGACTTTGGTAACATTCATGCTCATCGTGGGCTGTAACACAATCGTGAAACACAAAAATACTGGAGAGTTCTAAATAAGGCCCGTGTCATCATTTAGCCAAAATTCACAGGAAGAGAGGAATAATACCATTGCTGTGGGTGACCTAGTTAGTTACTATATAGTCACAGATTACACGCCCTTACCCCAGAAGGGAGACACAGCAAAAAAGTGACAACACTAAGCAGAACTCCTGCCCCCACCGACCTTCACCCCCTGCATCCTAAATTCTGAGGTTGAGGAGTTATTGTATGACCCAGGATGGGAAGTAAATCCCTTCTTGTCGATTAGAGATAACCGAGAAGCATAGCAGTCATACAGCTCCAAGGTTCTGAAAGCACAGCATGGTATATTTTTGTGGCAATGCTTCAAAACGTATTACCTCATTCGGTTCATTTTTAACGAAGTCAAAACACCGGAGGCAGACTATTTTGCCAACATTTTGAATCAAAGCTGTTTTGAGTTCTCTGGGCATCAGAAAGTAGCATTCCTTAGTGAGCCACAGCCTCTACTGGCAGAGGGGTGGGTGGCCCTCGATTCAGAACTGAGCACGCAACCCGTCGTGATTCTCCTCCGTCACTGCCAGTACACCCCAGGAAAATCATGGGAGGACATTCTCGATCTCCTTTGGGGGCAGAGGAACAGTATCAACTTTCTATCAGTCACTGCCTAATTGCAGCATCCTGGTCTCCAGGAGCGCTATGGCTGGGCCTACGCAGACATTAGGATGTCGGGTTCAAGTCATAATCAGCGATTTGGTGCGGAGCCACTTAGCACACGATGACCATTTGATTCCTTCATTCATAGAGCTACTTCTCAGGACAAGGAACATCAGAACTATGAAATGTATGCAGTTTCTAAAGAGACTGTGCCCCTTTGTACAGTGATATCTCCATCCCAGGTGCTTGCACTGAGCTGGTAGGTATCGGCAGTCATGATTAACATGGGGGAAGTCGGTCTTGCAAACTTCCTCTCACTTCTTTCAATATAGTTCTTGATTCACCAGCAGCAACAGTAGGAGCAATGGTAGCACAAAGACAACTATTTCAAGGCAGCAATTCAGTAATGGCAGTCATGGTGCACTGTCTTGATGGGTAGGGGGTGGGGGTGCCTCAAGCCAAGCTCCCAGAGACAGCAATCCAGGGGCATTACAGCAGCAGGAACGGAAAATGACCTGGGAGAAGCCAAGCACCTTAACAACAACCTCTCCATTTCAGCATTACCTCTGCTCCTTGGCAACTTACAGAAATCTGAATTGATCAAAATTGAATTCATCCTAGATTTAGTTGCTGAACAGACCTCAAAGGTTCTATAGTCCCACTATTTATTCTATAAATGAGGAAATTGAGCCTGAGAAGGTAAAGTGGTATGTCCAGTGTCATATAAAGAGTAAGGAGTCAATGCAGAATCCAAATCCAGGCCTCCCAACTCCAAACTCGACATTCCCTCTACGACACCATTTTTCGACAGAAGGTCTCCTTTCACTAATACTAATAAAAGCATCCTTTGGGACTATCTATATCATGTGTATCATCTCTTCGTTCTCTTAAATTCTACTACAGAGACCTACTACCCTAATGGCCTTGAGTATGCAAGGCTGGCCCCAGCAAAAGCAGGCAGTGAATCTAGTGAGAAGAAACTTCCTTGATTTACCTAAGAACATAGGGGAAGAGTGAAGAGAGGACAGAAGATCCACAGCGCTGTCACTGGAGAGCCTGAAATCCAATATTATGATGATATAACACTTCACATTATTCTAAAGATAACAGGTCAAACTGGCACATAGTTTGACTTTTTCATTCGCCATCCCATATGGAGGGAAGAAATACATTAGTGTTGCCTCAAGGCAGCTATCCCATAGCTAGGTGGTGCAGGGGGTAGAACACAGGGCAAGTCATCAGGAAGACCTGAGTTCAAATGCAGTCTCAGACACTTACTAGCTGTGTGTCCCTGGACAGGTCATTTAACCCTGTTTGCCTCAGTTTCCTCATCTGTAAAATGATCGGGAGAAGGAAATGGCAAACCACTCCAGTATCTTTGCCAAGAAAACTCCAAAAGGGGTCACAAAGAGTTAGACACTACTGAAAAATAACTGAACACTGTATCAATGGGAAATCTTTGTCAAATAAAGCAGAATTCCTTAAAAATCCATAGTCTACTGGAAAAGGAGAGAAGTAGCCCTTGGTTCATCCCAGAGCACTATCTGTTAGATTCTTCTCCATCCCTGCCAATCCACATTGTGGGAAAGAAGTCTTGATCTCCTTTGGGGACAGAGGGAACAGCCTCACGTCTCTGACTATCACTGCCTAGTTTCATCAACCTGGTCCCTGGGAGATTTATGGCCTGGCCTACACACAGGCAATGAATTACACTGAGATGTCAGGTTAGGGGCATAATTTGCTGCAAATATACTCAGAAGCCAAGTAATAATAGTTAGGATTTATATACTGCTTTAAAGTTTGAAAAGTGCTTTGCATGTGTTATTCTATTTAATCCTTGGAATTCACAATTCACAAACTTGTGAAGTAGGCACTATTAGTTTCCTTATTTTATAGATGAGAAAGCTGAGGCTAGGAGACAGTAAGTGACTTGCCCAGAGTCACACAGCTAATCAGTGTCCAAAGCAGGATTCAAACTCACATTTTCTGGATGCCATTCCTCCATCTATTCTACCACCCAGCTAGTTCACACTTCATCTCCAGGGCTATGAGCATGGCTTCTTAAGGAACTTGGTACTGGTTGAGAGGCATTTGACTAATACCTTTCAGGCTCTTTCCACTTGGATTATCCCCTGTACTGTGTTTTCATTCCTTAGGAAATAACTGGGAGAGGGGAAGATGGGACAATGCAGATAAGTGGATTACGCAGGAACCAGGCAAAGAGACTGTTGATTATAAAATTTCAGGGCTGGAAGGCACCTTAAAGACCATCTAAGCCCCACTTCTCTTTTATACTTAAGAAAACTAAGAGCCAAAGAAAAGTGACTTGCTCAAGGTCCCATGTATGGTAGCAGGGCCAGAGTATAGAACCCTCCTTCCTTAAGCACAGCTTTTTTCTTTAAGCTTCCCCTTCTACATCGCCCCCCCACTCTGAATAGGAAGCATAATGCAAATGGAAAAATAAATCTCATTACTTTTTTAACCACCATTTCTTCCACTCATTCGCATGGCCCAACCATGTATATTTTCTTGTAATTATGTCATTCTAGAGAGGATCCTGATGTTTGAGAAGGGGTGGAACATTTAAACCTCAGACCTGAGTCTTGTAGCTCCACCATACAATTGAGTTGTGAAGTCCAAGTTAGATTTGGAAAATTCTCTAAGGTGCTCTCTCTCTCTGTCTCTGTCTCTGTCTCTCTCTCTCTCTATCTATCTATCTCTCTCTCTCCTCTCTTCTCCCTCTCTCTCTGCTCCCTCTCTCTCCCTCCCTCTCTGTCTCACACACACACACACACACACACACACACACACACACACACACACACACACGGAGAAACACTGTCCCTTCCTCCCAAGGAAGACTAATTCCCTCCTATTTGTATTCTATTCTAAGGGTAGATTTTTTTGTTTCCTTGTCTTCGAGACCTGTTTTTGAAAATAATTGAGAAATAAAGACTTTTCTCAGTTCTCTTTGGAAACTATTCCTCAAGCTAAAAAAAAAAAAACATCAAGATGGGGAATTTTATCCTGAGGAAGTTCCCATTGCCTTCCTTTGATGATTCTACTACACGTCCCTAGATGAGGGTTAATCATTTCTCTGCCCTTTTCATGCAGGCGCCTTTAGGTCTTTATAATATTTAAACTTGTGCCACCGTCATATCAGTTAGCCAATGTAGATCTATTCAGCTCCGTTTTTTTCTTTTCTCATAAACCTGTCCCTCTAGTCTTCTGTCATTACTGCCACTGCACTCAGGACTTGCTTCAATTTGTCTTCATCTCTCTTATTAGCCAAGATCCCTAATGTAGCTTAGTGTTCACTTTGTAGCATCACTAACCACAAGGGCTTCTTGGGGGAAGGGATCATATCCGGGATTGCCTGTAAATTTACTGCACAGCGTACAGTATGGGGCTCTGCACTGTGATCATTCCATAAATGGGTAGAGTGAAGAAAGTGCTAGCTCTGGAATCAAATCATTTCTGGGTTCAAATCATATCTCTGACGCTTATGACCTATATAACCTTAGACCAGGCATTTTATCTCCCTGAACCTTTGTTTGCTTATCTGTAAAGTGAAGATGGTTGAACTAGCATTAGGGATGGGGAACCTGCGGCCTCGAGGCTGCAGGTTCCCTACTCCTGGACTAGATGGCCCCTAACTGAGGTCTGTTCTAGATCTGCATCAGTGAGTCAGCCAATTTCCTGCCCATCCAGATGAAACACTGACAATCTGATTCCAGAGCAATCTCTCTGAGTTTCTTCGTTAGAATGGAAGTGCAGAAGCGTAGAATAGTAGCTAGAGTTTTGGGCTTGATGTCAGGAAATCTGAGTTCAAATCCAACCTTGGGCAATCATAGCTCTGTAACTGTGGTCAACTCACTTAACTTTTCAAAGTCTCACTTCCCTCATCTATAAAATGGGGATGGTTTTGTACTATCTACCCCACAAGATTGTTAAGAACGGAACTTTAAAGTGATAGACTATTCCCATTATCAGCCAGAACTGTGAAGACTTGTAATTTGAGGTTAGATTTGCTGTTTCTCTTATCAACACTAGACTCTTCATCTGCAGCTCTGCCTGGTTTCACAGAGCAAGATGGGCCTCCCAGGATAAGCTTGCTAACTCAAGCCTTGGAAGTGACTTCTCTCAGCCTCCTCTCCTCTCTGATTGGAGGGCTGGAAGCTGGAGCACTAAACTCCTCCCAAAGTTTTCCTTTATAGAAAGGCAGGAATTATACTTCCAGCTCCTTGGAGACAGAAGCTGTCATGCTTTTTCTTATTTGTACCCACAGGGCCTGGCACGTAGTAGGCATTTAATACATATTTATTGAATTGAATCAAAACAACAGTAGCAGTATTGGAGGCCTTATTCTATGCCCAGTGCTGTGTTGGGCACTGGAGATAGGGATAGGAACCAGATCTGTGATTTCACTGGTACAAGAAACTCCCATCTGAGGAAATCCCTTCTATTTATGCAAGTAGGTACCTTCTTAGCTACTTATAGTCTTAGAGAGCTATGTAGGGGCCAGAGGGGCCTGTGACTCAGGATGACAGTGTGACTCATCACGGATAGGACTCAAACCCAGCTACAAGACCAGTTCTCAAACCACAATACACCATGCTTGCTTTTCCAGATGTTGGGAATAGAAAGATATATTCCGTAGAATCATTGGTTCATCTCAGAGTACTCTGGGGTGGACCTTCACTTTAAATGAGCCACAAAACAGCCTTATCTTAGGCTTGTCACCAAAACTAGTGAAATCCAAATCTAACACAGATTATATCTAACCCTATCCCCCCAAATTGCCAAAGAAGAAAGAGGAGATTGGTCTGAAAGGCATCCTGTTCCTTCCTACCAATCTCCTCCACAATTTAGAGTGCTTAGGTCAGATCTACATGTAAACCAGGTAGATCTTGGTGTTCCTAGTTCTAATATGGAGACTGCTGTATCCCAGCTGTGCGGGTGGGGGTAGCCTCCTTCGATTGGCTGCCTTCAACTTTAAAACTGAGACTGAGCATCTCATTCTCTTTTTCCACTATGCTTTTTTCTGCTGCTCTCTTATCAATTAGGTCCAGAAAGTAAAGATCCCAGTTCACTCAACAGTGAAGTTGCCGTGAACTAAAACCAGCGAAAAGGAATATCCTTCCCCACCTTCATCTCCTTTGCTTGGGCTCTAAGAAAGGGCTTGGAGGTGTTTGTTTCTGATCTATTCTGTTTGTCCTAGATACCTAAGATGATACTCCTGGGATCCAGGAATTTGAGCCATGGTGACCTTGCAGAAAAGATTGGAAGTGGGATGATGGAGCTAGCCAGCCCAGCAAGGAAGCCCTGGGAACCCAGGGGGCCTGGGGAGCTTTGGACTGTGCTCTATGGGAACCAAGCTAAACTAAGAACCTAATCCCCTTCCTCTCCCCAGGGACAGAGATGTAAGAGGAGATGGGGATTATGGCTCCCACATATTGAAGGAATTATGTTGGTGTGTTTATGATTATATCTTCTGAAGTAAACATTCCTTTGTAAAAGCTCCAGTCTTACATACCATTCTTAGGATTATTATTTGCCCAGTGATGTCAGAGAATCTTCACTAAACAGTGCTGTGTTGTTGCCTATAATGTTGCTGAACCAGCTCAGGAGGAGGGTCAGACCATAATGTCTAAAAGAAGAAACAATACAGCTGAAAAGGGGAAGCTCTTTTCTAATCATGCCTAAATAGCCTTTCTTTTCTTTTTTTCTTTCTTTTTTTTGTGAAACAGTTGAGCTGTTAAGTTCTATGCTAAGGCACGTATACACTTTAGAAAGGTAATTTGAAAGCGAGTTGAGCCATGACAAATAGGGACAGCTGGCCTAATTGAATCATTTGATCTAAGACAGCTCAACTTGGTTATCCTCACTGTGGCCCACATTGATATTAGTGAGTGAATCATTAGCCATGAAATCATGTCGACTTTCCTGACTGCAGCACTCTTGACATGACAGGGAACGCAGCCTGCCTTTCATTACGGCACCAATGAGTTCTTTAGTCTGTCATCAGGAAAAAAAAAAAAAGGAGGGGTAGAGAGGGCATCTTAGAAAACTTTCAGGCTCAGCCACAGAAAGTCATTCGCTCCAACGTACAATCACAGAGAAAGATTCCACAATTGTCACTGGGGCGAAGGGTCTCTGTCTAATAGAGGGGAAGGGGAAGAGAGACAGAGAGAATTCACCCGAACTTCGGCTTTAGGCTCTCCAGCTTCCTCAATATGCCCCTAAAACATGAAGGCAGCTCTCCTCTCCTCTGGAAGCCTTGTGCCTTCTATTTTGTCTTTCAGTAATCCTTTATATTTAACAAGCATCCCAGATGAATAAGCATACTCTCATCAAGTCTTCCTTTCAAACCTGTAAGGTGCCACAAAAAGGATGACGCATGATGGAAAGGGGGATCTGAGTCAGGGTATCTGAGCAGGCATTCTGGCTCTGTTATTAACTGTGTGGTCTTGGGAAAATCACACAACCTCTCTAGGCCTCAGTGACATCATGTATAAAGTGAAATAATCTTTAAGTAATCTTTAAGACACTTTCCAGTTCTAGATTCTAATCCTCATTTTGCAGATGAACAAACTCAGGCACATTGACGCTACTAACCAGTTACAAAGGAAGGTCTCTTTTTTAATAAGGAGGGGAAAGGAGCAGTTAGTTTAAAAAAAAATGACAGGCATGCCAAAAAAATAGTTAATAAGTACACAGAAGAAAAAATAACAAAAAGGACAATTTTATTGCTACCTTGTTAAATTTATGTTTTTTTTAAACTGTAATACAGAAGTTCATTATTTCAGATAGAATTCTCTTGGTTGTATATTGTAAATTTGTATTTGTTGGTGATTATTAATTTCATGATAAAAAATAAAATTTTTCGGAAAAGAAAGAAATTCAGGTCCACCGAAGGTATAACTGGCTTGCTAGGGGCAGATAGCTAAAGTGTTTATGGCTGCAAGTACAGTGCTCCTGCTGTCTCAGGCCAAGGAATTGCTGACTCAGCCATGTGAGGAGGGGTCATGGATAGCATCTTCCCACCATAAATGAAGGTCTTGAGTGGAGAAATTACATGAAAAAAACCATCATGTCATCAGTAACTTGTTATTGTTCAATTATGTCTGACTCTTGGTGACCCCATTTGGAGTTTTCTTGGCAAAGATACAGAAGTGGTTTGATATTTCGTTCTCCAGGTCATTTTACAGGTGAGGAAACTGAGGCAAATAGGGTTACATGACTTACCTAGCTAGTAAGTGTCTAAGGCCAGATTTGAACTCAGGTTTTTCTAACTCCAGGCCCAGTCTTCTATCCACTGCACCATCTAGCTGTTGCCACCAGTGACTTCTGTTTCTCTTTGCAATATTTTCTCCTTGACTTGAGACTCTATGCTGACTTCCCCACCCTTTTCTACTGCTATAAACTCCTTTCTAACTTCAGGTCTAATTGCCCGTATTTGAGTACTGCATAATCTCTGCCTTGATGCAATACAATATATTGTTTAATATTTAGGATCAAGACTTGGATCATACATTTTTCCCAAAAAGAATGCTCTTCCTCAGCATCCTGTTAATTGCCCATAATGACTCACAAGATTGATCCTGTCCTCTGACCTGGAGATGATTTCTACACTTTCCACTACTGCTTCTGTATTAAGCATGCTAATGATAAATCCTCCAAAACTTGACTGATTGTCATTTTTAAAGACTATTTATATGAAACATGCCCATCATATTTTCCTTCCTTTTTTTTTTTTTTTTGTTGACTGGCTCATGCAGCAGAAGCAGGGAAGTCTGGAGGAGCGCTAGGGTTGAAAGAAGGAAAGCAAAGGTTTGGGAGGATAATGAGTTCATTTGGGGATATAATGAGTTTGAGATGGTAAAGGAACATTCATGTGGAAAGGTCCATCAGATAACTGGTGATATAAAACTAGGGTTAGAGTGAGAGATTAGGGTTGTGTAGTCACACAAAATTGGAATTAGAATGGACCTCAAAATATGCATAGTCTGGCTTGTACCTGAATCAGAAAACATTTTACGACATAAAATTAAAGTGCCATCCAGATTTTGATACATGACCTCTAACGATGAGGATTCTACCACATCTCAATACAACCCATTTCACTTTTTAATAACGCTCATTGTTAGGCCACTGCTGTTTTTCTTACACTATCCCTAAATCTGCCTCAATGCATCTGCCACACACTGTTCTTAGTTTAGCCCTCTGAGGGCAAGTAGAAAAAACTTCCTCCAGCGTGACAAACTCATCACATCCCTCACTAAGTCTTCTCCTCTCCAGGATGAATAGTCAATAGTTGATAAACATTTATCAAGTGCCTACTATGTGCCAGGCACACAAGTGTTAGGGATACAAATATGAAAAAGAAAGACAATTGCTGCCTTCAATGAGCTTATAATCTAATGGGGGAAGCTGAAAAACAGGGGCTAGGGGAGGTGCTCACCTCTGGCCGTGGAGGAGAAGTCCCAAAACAGTTAAGCCATGTGAGAAATGAAGATATCTGAACAGAGTTGTTTCCTTAAATGGAAGTTTGTAATGCAGCCAATTATCATACAGCATTCTCCTGAGGCCTTTTACTATCCTGGTAGTCCTCTGAACTCTGTAGAGTTTATCAGTGGCCTTCCTAAAATGTGATCAGATGAGGGCAGACTAGAGAGGGAGGGATTATCACCTCCTACTCCTGTACTGTGAGATTCTCTTCTTCTAGTCTAGTTTTGAATTAACTTTTGGCTACCATGTACCTTTGACTCATTTTTAGCTTAAAGTCCTCTGAAACTCCCCGGGGAATTTTTTCAGGTAAACTGCTGTTTATACACACTTCCTCACCTTGCACTTGTAAAACTGATTTTTCAAATCAAAACGTAAAATTGTATAGTTTTTCAGGAACTTGACTTGTGATTTCATTGGTTTAGAGAAGAGATATTAAGCACACAGCTCAGAGGCCACAGGAGGCCTACGATGCTCCCAAGTGTGGCCCAAACCACATTAAAAGTAATTGGGAAGGGGCAGCTAGGTGGTGCAGTGAATAGAGCACCAGCCCTGGAGTCAGGAGGACCTGAGGTCAAATTCAGCCTCAGACACTTGACACACTTACAAGGTGTGTGACCTTGGGCAAGTCATTTAACCCCAATTGCTCTGCCTTCCCCCCTGCAAAACAAAACAAAATATAAGAGTAATTGGGAAATATTTAGCAAAATAAACTAATTAATAAAAAAATCTAGAAATATGCATGATTTTCTAAATCAATCTGAAGCTCCCAAGTTTAATAGACACCATTTCCAATTGAGTTTGACACCACTGATTTAGAGAACTCACAGGGAGAGAACTCTTTCTACCAATGCTGACTGGTACCTGTCCTGCAACTTACTCTCAAGAGAATTGCCTAGGACACTGAGAAGTTCAACGACTCATCCAGGATCACACAGCCCGTAGGAGTCATAAACAGGACTCAAACCCAGGTGTCCCTGATTCTGAGCCTAGCTCTTTATTCATTCATGTTGCCTCCACAAGGCTTCATATTTAAAACTATCAAATTTCATTGTATAATCCTCAACCCCATATTTTGGTTTGTTGAAATGTTCTGAGGCCTCATCCCATCAAGGAAAGACAAAGTTTTCCAAGGCCATGACAGTGTATCATAAGCTCTGGCAGGGCCTACCATGTTGGAAAGGCTACCTGGAAATAGACAGATCATAATAATGGCCTGATTAAATGTGAACAGACTCATCTCCAGGTTGGCTGGAGGGTCATGAATGTTTCAGTGAAGGCAACCAGCAACAACCACTTATTAAGACAAACTTCATCAGTGGAAGGAGTACTCACACCACTAAAGTCATGGATCCTTGAAATATTAAGGTTAATGATACATGACCTCATACGTCCTTCACAATAACTGTGAGGAAGGCTCATATTCTACATTCTTAGGACATAACCTCCCTTGAATCCCCATCAGCTCACGTTGATCTTCCTGGTTCACTTGACCTAGCACATTCCTGGCACACAGTTGGTGCTTAATAGATGCTTATTGAATTGATTATAGTATTCAAATGGAAAATCTTACAAGTATTCCTCAACCAAGAAAATAAAGTGCATTTGTATAAGAAGGCAAAATTTCTCCAGAACAAAGAGATGTGTCAAAACTGGAAATACGGAGATTCCAAGACAAAGCAATCAGGTCACAGTATCACTGTCACTGTCAAAGCCATAGGAAAATCGGTGTAAGAGAAGAAAAAGCCAGGATCCAGTTAGGAAACTAGGGAGAAGTCACAGTGTTGGTACCTAAATGTTCTTGGAGTAAATACCCAAAGCTTCAGGGGCATCATTGGGAAAATCCTCACACCAGGCAGGCTTTATGAGGGCATCAGCATGGGCACTCTGCCTTTTACTTGACTCCCTAGCAAGGTTTCCTCAAAGCTGACATTGGCTCTCCTTCACAAAAGCCACTTTGTATTGAGTGCCAGAAAGTTCCTAAGTCAGAGTGTTTGGGGTCCATCCAGTAAGCCTCAGGATACTCCTATTAAATAATACACAGTGTGCCAGAGAGGGAGAAAGAAAATGAATGGAAAGGTCCTCAGATTCCAAACAGGAGGTGCTGTTTCTGTTCAAGATATGAATGATCCCTTGAATGTCTCAATCTTCCCTCTGAGGTATCACTAAACAACCTGGAACAGAACAGGGTCACTGTTCCAAACATTTCTAAAATTCCCTCGAATATTTATTTTCTTTTTTTTTCCCCTTGGTAAATCTACCCCAATTTGCCCATCAGTTTCTCCAGAGAAGGCAGGTGGATTGCTAGCTCTCTGCTAATTGGACGTGGGATGCATTCTCTCTCTTTTCAAAGAAAGGCTCCATCCAAAGCATCAATCAAGAACCATGGAAAATGGACCAGAAGAAACTTTGCTAAGAAACATCTTAAATAAGCAATTTCCAGGGGAGACCATAATAGACATACGCTAACCCTTATTCTAACAAGGACCACAGAACCACAGGAAAAAAGTCAATGGCATCCACAGCCACTCAACCTTATAAATTAAGAAGGGATGGTTAGCATAATGAACACTAAACAATGTTCTCTATTGTGTCTGACTAGGGAAGAAACGAGAGAGGAAAAGTGGAAAGGTAAGCTCGAAAAGTAAAACAGGGAAAACAGATAATGGAGCAGGAAGGAAAGAGAAACAGGCAGACAAAGACAATTGAAGTGGGAGGATGACAATAGTAGCTGATGTTAAGACTAGCTAGCTTTTAAGAGTGCTTTAAAGTTTGCAAAATGCTTTAAGAAATTTTTCTTATTTTATCCTGACAACAGCCCTGGGAAGTAGGTGGTATTGTCATTTTACAGATGAGGAAATGGAAGCAGAGGCTGTGATGTGCCCAGGGTCACACAGCTAGTGAGATCATAGTTGAACTCATGTATTTCTTCCTGACTCCAGGTCCAAGACTTTCCTAGCTACTTGGCACTTTTCATAAATCAGCTCATCTGCTCACCACACTACTACCAAGTGGGAGGTGCTACAATTCTCATTTACCAATAAGGAAATAACATTCCCATAGTCAAGTGTCAGAGGCAGGATTTGAACCCAGGCCTTATTGACTTCAGATCCAGCAGACAATCTGATACAACATGCTACCTACCCCCCAAATGGATAATACTACTTCATCTAACTTTGTGTCACTTGGAAATTCAATAAACATACCTTTTCCATCTTTATACAAGTCATTGATTTTTAAAAAAGGAAAAAAAAGTGATACGATGATCAAGGCCATACCCTAAGATCCAACACTAGAGAACTCCCTCTATGGGTCATCAATCCACTAACTGGTGCTCTTTGAAGAATATACAGCCCACATATCTCCAGTTTATCCAGAAGGGTAGCAGATAGGTTGTCAAATAATTTGCTAAATTCAAGACACTGTTTGTCTATGATATTCTCTTAACCTACCAGTCTAATAACTATACATTCGAAGCACTTGCAAATATTATTTCATTTTTGTGCTAACAATAACCCTGGGAAGTAGATGCTATTATTATATTCATTTTACAGATGAGGAAATTGAGGCACAAAGCAGTTGAGTCACTTGCCCAGATCATATAGCTATTAAGTGCCTGAGGCCATATTTGAATATAGGACTTTCTGATTCCAAGTCCAATGTTCTATTTACTCTGCCACTTAATTGCCTACATAATCAAAACAAACAAAAAAAAACAAAACGAGGTCACCTTGGCATGTCTTATTTGTAAAGAACACCACATTGACTCCTACTGATTGCCACACTTGTTAACATGTCCACGAACCATCTCTTTAATAATCTATCATATAATTAGATTGGCAAAATTCATTAAGAGGGCATTGGCTAAATGCTTAACAAGGTATAATAGACCACCAGGGTTCCTTGGGAAATAGCTGTGCTCTCTACCAGGGCAGGAAAAGGTATCTTAAAGATGAAAAAATATATGTATATGTATACGTACATAAACAATATATATATACACATATACATACATACACTATATATATGTATATTTATATGTGTGTAGATATAGATATAGATATAGATATAGATATAGATATAGATATAGATATAGATATAGATATAGATATAGATATAGATATAGATATAGATATAGATATAGATATAGATATAGATATAGATATAGATATAGATATAGATATAGATATAGA
>CM053622.1:236661526-236671692 GCA_028646595.1 Phalanger gymnotis
TATATACACATATAAGGAAATAAAAACACACGCACAAAATACACACAAGGTAATTTGGAGATGAAGACCCGCAGCAGCTAGGAGTGTCAAGAAAGGCCTCTTGTAGGAGGCAGCAATTGAGCTAAAGCTTAGAAGAGAGGTAGGAATTCTAAAATACAGAGGTGAAAAAAGGAAAACATTCTTAAATGGGGGATGTCCTATGCAAAGGGAGAGGGAATGTTGTACATAAGTGAAAGGAAGGACACTTGGTATGGACTGGCCTCAGGAAGGGGAGAAATGCATAATTAGGCTGGCAAGGGAAATTGGAATCAGGCTGTGAAGGGCTTTAAATTCCAAACAAAGGAATTTGAATTTGATCCTAGAGGCAATAGATTGGAGCTTCTTGAGGAAGGAAGTGGTGGGATCAGGAATACACCAAAACATATTCATATGTTTACAGGCCCACTTACCTAACCCCCACAGAGCCTGGTATCACTGGAAAAGGCAAGATTCATATGTTTACAGGACCACTTACCTAACCCTCACAGAGCCTGGTATCACTGGAAAAGGCAAGATTGATGATGAAGAAAAACACATAAGGGAAATAGTGTTTCATCAGTGGACAAATTAAAGCACAGAAATAACTTGCCCACAACCTAGGCAAAAATGAGAATCCAGGACTTCCTGTTATTCCTTTTCCTCCAGCCTAAGTTAGTCCCCAGGCCAATCTCACGGGAAAAAGATTTCTTTCTCTATTAGAAAAAGATAGATGAAGATAGAAACATCCAACCCAGGGTATCTTCAAGCTATTGAGCTGTCAAAAAAAGGCTCTCATTTTGTTGTCCCAGATACTATATTACATCAACTGCCTGTACCAAAACCCTGGACCAGGTCAGTTTTCTCTTTTCAAAAATCAAACTTCATTAAATATTAGTTTAATTTAATGTTTTCCAGATTAATTTAAGATTAATTTATATTCAGGCACTTGCACTGCCCTAGCAATTTCTCTCTTTTCTGTCATTTCTATCATCTAAACAGACAGGAGAAAGGGGAAAATGTATGGTTAAGAAGTATTGTGATAAAGTAAGTTGGGTGAGATTTAATTAAACTGTTACATATCTTTTCCTCGGAGGTGAAGAGAAGAAACATAAATTTGACAACAGACAGAGCTGTGTGCATGACAAGAAGTCCATAAACAAATACTTTGCAGCTTTGATTGTTAGGTAGGGCTTCTGACTCTACTTCTGCTGCAAATCTGACTCAAGGCCTAACCCTGAGATGCCCATTGGTCCAATGATGCCCATTGAAATAGAGGAATCTTTTCCCCCTATTCATTAGTATTATTTCCAGATAGAACCAAAAGTATTAATGATTATGGTCCTCCATTAAGATATGGAGGAGAACCACTTGGTGTATAATGCTCTCCCTAAAATGATGGAATTTTCCAAGGAGAAAGGATAATGGAGATCTTCCAGCCTCACCCATCTTTTACAGATGAAGAAAGCAAGGCTCATAGGAGCCTTAAGAGATTTGGCCAAGGTCATACAGCTAATATGTAGAAACAAACAAGGTTGAAACCCAGGCATTCTGATTAAAAATCAAATATTTCCTCTATGATCTAATGTCGAAACAGAATTTACACAACAGAGTACTTTGTTCTAGAGGAACTCACAATCTAAAAGAGTACAGGGACCTACCAACTATCTAGAAAGTGAAGACATGGCCTTCCTGCAAAAAATCCATGGTGTCCTACAAAAAGATTTGCAGGACATTCTGTATACATACATATATATGTTCATATATATATATGTACAGATACATATATGTGTATGTACATGTTTAATATTTGAGATTTTCCTTTCAATATTTTCTACTGCTCTCTTAAGGTGCCAAAAGCCATTTTAGAAAGAATAATTTTATTATGAACAGATTTAATTTTATATAACACAACACCATTGAAATTACCTAAAAATCTTTATCATGAAAATACTCAAATATACAATTATTAAAGTCTTTACCACTAAATCTTTCTACATCTCCTACCAGCCTCTTTGACTGGTCATTCATATTGATACAGTCAAATACCTTTGTTGTTGTTGCTGTTAGGTGGCTGGATAGAGTGCTGGGCCTGGAGTCAGGAAGACTCAAAAAGCCCCTTGAAGAGGTTAGCAAATATATTCCCCATGTTCCAAGTGTGATGTATTGAACATTGGCCTCCAACACTTACTAGCTGTGTGACCCTGAGGAAGTCACTTAACTCTGTTTGTCTCAGTTTCCTCATCTGTAAAATGAGCCAGAGAAGTAAATGCAAACCACACCAATACCTCTGCCAAGAAAACCCCAGAGTTGGGGTCACAAAGAGTCAAACATGATGGAAAACAACTCAACAAAAACAAAACTATTATTAATATCATTATATTGTAACATATATATATGTGTGTGTGTGTATATATACATATATATTCTTATTTTCTGATTTTGTTTTTTGTTTTGTTCTATAATCTGTCATAGAAGGTTTTCCAACTTCTTAATATTTGTGATTTTTGGTTTTTTCTTGTTTTTTGGCAGGGCAATTGGGGTTAAGTGACTTGGCCAAGGTCACACCGCTAGTACACGTTTCAAGTATGGATTTGAACTCAGGTCCTCCTGACTCCAGGACCGGTGCTCTACTCACTTCACCACCTAGCTGCCCCTAATATTTGTGATTTTTAATGACACTACTTAACTCACCTGACCTGAGAGCCAGAAATTGGGTCTTATAAATGAAGTCATATGTCTAACTAAAGTATAGTCTTGAGGCCCCATTTTCTTGTTCTTAGGCTTAGATCACAAAATTGTAGATTGAAGCTAGAACAGAACTTAGAAATCTTCTGGTCCAATATCTTTATTTTATAGATGAGGAAACTGGAGCTAGAGAAGTTGTGACTTTCCTAAAAGCATAGAGGTCATAAATGGCAAGGCCAGGACTTATATGGGTGGTGCAGTGGATGGAGCACTGGCAAGACCTGAGTTCTAATCCTTTCTCAGACTCTTAGTAGCTGTGTGAGTGACTAGGTAAGTCACTTAATCACTCATGGCCTCATTTCCTTATCTGAAAAATGGGAATAACAGCACCACCTACCTCCTGTCTAGAGGATCAAATGAGATATTTATAAAGCACTTGACAAACTTCAAGGCACAATCGAAATATTTAACTCTTATTAGCCATTTTTAACTCAGCTTCTTACACTCTGACTTCAGTCTTTTATCTTCAAGTCTGTCCTATGTTTTCAACAACCCCTTTTCTTCCAACCCAGGAGGTAGCCAGATACAAAGGGCATGGAGTCAAAGAATTTGTGTTCAAAATCTCAGCTTGATCACTTACCGTAACCCATGTGACCTTCAAGTCACCTTGCCTCTAAAGGTCCCAGTTTCTTCATATATAATGGGAATGAATTAGGTGACCTTCAAGGCCCCATTGCAAATTTGAACAACTTTATTGTTAAGTGATATGTGTTCTAAAATACTTACAGCAGCTCTCTTTGTGGTGCCAAAGAACTGGAAATTGCAAGGATGCCCCATCAATTGGGGAATGGCTGAACAAGTTGTGGTATATGATTGTGATAGACTGCTACTGTGCTATAAGAAATGATGAGCTCAACATCAAGAGATCATTACATACAGTAAGAGCAATATTGTTTCAAGAATAACTTCTAACACAACACATAGTATTTATTATAACAAGCCTTTCCATCTTCCCTCTAAGACAATCTCCAATTTATCCTGTATACATTTTGTTTGTGCACGGTTATTTGCATTTTGTTTCCACCATTAGATTGTGAAGTCCTTGTAGCCATTAACTGTTTTTGCCTTTCTTTGTATCCCTAGAACTTAGCCTGGTACTTGGCACATAGTAGGTACTTAATAAATACTTGTTGACTTGACTTTGGGCTCCCATTGAGTTCAATTAGTGTCTGTAGAAAAACAAGACTCTCTTTGCTGAGGGCGGAAAAAAAAAGAAGAAACTCCTGACTCAGAGTCATGTCCTTCTGCTTATATAAAAAGCAAATTTTGTGAAGATTTTGATCATCACTATACAGACAGGACATCTGTCAGCCTTTCCCAAATAAGATTCCTCCTCAAATTCTCTCAATTGGACTACCAAAAATCAACTAACATTAATAAGAAAAAATTCACCCAAGTAAAAATCTAAAATAAATATGAAAAACAGACCAAAATATTTACAAATTGTAAAACAATAAATAAATAATCCATTCGGATAGACCTGTTGACTTTAGCAAATGGAATCTAATAGAACAGCTGCTATCATTATCCTACCCATAAAGAAAAACCTTTGTGACTCGCTTAGGGCTTTATGAATTGTCACTTTTCCCTAGCTTAGTGTAAAAAGAATTTTTCAATCCAGTCTGTTCTTTAACCTGCATTTCTAGGCTTCATGTGTATGTTGGCAACTCCTAAAATGCATGAACCTTTGCTTTAAAATATAAACAATCCAGTAAATTTGTCTAGCACCTATTAAGTAGGTACTTAAGAAATGTTTATTTGTTGAACTGAGTATGTATCATGTGAACCAGAACCCAAGCTCTGGGTTTTTGTGGACTGGATTGAGCTTGAGAGCTTCTAAAAAATTATACTTTTTTGACTAATTTTGTCTTTATTAAAAATTTCTCCTCAAGATCTTAGGATGAAGATGTAGGTCTCTCTTGATGTGGGTAAAAGGGTCCTCTTTCTTGTAAGAGCACTCAATGTGTCAGTGCATATTAGATATAGGACAGCCTATATTTCACCCAATAGAAAATACCAAACAATTCAGAATAGCTAAAATATACACTCAGAATAAAGTACTCAGAATAAAATACTCAGAATAGCTTAAAAAAAAAACAAGTTTCTAATGTTTCCTCTCCCCTCTCCCCCAGAGATCTGTCTATGTCTACAGTTTTATAATGCTATCAGTAAAACACTGAAGTCTTGGACTCCCTTTGGAAATGAAACAAATTTGACGCTTCTAGAGAAGAACTCTCTTTCCTACAAGACCAGCATCATCTGAATGATGGTAGTGGGATAAGGTACAAGTTTTCATTCCTTTCTGTCATGGTTGTTTTTGTTCAGTCCCTCAGTCATGTCTGATTCTTGGTGACCCCACGGACCAACAGAATACCAGGCCCTTCTGTCCTCTTCTATTTTTCAAAATCTATCCAAGTTCATGTTCACTGTTTCCATGACATTATCTATCCATTTCGTCCTCTGCTATCCCCTTTTCCTCTTGCTTTCAACCTTTTCCAACATCAAGGTCTTTGCCAATGAATCTAGTCTTATTATGTGGCCAAGGTATTTAAGCTTCAGTTTCAATATTTGACCTTCCAATGGACAGCTTGAATTAATTTCTTTAAGTGTTGACTGCTTTGATCTCCTTGCTATCCAATGGATTCTCAAAAAATCTTGTCCAGTACCACAATTCAAAAACATCAGTTCTGTGGCACTTGGATTTCTTTATAGGAAAGCTCACAGCCTCACAGCCATACATTACCACTAGAAAAACCATAACTTTGACTATATGAACCTTTGTCAATAAGGTGACGCCTCTGTTTTTAAATATGCTGTCTAGATTTACCATAGCTTTCCTTCCAAGGAACAAGAATCTTTTAATTTCATTGCTGCAACTGCCATCTACACTGATTTTTGAGCCCAGGAATATAAAATCAGACATTGCTTCCATTTCTTCTCCCTCTATTTATCAGGAAGTGAGAGGACCAGTTGTCAAAATCTTTGTTGTTTTTTGGGAGTTTTTTGATGTTAAGCTTCAAGCCAGCTTTTATACTCTGTTCTTTCACCCTCAACAAGAGGCTTCTTAATTCTTCTTCACCTTCCACCATCAGAGTGGGAACATCTGCATATCTGAGATTGTTGATATTTCTCTCAGCAACTTTAATTCTAGTTTTTGATTTATCCAGTTTGGCATTTCACATGATGTACTCTGCATATAAGTTTTTAAAAAATAAGTTGACAATGTACAGTTTGTTGTACTCCCTTTTCCAATCTTAAACCAATCAGTTGTTCTGTGTTTGGTTCTAGCTGTTGCTTATTAGCCTACAAACAAGTTCCTTAGGAGACAAGTAAAATGATCTGGTACTCCCATCTCTTCAAGGACTTGCCACATTTTGTTGTGATCCACACACTCAAAGGCTTGAATGTAGTCAATGAAGCAGAAGTAGATGTTTTTCAGGAACTACCTTGCTTTCTTCATAATCCAGAAAATGTTGGCAATTTGGTCTCCAGTTCCTCTGCCTCATTGAAAACTAGCCTGCTCTTCTCGTAATTCTTGGTTCACATATTGCTGAAACCTAACTTGTAGAATCTTAAGCATGATCTTGCTGGCATGTGAAATGTGTATAATTGTTCTATAACCTCCACTAGTCTTAGCAATGCTTCCTAAGGCCCACTTGACCACTCTCCAGGATGTCTAGCTCTAGATCAGTAACTCATAATCTTCAGTGATGATAAGATCTTTCTTGTATAGGTATTTTATGTATTCTTGCTACCTCTACTTAATCTCTTCTGCTTCTGTTAAATTTTGTATCATGCCTCAGTCTCTAATTTCTCCTCCAGCTCCATGACTACGTGCTTAATGTCTCTAAGAGACTGGCACCATGCAGTACATATCACACATGCAGTACACCTTGCTTTCCAGGTGGCCACTGCCACTGTAAGAAAGAAGAGAAGAAAGAGGGGGAGATGGAAAGAGAGAGAGGAGGGAGGAAGAAATGGAGAGATATAGAGAGACAGAAAGGGAGGGAGGAGAGAGAGAGAGAGACAGAGAGAGAGAGAGAGAGAGAGAGAGAAAGTGAGAGAGAGAGAGAGAGAGGGAGAGTGTGTGTGTGTGTGTGTGTGTGTGTGTGTGTGTGTGTGTTTTGGAGAGGGGAGAGAGGGAAGAAGGGAGAGGAAAAAGAGGAAGAGGGAGGAAAGTAGCTGCTATACATTGCTCTGATCACCAAGAAGAAAATTGTTCCTAAAACAATCTCTAATGTGACTGACAAAGAAGAGAGAGAAAGGGATAAAAGCAAAATGGAAGATCTATGCATGTCTCCCCCACATCCTTCCCACTGCTTCTCATCTAACAAAGCCATCTTACTTGAGTCCTTATAGACTGGACCTTCAGCCTGCCTGAGAGATGAAAGAAAAATTGTGATTCTATATTACAAACTCTGTGCCACATCTAAATCGTTAGCAGTACTTCTCCCTTTGAAGGGAGCAATTAGGTTTTTATCAAGGAAGTCCTCCCTGTTATCAACAGAAAGTCATTATCTTAAACTATTCATTTCAACAGGCCTTTATTAAATCTCCACTATGTATATATACCATGCTAGACAATGCCAATACAAATACAAAGAGGCACAAAGTCTCTGTCCTCAAATAGCTTACATTCTGCTGAGAGATAAAGCACAAAGAAGTAAAAACAAAATTCATAAAAATTATTTCAGAGTAGTGGGGAGGGGGAGATATTAACAATTTGTGGAGGATCAAAAAAGATTTCATGTACTAAATGATGGTTGAATTGAACCTTATGTCGAGTAGGGATTCCAAGAGGTAAAAGTAGGGAGGACGAGCATTCCAGTCAGAGGAGACAGTCTGTGCAGACACTAAAGCACAAGACAGAATGGTGTGGGTGGGAACAGCAAGTAGATCCGTTCGACTAGAATGTAGGGTGCACGAGGGAGAGTAAAGGGAAATAAATCTGTAAACATAGGTTAGAGCCAGATTGTGATGAGTTTTAAATATCAAACAGAGAAGTTTTTATTTTATCCCAAATCCAATAAGAATTCATTGAAGCTTCTTGAACAATGGAGTTACATGGTCAGACCTGCCTTCTAAGAATGTATATTTGGCAACTGTGTGGAGGATGTATTGGAGAGTTAAGAGACTGGAAGCAGAAGGACAAGTAGAAGGCTATTTCAATGGTCTAAGTGAAAAGTATTAAGAGCCTGGACTAGAATCATGGTCATGTGAGTGCTGAGAGAAAGAGAAAAAATATTGGGGAGATATTAACCAATCATTCATTGGGACCCTCTTTTCTAAGACTTATTGTTCAGGTATGAGCCAACTTTACACCTTTTCCCCCACTACCACCAACAAATAAAAAGTCTTTAAAAGTTTTCTTCCTAAAACAAGTTTTTGTGTTTCCAAAACACAGCATCAAAGAAGGACCCTAGACTAGGAGTTCAGACAACTCGGGGTCTAATTTCAATTCTGCTGCTGACTAACCATATGATCTGGACAAGTCGATTAACCCATCTGATAACCTTTGTTGGTAAAATGACAATAATAATGGCTTACTACCTATCTCATTGGGTTCTTATAAGGTAATGTAGGAAAACTCTTTGAAAAGAAAAAAAATATTATAATAAGGAAAAGCATTATTATATCCTTCACTAATAACGGCCACTTTGGGAGTGTGTTGTAGAGTGGTTTTCTGTTCTGGTACAGGTTGAACTAGACATATCTTTGATGCTTCATCACTGAGTGTCAATCACCCTGTGTTCTCAAAGGTTATGCCAGCAAAGTATCAGGACTGAGACTTAAGAAACCATCAAGTGCACACCTAGGAAGCAGACTGTCATCTGAGAACCAGCCTAGATAGACTCACGAGTCATGACCAAAAAGGTTAGCTATCAAGGAATGACATTTTAGGCCAATCACCACATGAAGGCATGGTGAGAATACAATCTGCATAAATGGAAAATGTCCTCATACTGATGAAATCATGAATTTTTTAAAATAGAAGTACTGTATTCTATAAGTGTCTCCTAACAAACACTCAACAAATATTCACTCATGCTCATGTATAATCTAAACTACTATGATCAGTGCAACATACCAGCACAGCACAAAGGACTAGGCTAAACTAACTAGGAACACCAAAAACAAGGAAACACAGCTCAAAGAGGTACATGATACGAAAGGTAAGAAATCTGACACTGAATATATAGTTTCAGAAATTCCAGAACCATGCCTCAAGACTTCTTTAATAGCATTCCCTGCTTTGTTTTTAGTTCTTCAGCCTCTGGGTAGAATGGTTCATTGACTATGTCACATCAGATATCACTGATACCCAGCTCTATATCACCAAGTTTCAGATCACTAACTTTATTTTCCTGCATGCCACTTTATAACGGCCATTCCATAGGCTAACTCTCTCTAACAAATGAATGTAGGTGCTACATTTTAGGAAGGAGTCCGTCAGGCTGAAGTTTTATCCAAAGGAAAGCAGCCGGAAGTAGAGACTGTGCCATATGAGGTTTGGCTGTAGACAGTTGGGATGTTTAGCCTGGAGTAGAGAAGACCGAGGAGAAATGCTGTTGTTGTTGTTGTTCAGTCATTTCAGTTGTGTCAAACTCTTCATGACCCCATTTGGGGCTTTCTTGGCAAAGTTACTGGAATGGTTTCCATTTCCTTCTCCAACTCATTTTACAAATGAGGAAACTGAGACAAACAGAGTTAAGTGACTGGCCCGGGGTTAGGCAGTTGATAAGTGTCTGAAGGCAGATTTGAACTCAGGAAGATAAGTCTTCCTGACTCCAGGTCCAGCACTCTATGCTCCACCTAGCTGCCCAGGAAAAAAATGATAGCTCTCTTCAAACACTTGAAGTGCTAACACATGGTAGAGGGATTAGATTTGTTCTGCTTGGTTCCAAAGAACAGAAGTAGGAGCAACAAGTGAAGGTTGTGGGGATGGGGGGCAGAAAAGGAATTTCAGCTTGTAATTTAAAGAAAAATGTCCTAACAATTGTCCAAAACTACCTTGGAAGTTAAGGAGTTCCTTTTTCACTGGAAGTTATTCAAGCAGAGGCAATATGACCATGGGTATGGATCCTGTAAATGAAGTTTCTGTACATGTGTGAGTTGGAATAGAAAATCTTGGAAGACTCTTCAATTCAGAGATTCTGTGATTCTGAGATTAGCATGTAGGTTTGGCTAAAGAAAATAAAAAGAGGGTGGAGCCAAGATGGCCGAATGAAAACAGCGTCTTGCTGGAGCTCTCTCACAAGTTCTGTTGGATTCCTATAAAAAAGTGAATCTGAGCAAATTTGAGAGAGTTAGAAAGTGCGAGCAGTCTGAGTGGGGCAGATTTCCCATCCAGGAGAATCTGAAAGGCTGAAGGAACAACTCTGCAGGCTAGGAGAGCGCTCAGC
>CM053622.1:236672192-236700365 GCA_028646595.1 Phalanger gymnotis
CACACACACACACGTGAATGAGTCACAGGTGCTCATCTGATTTAGATGAACTATGCCTGGAGGCAGGCGAACAGAACTAATAGCCACAGGCTTCTAAGTATTGTGTATATAAGTAAACCAACAAGTCACTTTTTCTTTCCCCAGAAGGAATCCCAGGTGACAAAAGTGATACATTTGTTTAAGTGGAATGGATAGAATGTTGGATTTGAAGCCAAAGAAGATTTGGGTTCAAATCCTAACTCAGACTTAATAAATAACTATGTGATGGTGGGCAACTGATTTAATCTCTCCAAGCCTCTGTTACTTCAATTGTGAAATTAGGAGGTTGGACCTGAGGATTTCTAAGGTCCTTTCCAGCTCTAAATCTATGCTCCTGTGAATCTATGGAAGACAAAGGCACCTCAAAAGCCCATAGAGCTCAAAGACAGAATATTCTACACGCCAATATAGTTTTTCCATGGTTCTGAAAGAAATCTTCTCTGTAAGAAACATGCAAGCCAAAGTAAGAAAGCAATATTACAAAAAGTAATATTGAAAAGGAAATCAAACAGGTGGGTGGCTATAAATTGGCAAAAATTGGGTAATGTGTATATCAATGTGTTCTTTCCTTCCTGAATTCTCATCTTCTATACAAATCCCATCATTAATACTTGGCCAAGAGCAAAACAACATATCATTAATAGCTTTGAAGAGAATCGGCTAAATTGCTTCTGCCCCACATGGAGTCTTTCCCCTAATCCTCATGGGTGGGGCCTCCCTCTAATGGGAAGAAAGAAGGCAGAAGTTGGTATTCTGGGTGAGAGCCCCTCTTCCTCATAAGCCCATTGGTTTCTATTGATTCTTTCGGCCTTTGTTCAAAAGAAGTTGGCATGGGCTGTTGCTTAGCAACAGCATGAAGTGTACTTTTTCTCCTAGCCTGTGGAAATGCCATTGGTCTGGACCTCATGTCACTCAGCATGATGGTTTTATAAACTATTGATGTCGATCTTGTAGGAGCTTTGCCTTCCTCCTTCCAAAGGAGGGACTACTTTGAGAAGAATGATTTCACTCACTTCCTCTTCTTTACCATCACAGCTCTGGATTTAATGAAGACCAGACACATCTCAGCAGAAGCCCATTAGAAGCCATAAATTTCATGGCCAATTAAGATGCTGTCTTACTTGGAGTTGCAGGGCACTTTCTTAGCATGAACTTTTGATATGAATTTCCTTATATCACCTGACCTCTGTATTTTCCCTGTAGGTGAGACTTTATACATAAAATAATAAAAATAACTGGTATATACATACACATAGACACATACCACTTAAAGTTTTGCAAAGTGCCTTATGGCTTTGTTTACAATGTCTGACACAGAGTAGGATTTAAGCCACAGCATCTTTCTAAGGAAAACATTACAAATTATTATTATCCACATTTACCATTGGAGAAACTGAGACTCAAGACATTAAAGTGATTTGTCTATGGTCACACAAATAAGTGTAAGATGCTGAATTATAGCCCAGATCTTCCTGACTCTCAAGTCCAGCCCTTTCACCACTATACCATGATGCCTCTCTAAGCAACATCCAAGAAGTTCCTGTGTGCTAGCTGACAGCAAGATCCCATGTTTAATAAACCAGGGAGTTTTTATGTGCTCAAGTCAAACAAAAACTCAGAAACTTATCCTGATTCCAAATGGGAAGTAATTGACTAATCAAAACAATAAGCATTCCTTAAGCCCCTACTATGTGCAAGATGCTACATTGTGGTAGGTTCTAAGGGAGAAAAAACAATTGCTGAACAGAATATAAATATTCCTAAGAGGATATGGAAGTCAACTGCTTCTAGGCAATAAGATGCAGAAGAAAGTCAGCCCCTAGCCCAAGTGCATTATTTAGCTTTCCTGAGGTATTCCCCAAACTTTAAAGCATTCTATGCAGTCTACCCCAAGTGTTGCACATATCAGAAAGAGGAAGAGTTCAGAAAGGTAAATGGAAGAGAATCTATTTAGGGAAAAGAAGATCCCAGAAATTCATTATGCACATGCCATTTTAGAAGTTCCCTCCTTTTGATGTTTCTCCTGGCCTCACCTGATATCATAATAATTAATAATAATGATAACTAGCATTTATATAACTCCTAGGGCTTTGCAAATTCTATTACCTTATTTGATCCTCACAAGCACTCTTTGAGGTATGTGCTATTATTATCCCCATCTTATAAATGAGAAAATGAGGCAGAAAGAAGTTAAGTGAGTTGCCCAAGGTCACACAGCTAGTATCTGAGACAGGATTTGAACTCAGGTCCTCCTGACTCAAAGTTGAATATTCTAGCCATTAAACTGTTTCAATGTCACTAGGCACAAGCAGCAGAAAATATTCCTCTGATTTTGATCTAGGCGCAGAATGTCAAGACCAATAGAATTCATTAGTTAGTGGCTGGTCTCCTGGTAACAAGCCTCTCCATGCTTAACTACAGTGGTCCTGCATGACACATATTGTTTATAACCAGAAATGAACCCAAAGTCTTCTTTAGGTGGCAGAATCCACCAGAACTCAAATTCAATGTCATGGCCCAAACTCAGAGTCACCTGCACATCACAGAGAGGCATCCCAGGAGGACTTTTGCGAAAAAGAAACCCCCATGTGAGTAATTGACAGGAAGTATACAATAGTTACACGCGATGAAAAGACATATATGGGTTTTAATCTATACCATTCAGGGTTTACTCATATCTGTAAGAGCATAGACCCATCAAAATTTTTTGCTTTGGATTCTTATCCAAGCTAAATCCTTGCTGTATACCGATGGACAATTTTTTAATGCCAAAGCTAAATTCTCTGGCAGGTTTTCTTGTAGTACCAAAATGGAATCCTAATGTGGATATTACCTTATGCTTGGATTCCTCACAGCACAGAATGCATTTTCCAAAGTAAGAATTCTTTGCATCAATACTGGTATGGAATGTCACTCATCTACCTTTTTTCTACAGAATGGAAAGCAAGTGTTTGGGAAAGCAATTAAAGGGTGCATCTGGACGTGGGCATTGGTCCCAATTTCTTAATGTAGGTAACAGTGAGTCAGAGCTGTCACATTCTCTATTGGTCTCTTGTGCAGCCACAGAAAAGACTCATGTGCCTCATAAAGCTTGGGAACAGCTGGCCATACCCCCTACAGGGGCCAGACCCCCATACCTGCTGCTTTGCAAGGGAGTCCTCTCTTGTAGGAAAGCAGCCTTTAAAAAAAAATTCAGCACAAGATGACTTTCTGGGTTAGTTACTAAGCCTAGTCACTCTCTAGCCCTAGTAAAGAGTCATTTACAGAACCATATCTCAGTAAAGAACCCACAAAAAAACCTTTTTTTCTGGGTTTGTTTTATCATGGGATTCTGACTTGCAGCATCCATTAGTTAGTATTTCTCTCCTACCCACTCCTCAACCACCTCCCTCTTCGATCCTGAGTCTATGGGTTTCTTTCTAGACTACTGGACTGGACATTAGTTCTTAATTAATTGATTAGTTCTTGCAGAGGTTCTTAAACTTTTTTGTGTCGTGGACCTCTCTGACAGTCTGGTGAAACATATAAACCACTTCTCAGAGTAATGTTTTTAAATGCATAAAATAAGACACATGGGACTACAAAAGAAACTAATTATGTTGAAATATACTTATTGATTCTTATCAAAAGTTCATGAACCACAAGTTCTCCCAAGACCAAAGCTTTTGATCTCAGGAGAACAAATTTTGCCTTTGATGTCCCCGGAGAACAATTTGCTGACATGTCCCTGTGTGCCTCTGTGTAAGACTGGAAGAATTTGGAGGTGGATGCTGAGATGATTGAGTTACAAAAGGTCACTCTACACATGGATGCCTGAGGCCTCAACTATATATAACTAATATCAGATATGGAATCAAATGAGAGCATGCAGGACCATCAGAACGGGAATCAATAGAGCAAATAGGATGTAGAGTTGGGACTCCAGGATCTTAAAGCGGAGAAGGTCCTTTCCATTGGAGAACCCCTGCATCCTTGTTTAGCATTTTTCTACTATACTTGGAACATGCATCACAGCTATAAATATCATGCAAAAAGGAAAAAGGAGAAGCCACTACGCTGTCATAATGCCCATCCCCATGACAGCTGCAAAATCCTGAATACAATGAACAGCTAACTATAATTTCAATTAAATTCAACAAGCATTTATTAAATGCCTACAATGAGTTAGGCATACCTGTAGGACAAAGATTGGTTCAGTCTCTTTGGACCACATCAGGCTCTAGGTCCTCAAATGTCTCAGGTGATTTAAAAACCACAGAATCTCAAAAATAGAAGAAACCTTCAAGATTTACAGAATCATAGAAACTTAGAAATTGCAGAGCTAGAAGATACCTCAGAAATCATCTCTCAACACTTCCCCAAAACTGGGACCACTCAGCATCCACTCGAAAGTTTTCAGGAGCAGCTAGGTAGCCCAGTGAATAGAGCACCGGCCCTAGAGTCAGGTGAACCTGAGTTCAAATTGACCTCAGACATAATGCTTATCAGCTGTGTGACCCTGGGTAAGTCACTTAACCCCAATTGCCTCACCAAAAAAGAGAAAAAAAGAAAAAGAAAGTTTTCAGTAAAGAGAAACCCACTACCTAACAAAGTAGCCCATTCTATTGTCTAATTGTCTACTGTTCTAATTGTCTGCAAGTTAAGATCATTGAATCAGCACTCCAGAGTAGAATGGGCACAAGAGGCCTAGTCCAACCCCTTCATTTTACATATGAGGAAACTGCAACCCACATAAGTTAAGTGACTTCCCCAAGGTCACATTGGTAGCGTCAAAGGTGTCGTTTGAAGGCAGGTCCTCTGATTCCAGAGCCAATCCTATTTCCACTGCTCCATGCAGTTTTGTTTTCTATAAGGCTTCATCTACTTCTTTGCCCGCTGTACCCATTAAACCTAGTTTTGCTAAATGGGACCAAGTGAAAATATCAATTTTTCTTATGCATGAAAGCCCTTCGAACATCTGAATGCTGATGTGCTGTTATGTTCCCCCTCCCTCTCAATCTTCCTCTTTTCGGTCTAAACAGCCCAATTTCTTTCTACCAATACACATAGAATGGTTTTGAGTCATTTTACCACAGATTCACCTGACTTTGGATATTACGCCCACTTGTTAATATCCATTTTAAACTGTAGTATCCAAAATGGAACACAATTCTCTAGCTCTGGTCAGACTAGGGGTACTTATCACCTCCCTTGTTATGGATACTTTTAATGTTAATGTTGCCTATTGATGCTATATTAGAGCCTATTTGGCTACATTTTATACTGTATTTCATCTTGTATTAAATTTATAGGATCACAATTCAAGATTTAAGACTGGAAGGGACCTCAAAGGCCACCTAGACCACCACCCTCATTTTACAGATGAAGAAAGTGGGACCAAGGTATTGAAGTTGCAATATGCTAAAAACCTCAAGCCTATTTTATGTGATCTGTTATCTAGCAACACTTCCCATATCCTTTAATGGCACACCTGATTTTATAATTTAAACTTCATTTATTAAATTAGGCCTATCATTCCAACCTCTCAAGACCCTTTTGGATCCTGATTCTGCTATTCATTGTGTCACTCCCCCCCATATTTGCATCATCTGTAAGTTTTGTAAATATGTCTTCTATGCCTTAACACAAATTATTACTTAAAATGTCCAGTAAGATGGGCTGAACTAAGCCATAGGACCCCACTAGAGGCCTCCTTCAAAGTTCATTGGATCATAGACCAAAAATTGAAAGGGACATTAGTAGTCATCTAATCCAAACACCTCAATTTACAGATGAAGAAACTGATGCTCTGAGACGCCCAATGCTACAAAGTAAAGGCCAGGGCTAAGATGTGAATTTAAGACTCTAGACTCTACAACCAGTACTTTGGATAATGACTCCCCCCTAGGGTCAACTGTTTAACCAAATACAGTCTACCGAACTATACTACCATGTCGTTCATCTCACATCTTTTTTCTATTAGAAAGACACCAAAGAACTGTCATATACTTTGCTGAAATCCAATATATTATGTATATTGCATTCTTCTGTTCTAACAATAAAGCATCCCTGTTGAAAATGGAAATGAGGCTCACATGGCATGACCAATTTTTGGTGAAAATATATTAGTTCTAAATGATCACTGCTTCTCTTTCTTAAAAAAAAAAACATCTCAAAACATCTAAAATTGTTCAAGAATCATAGTCAAGCTCCCCAGGCTATAGTTTGGAGAATCTACCTAATTCTCAACTCTGTGAAAATTAAGAAAATCTCTGTTCATTTCCAATCATACAGTACCTTTCCTTTTCTTCATATTTTTAGTGTAGCAAAACTATGTTAATTTGGCTTGCAGGGAGGCCTGAATAGATACATCACTAGCGTCTCCTCCCACCCTTCTCCAAGGTAGACTTTAATTCCCACCAGGAGGGAAAGAAGGAATTGGGAGCAGTGCTTGATCATTCTGCTCTCCTTAGAGAGGATGGTACAAGGCTAGAATTATATCCATCTGCCATTTTAAATACTGTTACACTATATAGTTAGACTATATAGAGGATGTAGTTTTGGGGTTCAAGCTAAACTTCTGATTACTATTCATTAATGGGTAAAGGAGGACCCCAAGTTCTGTATCCAAGACTTTAATTCCTTCCCACCAAATACCAGTTCTGCAATGAGCACTTACATAGCAAATAGCAAAAAAAACCATTTACCCAAGTTGATAGCAAAGCAGAAATCAGAAAAAGTATATGTGTTAGACTATACACTGGACAATACAGATTTAATAGACTCTCCCATTGGGAGTGAAGCATCTCAGCTCAACCCAGAGAGAGAGAGACTCAGATCTAACCCAAGCCTAACACTATTTAAGAGTCTCTAGTGTAACAAACTGAGGACGGGGACATGATAGAAACTACCAGCTCCTCTTATATATGCTTCTTCCCAGTATCTTTCTCCCCCTTCAGCAATCTGAAGCGAGATTGGTATCATCCATCTTCTCTCATGACATTAGAATCTAGAAGCCCAAAGAAACTCAGGAGAACCACCAGGATCTCACTTCTCTCTCCTTTTCTCAACTCTACCTTTCATACAGGCATAGGTCATTTATCTCCATCAAAAAGGGTAGAGCCCTGGCTCTATTTACATCAGAAAACACCAACAGTGACTCAGAAACCATATCCTCAATGTCTTTCAGTGCTCTGGGTTATGGATTCTCTGGACTTGGTGACAAATTGATTAAGTTTTTTCCTACCATCGTCATTCCATCAGGCTTTGTTTAACCTATAACTTCTGCCATGAGCCAGGATCTGGCACTCAAACTTTCTCTGGGGGAACCTAAGTTCCTGATTGGTGATAGCTCTCCATACTTAGCCTGACCTAGATCCCAGAAAGCTATTTTCCAACTGTCTTCATGCCATGCTACCTCACTTCACCTGTTTTTTTGACTTTTAACTACAGGCACAGTTATCAAGTAAACACAATCTTTCCTGAAAGGACATGTCAATTAATCACTGTGACTCCTAGACCAAAGCACCCCTATTGGCCCTCCTTCATATGTGTGTGTACGTATATGTATATGTATATTATGTATGTATGTATATATATGTATATGTGTGTATGTATACATGTATATATAAACATTTATATTTTTGTGTATGTATATATGTATAAGTATGCACATACATATATATATACACACATACATATATGTGTGTGTATGTATATGTATATATACAAAATCTCCTGTATAATATAAGCTCCTCAACAGATTGGATTATCTCTATTTTCATATTTGTATTCCCGGTATTTATTGTAGTGCCTGACATACAGTAAGTGCTTCCTAAGTGATTTTTCAGTCAGTCATTCTTCGAAGATAGCAAAGCTCTCTCCTACTATCTCCTCACTTAGCATGGATTCTAATTCCCTCAACCATGTTTATTTTATGCTACTCAGTCAGGATATTATTCTCCTTGGTTTAACAACAAAAAGAAAGTAAAAAAGAAGCAAAGCCAAAGCAAGTCAAGTAAAACTATTTTCTTTTCCTTATGTCTTATCATTATTTCATCCAAGCAGTGGACCTTATTTCATTTTCTTCTACCCGACCCCCCCAAATAGCTGTGAAAGCCCTTTCTGTTGTCATTAATATTCACCAACAACCTTAGCTTATTCAGAGCCTTAGTGCTCCTGACACTATTATTATCTGATCATGCCATTCTTTTGTATCCATCCTCTTTTTGCCTGTCATTGCTTGTATCGTATTTCTTTTCCCAATCTAAGCTGACCAGTAGTTCTCTAAGATCTACACCAACGTCTTCGAACAACTTCAGCCCTTCTTCATTGAAATGGCTTATATTTATGCTATAAGAGTTATATTCTTAAAATCCTTCTTGGGTCAACTTCCCTTATAGAATTTGTCATAGTTCAGGTCAGACTATGTCCATAAAACTTGTTTCTTACTCCTCTAATCTTTATTAAATAGTTTCTGTCTTGCTTAGACCTTCTGGTTCAGAGATTAACCTCACAGGAGCATAGCTTCTTAATATATGGTGTTCCTGCACTGTCCCTTTAATCCAATCTTTTCCTTTTGATTAAAATATACCTTTCAGTTGACATACTGTAGCCTTGTCACATCTTATCTGATAATGTCTATGAGTCTGGATTTACCTTCTTGCACTGATTGATAGGAAATGGATTTAGACCCACATCATACACTCAATGATTCCAACAGGCTAATAGAGTTAATTTTTAAAAATAAGTGATTCAAGAGATGGCAGAATATGGAATAATCAACTATGTCAATTATGATGGAGAAATATCTTTTTCAAGCAAAAAAAATAGATGACATTATTAAAAGCAAGATAGATATATTTGATCACATTCAAATAAATATTATGTGCAACAAAAACAATATTTTTTTAAAAAATAACAGTTTGGGGAAAATATTTATGAAAAATATGACAGATAAAAATTTTGACATCTAAAATAAATAAGGAACTGTTATTAATTTACCAAGGTAATTCTCAATTCACTATTGATAAATGGTCAAAGGATATGAATAGGCAATCTTAAAAAGCACAGATACAAATTGTTAATAAGCTCACTGCCTAGAAGAAAACCTCCTCTTCCTGCTACAATTTCCTGATTTCTCATTCTCATCCAACTCAGATTTAACCCTCCCAAGTCCTTGTCCTACTCTACCCAACCCTTCCATTTTGTTATCTGAAAACCAGTTCTTTTATCATTAAATATCACTTCATCTTAGACCTGTTACTCTCACATGCTTTTTCCTTCTTCTTGCACTAATAGAAATTGGATCTTCCAGGAGACGCTGCATTCCATCTGTCCTCTCTAGTACCGGCCACATCTTTTGTGTTCCTATTGTCCAAGAGAAGTAATAAGTATTAGCCATTTTCCTCACTAACACTTCCAAACTGTCCCTTCCTCCTAGACTTTGCTTTGCTCCAGCCCCTCAGTATACATTTATGAGCCTGAGGTTGTGACAGGTGTTCTCACTGGATGGCACGTGGGGGAAAGGGGCAAATGGGGGGGGCGGGAAGAAGCTTCAAAATGTTACCTGGTGTGGTCTAATGTCCCATCAGCTCTAGCTCTTTAATAGCCACTAGCATGAAACTGGTATAAACAATGTTTGAGGTTTTTGTTGTTGTTGTTGTTGTTTCAAAAAAAAAAGGCAAGAGGTTATACCCAATAACAAATTTAATGCAAAATTGCAAGTAAAAAAATCTGGGAAGGTTTCTTCTTGTCTCCTCCACTCTCATCTGCTATGTGAAAAAAGATCTTACCTATAGTACAGTCAACTCTGCCAGGAACCTTGACTGGAAGGAGAATAAAGGAAGAAGACTGGGGAAGGAAGGGAGAAGAAGAGAGGACAAGGGTTTAATTTTCAAACTAAACTTTCAAACCAAAATTACAAGCAAGTGAGTTGAATTTAGGGTTAGGTCAATAACACATGATTTATATAGAGTGGAGGTTTTTAGTACCTGTGTGCACTTTGGGTGACATCACCCTTCAACATCTAAGTGACTGTGTTCCACTGGTTGGGCCAGTATACCCTACTGGATTCCAGATCCTCTGGAGTTGAGTGTTAAAGTGACCAATGTATTACTGTGAAGAATCGGGCCCTCTTCCTCCTTCCCCTTCTTTCCTGCTTCTCTGGAAAAGCTGTAGTTTGGTAATCTCTGGAGAAGAGCACAAAGACAACAGACCTCCCAAGGTGTGGACTGCTGGAAGAGTAATGGTGGGAACTGAAAGAGATTTCTAGTTAAATGTAACAGCCAGGAAAAGGGATGGTTCATCATTGTTCTTGAGATAAAGAGTTGAGATTGGGGTTGGGTTGGAGGGGAATCATCTGTGAAATGTTCCATCTGCACGTAATTTGTCAGGGAATCCCCTGAATTATGAAAAGTTCAAGTAAAAAAGAAAAGAAAAAAATCAGCCTATAATATTTTTTTTACAATGACTAAACTACTATATATCCACAAGCAACTGTTCAGACATGGTGCCTCCAAAGTGTTCCATCCCCTCCCCTGTCAGACACAACCGCGTCAAAGGGAGAGATGGAAAGTGGAAATCCCTCCCCAACCCAGCTTTGTCAAGCATCAGGAGACAGAGGCCATCATTACTGCTGATGTGTTTCCCTCTTTTAGGTCCACTCCACTCTATCCAGATCTTCTCGGAAGAAATCTATCAAGTATAAAATCAGTCTCCTTCCTTTCTCAAGCAGTTCTGTGTGCGGCTCACAATCATCCTCTCTATCTCAAATTCTGCATGTGTACACGCATATTCATGCATGCATGGGGGTGTGTGTGTATGTAAAATCAATATCCCCCAGACACTTTGACCTTTCAGTTCAAAAACCTCTCATCACCTGCATCTCCTCTCCACCTCAACCACACAAAGTAGGGGCCATGTCCTTGATTTTGCCATTACCCATAAGTGCTCTATCTCCATGATCCAGAATTCTGAAATTCCTTAATCTGACCCTGACCGCAATCCCTCCATCTCTGTGTGCCTCTCGCTTCCTAACACGAATCATCCTCCTCAACCTGACCTCTAGCCACTCCATCCCTCCGTCTTCTTCCAGTCGATATTCTCTGTTTTGGCTTCATTTTCCTCCTTTTGCAACCTTGATGCTATTATGAATTAGTTCAATAATATGCCTTTTTCTCTCAAACTCTGTAGCCCCTGTCCTGTAGCTGTTCATGTCATGGGAAGCTGAAGTCAGGGAATAATATATACGCAAATTTGGCTATGAACAGTATGAGAACGGTAGTAATATGAAATTAGTCTCAAAAGGCAGGCTGATTGTGAAAAGCTTTAAAAGTCAAACTAAAGGATTAGTATTTTATTCTAAAGAGCATAGTTGCTGAAGGTTCTAGAGGAGAGTAGTCACATGGTTAGATATGTGTATTAGAAATATCCATCATGTAGGGGATGAACTGTAGAGAGAAGGACTTGAAGGCCCATTTGGAAGTTATTGAAATGGTCTACATGAGGGTTAAGGAGAGCCTGACCTAGGGTGGTATTTGTGCAAATGGAGATAAAAGAACAAATGAAGAAGAAATTGATGAAGATAGAATGAATCTACAAGATTTGGCTCCTGATGGGATTTGTGGGGTTAAGAGTGAGAAGTGTGGAGGATGACCTTGAGGTTGTGAAACTGGGTAACTAGAAGAAAGGTGGTATTGTCCAAAGAAATAGGGAAGTTTGAATAAGCAACGGGTTTATGGGGAACACTAAAGAGGCCCTTTAGGACATTCCTTTGGAAATATTCAACAGTCCTTTGGTGACACAAGACTGAGGAGAGAAACTTGGGCCACAATACATATACATACAAACATATATGTGTGTATGTATGTATACGTAAGTGTATGTATATACATGTACTTATATTTATGTATAGATATCTGTATACATATATCTGGGAGTTATCAGCACCCAGACTGTACTCAAACCTATGAGAATTGAGGAGATCAGCAAGAAAGAGGGCAGAGAGAGAGGAGAGAAAAATGTCCAGGATAGGAATGTGGCCTACCCACATTTAAGGGTCAGGACATGGGCAATATTCTAGCCAAAGAGACTGAAAGGTATTGGCCAGACGGATAAGAGAGACTTGTCTTTAAAACCCATAGAGGAAGAGACAGCTAGGTGGTACAGTGAGTAGAGCACCAGCCCTGGAGTCAGGAGGACCTGAGTTCAAAACCGACCTCAGACTTGACACACTTACTAGCTGTGTGACCTTGGGCAAGTCACTTAACCCCAATTGCCTTGCCTTTCCCCCCTCTAGAAAAACAAACTACAATAAAACCCATAGAGGAGAACATATATTGGAGAAAAGAATGGTCAACTATCTTGCTTTTATTTGTATCCCTAATTCATACATGTGCCTGGTGGGTGATTAACAAATGCTTTATCATTCCTCCATTTAATAACAGTGTTAAATATTGCAGAGAAGTAAAAAAAAAAAATTGAAGACTGAGAAAGGCCAAAGTAGTTTCAACTGAATAGTGAGGTTGGAAGCTTGACTAAAAACAGTTGAAATAAAAAGATTACCATGCAGGTGAATTTGGATGACATATATTTCTCACTTGTTCTCCTTAGTAAAACCTTTTTGATCAAATCTACAAACCTCCAAGCAAATATATATTTCATCAGCACCCCCCCCATTAGATGCATTTAGTGTCTTCTTCTCAATGTCGTTACAAGGATCAAATAAGATAATATTTGTAAAGAATTTAGCACAGTAGCTGGCACATGGTAAACATGGCAAGACATATATAGATATGGATATAGATAAGTATATACATATGTGTATATACATATATAAATATTAGCTATTATTGTTGTTATTAATATGATCACAGATTGTAGTCCAGCATCTTCATTCCAGGAATGAAGAAACTGGGTCCCAGAGAGGTTAAGTGACAACCCAAGGCCACACAGGTAGTAATTGACAAAGCAAAATTCAAACCTGGGTTCTCTGGCTCCAGGACTGAAAACCCTTAAAACAATGAGGAATGAGTTTGTTATAATGGAAAACAAAATCATAGAATAAACAAAATTTAAAAATCAGTAACTAGAAGAATATATGACAACTCTACAAACATTTTTTTAAAAAAAACCGATGGAGCTCAGAAAAACAACTTGATAATTATAGGTCTCCCAGAAAAAATCTAAAGAGAAAAATATTCCAAACATTACATTATAGGAAATTATAAATGAAAATTTCCCAGAATTCTTGATGAGACAGAATACAGATAGAATTGACAAGATATCAAAGAGAGATGAATATCAAGTTTAACTCACCCATACTCTCATCAAACCCCCAAATTTCAACAATGTACAAATCTCAAATGTCTAGATCTGAGGAGCAGCCAAGACACATCACATTTTTTAAAACAATCAAAATCATTAGGATTGTTTTTATTCAAGACAGGAAATTATAGTAGACATTGAAATATGATATCCATCCTCAAAAGTTAATCATCCCTGTATCCAAAACGAATCATCTCTAGCCCAGAAATCCACATCTTTTTTTCTTCCATCTTAGTGGCCACTTATTAACTTATTACATCTGCTTTTATCATCTGAAGACCCTAGGAGGCATTTTTGTGCATGAGGCAAATGTAGTTGGACTGAAATTGACAAAAACCCAAAGGAGAATCTGACTCCAAGCATAGTAATGATAGGAAAGAAGACAGGCTGCCTCCCCAGAAAATCTGGCCTTTCCTGCCCTACTCCACCAGATTTGAAACGGAAGGAGGAAATTGAGGAGAGTATGACAGTGATGGCATCCTATGGGAGGGTGGTCTGGGAGGAGCAGTACCATTATGTGGAAGATGACAAGATACTCAGGGACCAGGATTCCACGAAGAAGAAGACTCATATTCCCTCAGATCCTAGCACTGTTCAACAAAGTTCTAACTACTTCATGATAGATATACCTCTGGTATAGTTCCAACCTTCAATCAACTTCAGTCATGAAAAAAAAAGGAGGCAGCTAGGTGGTACAGCAAGTAGAACACCAGCCCTGGAGTCAGGAGGACCTGAGTTCAAATTTGGCCTCAGACACTTGACACACTAGCTGTGTGACCTTGGACAAGTCACTTAACCTCAAGTGCCCTGCTTTCCCCCCACCAAAAAAAAAAAGTAATGAAAAAAGGAAAAAAATTGATGAAAGAAAATGAAAAAATGAAAAATAGTGAAGTATCTGTTAGTTCTTCAGTTTCTATCCCAGAAAGCCATAATTCTTACCAATACTTTCCCAGTTCTTTCTTGTAATACCATTTGGTCCCAAACGAATTACCTGAAGTGAGTAATGATCATTAGCTTTGACAAGTTCCAGTCACCTAGACCAAAAGTCACCTAAAGCATGAAGAATGTGCTCCTTAACTGTGATCTCTGTCTTTCATTATGTTTTCTCATGCAACATATAATAAAATTTATTTTAGAATCACGAAAAACTCAGAGTTGCAAAGGCTACTTAAGAGGCCATCTGGACCAATTTGTGCCCAAATAAGAATGCCCCCTGTAGCATTTTCCTTCTTCTTTAAATAAAATTTAAAACAACATTCTCCACACTTTTTTTCTGCAAAAGCATAAACCATGTACTTTAAAGTTCCTTGAAATCATTTATCCAAATGGCTAATGTGAACTCACAACTGCTTCTCCTTTGTAATTTGACACAAACCTGAATTTCAAAGAGAGTAACATACTCTTTCTAAACCATGACACAGTGTTTCCTAAGGTGCGGTATCAGCCTAGCTCAACACTATTTTAAAGGATGATTTAAAAAAACAACGTGGAGGCAGAATGGTATTTGTCTGCCAATGCTATTCTTTTCCATTATGAGGATAATTTCTAGAGAGCGGGCGCATGCACGTGTGCCTGTGTGCGTGTGTGTTGCCCTTTGCTGTGGAGAGCACTTCATACTTTTAGAAAGTTTTAGGTAACAAGAAGTGATGTTTTATAAACAATAAGAAATGCATATGTTTGCCTTTAAATTCAATTCACTTATTCATGAACACTTAAATGCGCTATGGATAAAAAGATAAAAATGAAGAAACCCTTACCCTCCAAAAGCTTACAGTCCATAGAGGGAAATATATAATAATAATAATAGCTAACATTTATATGCCATTTTGAATTTTATAAGGGGCCTTACAAATATTACCTCATTTGATTCTCATAACAACTATCTGAAGTAGGTGCTTTTATTAACTTCATGTTTGTTTGTTCATGTTGATTCGTTTTGGTTGTGTCCAACTTTCTGTGACCCTATTTGGATTTTCTTGGCAAAGATATTTGAGGTGTTTTGCCATTTCCTTTTCCAGTTCATTTTACAGATGAGGAAACTATGGCAAACAGGATTAAGTGACTTGCCCAGGGTCACACAGCTGGTAAGTGTCTGAGGCCAGATTAGAACTCATGATGAGTCTTCCTGATTCCAAGCCCTGTGTCTATCCACTCTACCACCGAGCTGCCCCTAACTTCATTTTACAGATGAAGAAACTGAGACAAAATGTTTAAGCGATTTGGCCAGAGTCATATACTAGTAGGTGTCTAAGGGAAGATTTACATTTTGGCTTCCTTAACTCTAAATCCAACATTCTCTATAGTATGCCACCCAGATGACTATGTACATAGAAAATTAAATATAAAACATGTAAAGTAACTTGGGCAGGGCAGTACTAACAACTTGGGGGGGGGCATGGATCAGGATAGATTTTCTGAATTTCCAGGCACCTGAAGTGGTGCCTGAGCAGAACTTTGAAGGGAGCAAAGGATTCTGGGAGCCAGAGGCAGAGAAGGAATGCATTCCAGGCGTGGTGTTGAGGACAGCCTATGGAAAAGCATGGAGGAAGAGAGGAAATGTCCTATACAGGCGAGAGCAAGTAAGCTAGCTTTTCTGGAGTGTAGAATGTAGCAGAGGGATAAACAATGGACTTTGAGGCCAGATGGAGCAGCTAAAGCTTCCTGAGCTTCAGTGACATGGTCACTGACAGTGGTGACATGGTCAGATTTGCCTTTCAGGAATGCCAATATGACTACTGGGTGGAAATATCTTAATGTAGGTAGGTTTATGCAGTACAAGGTGGCATCACCCAGTTACAAACTTGCACCATGGTGAAGCAGCAAAAGTCTCAGTTTAAAAAAAAAGGTGAAGGACAAGGTGCCAATATTATCTTGGAACGAAAGCAGAATATTAATCTTAGGGTATCTGTGTGAATAGCATTCCAAAGAAGAACAAGCATCTTCGCTGTCAAGTACTGGCAGATACTGAATGAAAGGCTGACTGATGAGAAACTTTCGCAAATCCGAGTGTAGTCATCGCTTGACTATGTTACAGATGGCTCTGTTTGTAAAAAGAATTCAGCTTTCTCCAGGCCCTCCTGGGCACTTCTTTGAGCTAAGATGGAGTTATAGCTTGACAAAGCTTTCTGTGGTGGCTTATAGACATTAGGAGATTGTCAGGAAGCTCAGGATTAGGACCGAAGGCTTGCTTTTTGAAGTCATGCAAAATTACCAATTAACGACTCCTCGAATTGTTCCTTTCTACCTGGGTGCAGCTGGAAGAGCATCAGCCACAGAGGGATCCAGATTTCATTCTTCGTTAATTCTATCTTCCACAGACAATTTCTGGGTCTCGCTGTCCCTTTTCTCTGTTTGCCTTTGTGTTCTGTGAAGCTGGTAACTTCAATTAATAGGCTGATTAGTGAGATCTTTAGTTCTTCCCAAGTAGCTTTCTTCATTATGGCGGATACATCAAATCCTCTGAGCAGGGCTATAAAGCATCCTGGTTTTCCATCTGTGATAACAAGATTTACAAGGCTAATGTCAGTATGCCCAACAGTGGGCAGACATGGGCTTCTGGGACGGTTCACAAGTCTTGAAAGTGGTCCTGCCAAGAGCAGCCAAACTATTAGGAGGGAAGATAGCATGATGTGGTTCTAATAAAAGTCCCACCATAACATTAACATGTTAAGCCTCTTCAATCTGCTATCAGCTTTCTACATGAGCTAAATTATTGAACAGATTTATTTATTGCTAAAAATCACCTAAGTCCTTTTTTTAAAAAAATCATAAATATGAAACACAGTATGACAACATAGAGTGTGTGGTGGGAGGTCAGAGAGACAGGGAGAGAGAAAATGTATGTTGGGACCCAGAGAAGAGGTAGGTGGATGTTAAAATATATGTGGACCCAAGGTTTCACTTTACACTGGCTTCCCTGAAAAAAATTCCTCAAGTTCAAGGTGGATTTGAAATTAGCCTCTACTCAAAACCATAGCTCAGGAGCCAGCAACGATTTTTTTTTAATAGCCCAACCATAAAACACATTTAATTTAAAGAATAGAAAATGAAAAATAAGGAAGATTTCTTCCTGACAAAGGCACTGTCAGATAGATAGATGATGGATAGATAGATAGATAGATAGATAGATAGATAGATAGATAGATAGATAGATAGATAGATAGATAGATAGAATAAAATTGCAGCATATTAATGCCTTTTTACCCGTTTTAGGTAAGGTCCTTAACAAGGACCTTCTGGATACAGTGCCTTACTCAAAAGAATTTTTCTGACTATTGAAATTTCAAGTGCTATGGTCAGACTTGTCAAAAAGTGTTTTTTTAATGCCAGCTACAAAATTGTAGAGAGAGGAATTTCTTTGATTCCCCTACTAGGTATATGCCCCCAAGGTAAGAAAACCCTCATATGTACCAAATATTTATAGTCACATTTTTTGTGCTAGCAAGGAAATGGAAACAAAGTAGGTATCCATCAATTAGGAAATGGTTAAACAAGCTGTGGTACGTGAATGTAATGGAATATTACTGTGTTGTATGAAATAGCAAATATGGCAAATACGAAGAAGCAAAGAAAGACCTACGTATGTGATATACAATGAACATAGTCAAGAAAACAATATATACAATGACTATAATAATCAAAATAGAAAGAATAACCACAAAATAATAAAAAATGAATGTTGCAAAATTTAAAAGAACAAGCATGAGCCTAAAGAAGAGACATGAAAAGATACACCCCTTACACTTCTTTGCAGAGATAAGAGGTCTTTTTTGATGGATTGATCAATATAACTGATTTTTTCTTTTCTTCTTCTTTTTCTTCTTTAAAAATACTACCTGTTATATGGAATAGTTCTATGGGAGGACAAAAGGGAGGGATACTAAGAAAAATTCTAGCAACACACAAAAAAAGTTATCAATAAAATTTATTTTTAAGAAAATTCTATCTTATACAACATGGGGAAGATATGAACCACCAAGAATATTTCAGATTAGTTTGGATATTTGTAGAAACCTAAGGAATGATGCTGTCAGCTTCTAACATAAACACTTATGTCTTTAAAGCTATAAAACATTTTTACACATAGAAACTCATATGATCGTCACAATAGCCCTATGAGGTAGCTAGTACAATATCATTATACCCATTTTAAAGACAAAGAACCTGAGGCTCAAAGAGGTTAAATTACTGGCCAAAGTCAAACAGTCAACCCTGAGTCAAAGATTAGCCAGTGCTTTTCCCATTGTTCCACATTGCCTGTCTGAACAGGTTAGAAAACAGGGAAGAATTGTTTCAGAAGAAAACCTATCTTCAATTGGTAGATTTCACAATATAACCAATCAAACAACTAGAATTTAAGTACTTCCTAAGTTCAAGGCTCTGTGCTAAATGCTAAAGCTATAAATACAAAGCATGAAACAAACTCTACTTTCAAGGACAGAAGTAGTTAGGTGGCCTAACGGGTGGAGCACCAGGCTTGGAGTCAGGAAGACACTATCTGTGCGACCCTGGGTAAGTCACTTAACCTCTGCCTCAGTTTCATCAACTAAAATGCAGGGGATAACAACAGCACTTATTTCCCATTGTTAAGAGGATTAAATGAAATATTACTGAAAAAGCACTTAGCACCATGCCTAGCACATAGTAAACACTTAATAAATGCTTCCTTCTTTCTCAAATACCTTACGTTCTATATGTTATTAATAATAAGATATAATTCTTTTAAAGTATAAGGAGTTTCCAGATCATACACATAGACATTTGAACATTAAATTGCCAAAACAATTTCAATGTCAAATCTATGTACAAATATTTATATATTAATTATCAGCCACAGTTTTTCATTCATTGAACAGATACTTGTTTAATGTGTATATAAAGATGAGGGAAATACAGTCCTTGCCCCCTTAAGGAACTTAAGAGTTTCACAAGTTTATACCAGGAATGTGGCCTTGAGGCCGCAGGTTCCCCACCCTTGGTTTATACTTACAAATCTGACTAATGTATATCACATCTTCCTTCTCCCATGCAACTTAAATCCATTTCTTTCCATTGTCCCTTCTTTGACTTCCATTCCTTCTTGAAGCACATTTCCATGAGAATAAACAAGAATTCTCTCTACAGGCACAAATGCTTTCACAATGTCTTCTATCCCAAATCCCAGTGACAGCAATGTGTATTTTGAATACTTCAGTATTTCAAGGAACTTAACCCCAGTCACTAGAGTCCCTCCTTCCTCTTTGCAACCCATTCCTGACTTCTCCTCCTGTGCAAATCTTATATACATTTTCCCAAAAATCCTTCATGGATCAATGCTCTATTCAATGTGTTGATCTCCAGGCTTTCTTCCGGGTCTTTTGATTTTATGCATATCACTTTGATATCCATCTCTCATTCTTACTATGTAATGAGCTTACCTCCCTTTCTACTCATGTGTGCCTTAGATGATGTCTTTTTCAGCACTTCTTGCAAACAAGTTATCATTGGATCATAGGCAGCATCCTATTTACATCAGTAATACGCCTATCTCTACTTTGCCCTTGGGGCCATCCACAGTTTTAATTCCTTAGATATCATGGTGCTCCAGGATTTGTAACCACATAACATCACTGGAAAAATATTGATGCTAAAAAGATGTGGTTTCATGTCAGAGTGGTTTGGGATCATCGAAAGTGTTGGTCCATTTCTCCCATCTTGTTGACAAGGAAAAGATCAAATCTGAGTCTACATAACAGAACAATAATTGGTTAAAGACAAAACAAAAAATCTGTCAGTTGTCCCTTATCTACAAAAAAAGACCACAAATTTATTTGAAAAGTCATCTTTGAATTAATACCCCGATGATATTATGGATTTAATTCGCCAGGTTCCCATAGTGAGAGCAAAAGCAGAGTACAGCAGTGCATTGCCCTGAAATGGTAATGAAGTGCAGCCAAAATAGAGATAATTATTTTAATTAATGGTAATGATTTTAACGGTTGAACATTTTAACTAATTAATTATGATTGATTGCTTGTTACTAATCAAGGAATGTGATTCAAAGTCGTAATTGAAAAACTGGGAGCAATAGGTTTAAAGAGAAGTTAATACGTGGCTAGAGAAAGCATTCTTTTCTGCCTGGAAACGTACATTTTAGAGAATTTTCATTTCGTTTTAATATCCTCCCAAAGAAAAAAATTAAAAATCCTTTCTCTTGGCTTCTGTGCTCAGGTTTCCATTGTCAGAAATGGGCATCAAAATGGATGAGTGAATCGTCCCGAAGAAGATTTAGACATTCTGCGGTTGTCTAACGCCATTATTCCCTGGAGTAATTAAGTTTTTTTTAGGATTTAATCCTGAGTTCTTCTAGTAACAGAATAACCTGCATAATGTTGCCTCAACCAAAGTTGTTTTGCAATAATAGCGTTAATACATTATAACCAGTAACAGTAGCTAATGTTTATATAGTTATTTGAGGTTTACAAAGCTTTTTATCTCAGTTGAACCTCACGAGAACCTCATGAGGCAGACAGAACAAATATTATTATCTCATTTTGCAAATGACACATTCAAAGCTCAGTTAAGTGGCACAAGGACAACTACGTGACTCAGTGAATAGAGCGCCAGGCCTCGAGTCAGGAAGAGAGAGTTCAAATCCAGCCTCGGACAACTACTAGCTATGTGACTCTAGGCAAGTCACTGTCTCAGTTTCTGCATCTGTAAAATGAGCTAGAGAAGGAGATGGCAAACTGCTCCAGTATCTTTGCCAAGAAAACCCTAAACGGGGTCACAAAGGGTCAAGCATAACTGAAAACAACTGAAGAACAACGACAAAAGTTAACTGACTTGTCCTGATCATACAGCTAATAAAGTATGAGAATCAGGATTTGAACTCAGGTCTTTTTAGGTACAGAGTTCAATGCTCTTCCCATTTCACCATGTTATATATCATTGAGTTGCTTTCCCATTGAAAACATCGATCCTATGGAAACAAGTCACCCTGTACATGGTGTCTAACATCCTTTTTTACATGACCAATTAACAATGAGAAGTTGAGCATAGCTGTAATTCATGAACATGGATCCACTGAATTATCTAAGTGTTCCAGAATTAGATAGCTTATAGGGTCAGAATTCAAATTCCAAAGCAGACAATGGTTATACAAGGGTCACAATCACTTTTTGATGGACAAGTCTACAAGTTTTACACAGCAGGTTTTCAAAGAAATGTAAAATCACAGAATAGGAGGGTTTTCTGAAAGGGACCTTAGAAAAAATCCAATGCAACTAACACCTCTACAGAAAAGGTTCTTAATATGGGATCCACAGACTCCCTAAGGGGCTGAAGGATAGATTTTATGAACTTGGATGGAAAAAGAGTTAGATCTCTATTTTCGCCATTCTCTAACTGAAATTTAACATTTCCTTTCATTATGAATAATGATAATGAGGATGATAGCATTTATAGAGCACTTTTTTTTCAAATACAATGCATTATCTCATTTTATCCTCACAAATTAGGTAATTGGGAGTTAGGTACTACTATTATCCCTTTTTTTACATTTGAGAAGATTGAAACAAAGACTATGCGACATGCCCCAAATATGGGCAACAAACTATTATTCTGAGGAGGGGATCTATAGGCTTCACTAAATTGTCAAAAGAGTCTATGAGACAAAACATGGTTTAAAACCCTTGTTTTGGAATCCTCTATATAACATTTTTTCCACTTCTCTGTCTTTCTTCCTCCTCCTCATCTTCCTCCTCTTCCTCCTCTCCTTCTTGTCTCTGTCTCTCTGTCTCTGTCTCTCTTTTTCTCTGTTTCTGTCTCTCTCTGTCTCTTTCTCTCTCTCTGTCTTTTTCTATATGTGTGTGTATACATATATATATATATATATATTTCTCTGTTTCTTTTTAAAAGTGCATCTTAAATTTTAACACATCCACTAACAAACTGTCCTGTTTATAGCCCTGCTTGTTGATTGACTAACAAGCATTTTTTTTTAATTGCCAAATATGTGTAGGGCACAGTGCTAGGTGCCAGGGCCACAAAGACATAAGTGAAAAACAGTCACTGCCTTCAAAGGACTCATATTCTATTTCTATTTAAAATCTATGCTAGATATCCTCCAGCATGGTAGTGAATATCTTTGGTGAGCATATGTCTCCTTGTTTTATGTCTCACTTGATAGTAGCAATAATAGGGTCATCACACAAAGTTATTTCTGTTGTCATATCTTTCAAGATATTTTGTAGGATTCTGACATATGCATGGGAGACACCTCTCTGGAAGTGGGTACATTTTGTTCTACAGGTTAAAATGCTTTTCTATAGCCATCAAACAATAAAGACAGTAGGAGAATCACAAATAATAGTTCATGCCTTTTAGTCAGTTGTACAGTGGCAAACGGCAGCTAGTTGCAGTGCATAGAGAGACAGGTCTGGAGTTAGGAATATTAGTCTTCCTGAGTTCAAATCCAGCCTCAGACATTTATTAGCTGTGTGACCCTGGACAAGTCATTTAACCCTGTTTGCCTCAGTTTCCTCATTTGTAAAATGAGCTGGAGAAGAAAATGGCAAACTGCTCCAGTATCTTTGCCAAGAAAACTCCAAACAAGGTCATGACGAGCTGGACACAACTGAAAATGACTGAACTGAATCTGGCAGCAAACACAGAGTCTGCTACAAAATATCATTTGCAAAACCCCACCTATCCCCTTTTCACACTTTCATCAAGGACAATCTCAACTATGTATAGATCATTCTCATGAAAATTTTGTAGAGATATGAGGGTAGTTCTGAATTTTTATTTTATGTCTTCTTCATTACCTTTTTGGGTAAAGAGGCATATTTTCTCCCCTTGCATTCATTAATGTATCCCTTAAAATATCTTAAAAATCAATCTGTCAATGCCCACAGAACTGTGTCACCTCTAGCACATGCCTCCTTTGTGCACACTAAATCCAGTTAGCTGCAGTTTTCTCATCTTTGTTTTCTCTAACTCCACCCCTATATTCTATGTCCTGTCACTAGGTTTTCACCCAGACTGTTCCCCTTATACAAATGCAATCCTTCCTCATCTCTGCCTCACAGGTTTCCAAAAATCATTCAAAACTAAGATCAAGGGCCACTTAATGCACTACTTCCCAAAGCATACAATTACCAGCGTACTCCCCCTGGAAATGTTATTTCATATCTATTTTGCATTTCATTTTCTAGATACTTATTTTCTCCTTCCTTTACTCCAATAAAATTTAAGCTCCTTTGGGAAAGAAACCATTTCAATTTTGTTCCAAAATCCCAGTGCCTAGTATAGTATCCATAATAGATGTTTAATGAATGCTTGTTGATTTGAATTAAATGTAACACATCTGGAAACACCATGTTAGGAACTAAATATGGTGACACCCATCATTGATGTTGAAAAGAGTTTGTTAGGGCAACCTTGACAGATCTTTTTCATTTTTTTGTCTAGTCATTGTCCTTCCAGTTTAATACTTAAGTACCCTTGGGACAATCTGACTTTGTTAGATATCTTGATGAGCTTTCTGCAAGCTTTTTTTCCCCCTCTTCTACCTTTATGTTTTATGGGGCAATACCACTCTTAATTCCTTTGTATGATTTTTAAAATGAGTTTCTATTCTAAATTGGTGTTGCCCTTGGCTGTCATATTCCTCCACTTGGCAAGGAGATCTACTGCTTGCTGACTGAGGGAGTTTCTAAACTCTGCCTCGTTATTGAAGTGATTGATTCACATTGGTTGTTCTTCTTTAGGAAGTGGTGTCCATGTTTGCCTTTTTATCTCTTTGTGAATTTTTAATTCCTACAGCTTGTTTTAATAGATCAGATTAGAATTGCCTCGGTTGTATACCATATCTTTAATTTTTATTCAGTCTTCTAATTCAGTATTGATTTTGATCTCTGATCTAACAAGTCAGTAAACTGATTGTACACTGTTGGAAGATTCAGATATTACTCCCGTATTCATCACTAGCCCTTTCCTTTCTATTAAAATAGTCAATACAATTTTAAACACATACCCTGTGACGGGCACTGTGTTAAGTACTAGTGATACAAAGAAAGGAAAAAAACAATCCTTGATCTCAAGGAGCTCACAGTCCAGTGCAGGAGACCAACATTCACACAAGTATGTACAAACAAGAAATATAAGGGATAAATTGGAGATAAACTCAGAAGGAAGTCACTAGAATTAAGGAGGACTAGGAAAGGATCCTTGTAGAAAGTGGGACTTTATCTGAGACTTGAAGGAAGACAGCAATGCCAAGAGGTACAAGTGAGGAGGGAAAGAATTCCACAATCAGAAACAGCCAAAAAAATTTTTGACTGGAGTAAGGAGAGAGAGTGTTTTATATGAGAAACAACAAAGAAGCCCAAGATCATAGAGCATGTAGAGGGGAATATGAGGGGTTCTTATTTGGTATTTTTAAGATCAAGGCTGTCATCTCCCAAATTTCTTTTTTAGATATTCCTAATATATAGACATAATACTTCTATATGACCTTCCAGTTTGGGGCTTCTTTTCTTCTTACTCCTGAACTATGTTTCCAAAAGCATTTTTGCAATCTTCCTCATCTTTGTATTGAGTTATATGTATTACATAAATGTATTGAAGTATATGTTCACTTAAATTCTTTATCAGGGTCTTTCTGGGGTCTACTTTCTCATCTTCTACTACTCCTCTACTGTGTAAAATGTTTGAAAGACTATGTCTACTTTGTGAGAACCAACTAGGAAATTACAAAGAGGCTTATCACCAAGTGGCTGACCACTTGGTCATAATTCTTTGGCTATATCAACCCGTAAAACAAAGAAAAATCTTAAACGATTCTCAGACCTGTGTAATAATACTCTTCTGCTTGTTTGAGGAAGATGGTCAGATAGGAAAGTGGAGTAGAGAGTATAAAGAATCACAGTTTTTGCATTAAAAATTTAGCTTAACTGTAGGCATTCTAAATGTGAATTCCTTGTTTAGGGACCAATAAGTGGACTTTCTACTAATAGAATCAAATCATATAAATTCTGACATTTCTAATTATACATTAAGCCAGAAAATAAATGAAATTGAGCCTAAATGGAAGGGTGACTCACAGGTTCTCCTTCAGGTAAGTGACAAATAAAGGACTTGACAGAGCTGGTTTTATCATATGTACAAAGCCACTTATAAACATCATTACATAGGCAATTTGGTCATCCTATATTATAGTGCTAATGATAAACATTAGGAAAAATCCACCATGGAAATGATTACACTTTACTCAATAACATCTGCAGCATAGGATGAGAAGATGGAGAGAAGGAAGATGAACAATGACAGCTATTTCCGATTTAGAATGGAAACTTATAATGGAGAAAAATGTGAAGCAACTTTATTGCTTTATGGCTTAACTCTGTGGAATGTGGATTTTTGTGCCTGTTCAAGAGAGGCATAAATCTCACACATTCTTTTCAGGCTGGGTCCAAGATTAACATTAGTTTATGCTGGAAAACTTTTAATTATCATTCCTACTCTGCCTCAGCCTTACATAATTTGTGGATATTTGTTCTATGAACAATTAATTGGGTTTCAGAACACTGATAACGTAGCCATTTATCTTTCAGTTGTGGAAGTAGTTTAAACAGCTGTTTCTTCTTCTAAATGAGGGCGTATATGTGCAGCTAGGTGATGCAGTGGATAAAACGCACAGCCTGGAATCAGCAAGGCATCTTCCTGAGTTCAAATATGGCCTCTTACACTTACTAGCTGTGTGACACTGGGCAAGTCATACAATCCTGTTTGCCTCAGTTCCTCCTCTGTAAAATGAGCTGGAGAAGGAAATGACAAACCAGTTCAGTATATTTTCCAAGAAGACCCCAAATGGGGTCACAGAGAGTCAGATAGAACTGAACAACTACAAATGTTTTTCACTGCGTTAAGTCCTGGGGATATAAATGGGAGGGAGGTGGAAGGGGTACTCCCTGCCTTCTAGGAGCTTAAAATATGAGGGAAGACTCACACAAAAGAAAGTTGAAGGAGGCAAAAGGGAATAGGTATGAGGGAGAAGTACAAAGCTGTGTGGGAAATGAAAAGGTGGTTGACGTGGGTCCCCTCCTTAAATGCAGGTTTTGAAGTTCATGACTCCATGTCTTATCCAAAGGGGCAAGCGTACTGATGAGGTATGAGTACCAAGATTGATTGGATCTTGCAGGATGATCTTGGGGACACGATGGAGAAGTTGAAAGAAGTCTAAAAGAGTGCAGAGCCAGGTGAGGAATGAAGACATAGGTGACCTAGGACCCCTTTTTAAAAGGAGGTTTTAGACGAATCCTTTATATACCTCCTAGAGGGCCAGGCTGGAAGATATACTCAGAATTTATTATCTACACAAGCCTCCAGGTGATACTCCAGGGGGCCGCAGTTCACTTCCACTGTGCACGTGTGAGCAGCATCTAGGCTTCAGACTTAATCAAGTGGTTCACTGCCAGCTGACTATGTTCATATCACAGCCTCTCATAATTACTTGTCCTGAATTTCTGTCTCGTTATTGTTTTCTAAGAGTATGGTTTAATCTCATCATAATTCATACCTAACTTGGCTTATACCCCCATTCCTATGAGATTTCTCTCTCCTTCCCAACTTCACGTGACTCCAAGGGATTATTTGTGTAGATTTAGTGAACTCCGTACTATAAGGAAAATAATATTAATAGGGTCGGCTTTAAAACTCCACTATTCCGAATGAAGTCTGATAACTTAAGTCCACCCACCCATTCTTTTGCTCCTGCCATTTCCCAGGCAGGCCAACACACTCTATATTGGCAGGGAAACATCTCCCCCAACAATTTGTTCTCAAAAGTAATGGGTATAAAATGGTGTATAGCGACTCACCATATTCTCTTTCATTCATCTGGCTGGGCCTGTAACCACCACCATTTGCCACATTCATGGGCTCTTCAGTGTCCTAGCTGTAAGTTAAATGATGCCCTGCTGGATACTTCACAGAATAGACACCCAAGGACCTGGATTCACAGGTCATCTTGGGCCTTCTCCTAGAGGTATCCGGGAAATTTCTCAAGTGTCCTCCTCTGGTGTCTTTTTGGCAAAGCACAGAACCATTGTTTGTTTACAGATGCTCCCTCCACAGCACAGCACTGGGAAAACTCCAGGCAACTGTTTTTATATCTGTTGCCCCCAAGAAATTCACCTCCACTTCCTCTAGTGCCCAGAAATGGTAGGAAAATGAAGAGAAAAAATATCCAAATGGAGTTTTCTTATATATGAATGGATAGAGACATGGATATGTGTCTATGTACACATATATGCATGCATACATATGTGCATAAACATGTATGATGTGAGCATAAACATGTTGATGTGATGATTTTAGTTATTAATTTATAGCCTCCCTCTCTTCCTATGATTTCATTCATTTTTCTAATCTAACCTATATTTCTCTAGTAAAAGTTGTACTTGTATTGTTAGTACAATTACAAGGGTTATTTTCACAGGTAAGGCTGACTTTAGCCTAGAATAAATGCCACTTTATGTATTCACTTTGTGGGAGTAAGGAAAGCAATCTTCCAAATGTCTAAGATTCCAGCAGATCTATATTAATTCTATGTTGGGGACTCTCTTACCCCATACTCCCAGGCCTTTGTCCAGCAAAGGCCTGATCTCGCAGCCAATGAATGAGGCCAGAAGCCAAGGAGATGAATAGCTCCGTTTAATAAAGTCAGTGACCAGATTTTATAGCCTTTATTACATAGTACTAGGGCTGCCTTGGTCCACCTACTCTCCACCTACTCTCCACCTATTCTCCTCCTATTCTCCTCCCCTTTCCTTCCCACGCTCTCCC
>CM053622.1:236700865-236731543 GCA_028646595.1 Phalanger gymnotis
TAAAGGGGGATAGGTTAGGAAGAAGCAAAATATAGTTAGTCTTTCACAACATGAGTATTGTGGAAGGGTTATACATAATGATATCCATGGGGCCCATGTTGAATTGCTTGACTTCTTAGGGAGGGTGGATGGGAAGGGAACAGGGGAGAGAGGAAGGGAAAGGGGGATGGGAAGGGAATGGGGCAACGGAGGGGAGGGCAGACTGGGCAACAGGGCAACCAGAATGTACGCCATCTTGGAGTGGTGGGGGGAGGAAATGGGGAGAAAATTTGTAATTCAAACGCATGTGAAAATCAATGCTGAAAACCAAACATCTCAAAAATAAAGAAAAAAAAAAGCCCATTGTGTCTTAAATGGAGCTACTTGACCCAAATCATTCTGGCTTTCATCAAACGTCCAATAATAGCCCCAGCCCAAACTTCAGTGGCATGTTGTTTACATCTTGATTGCTTAGAATGAGGATGAATAACAATTGTTTTCTGTTCTGGCCAGCAACTCTGAGGGTCCTTTCCTCCAAGACTGTTATCTTTGAAAGAATAAAATGAGCCATCTTTTGCCTCAATTCTTACCTAGCCCTTAACCATTGAACGGATATGGCCTGGACAAAGTGAAACCTGGGGAAGACTTTGATTTAGAAAGCCAAGGCCACCCACTGCCTCCTGGGCTATGGTTAGTCCTCTTGAACTTTGTCTTACCTCTGGATGGGATGACTCTGGGGGAGAGAGCCAGACTGGCACCTTTGCACAGCTCTGCCTCACTCAAATCCAGTTCACACACAAATCAAGACATCACTCTTGTCATCTTCAAGAATGAAGGACCAACCACAACAACAGCTGAAAGGGATTTTTGGAGATCATGTGGAGTCCATCCCCTTCATTTTACAGGTGGAGAATCTGAGACCAGGATAGGTGAAGCGGCTTTCCCAAAGTCTTAAACGTCCTAAGTAGCATACCTGGGATTTGAATCTAGGTCTTCTCTTTCCAAAGTCAATAGTCTTACTTCTAGCCTACAATTCAGTGTGTCTCATTATTAAATACCCCAAACTGCAATGTATTTTCTGAATATAAGGATCCCTTCCCCTATGAGTTGGAAATATTTGTCCTTCTTTGCCCCATGTATTAAACTTTGAATATACTGAATAAAATTCCAACTGTTGCCATTAGACAGGCATAAATTTTAATTACCGTGCTGTCAGATGCCACACAGAACTTAAACAATGTCAACATGAGAGTGTTATTTAGTTGTTGCTGGGTCATTTTCAGTTTTGTCTGACTCTCTGTGACCCTATTTGGGGTTTTCTTGGTGAAGATACTAGAGTGGCTTGCCATTTCCTTCTCCAGCTCATTTTACAGATGAGGAAACAGATTTGTCTCAGAATTAAGTTACTTGCCCAAGGTCACACAGACAGTCAGTGTCTGAGGCCGGATTTGAACTCAGGAAGATCTTCCTGACTCCAGGCCCAGCACTCTATCCCCTGTGTCACCTAGCTGCTCCACTATTTAGTATTTCATCCATTTAAACCCAAGAGCATTTTGAACTATATGATACAATTGTAGGCAAATGAAACTCATCTTAAAGGCTTGAACAGATTCACCAAAATATGGATAATAAGTTTCAATATGTACTTCTTAGTGTAGATGTGTAGAGTGTGGGCACACGCTGACCAGTATTGTCATTGGCCCTCCCCAAAGAGGAAGTGGGTTCAAGTTTTTTTCACTTTTCGTTTTCGGCAGCATTGGACCTGCTTTTCTTTTCCCACATCAGTGTGGGTCTATACTAAAATTGACACCTAGGATCAGAAAAGTAAGGTAAATGAAATTTTGGACCTAAATTACACATTTACTGTCAAATCTTACCTCTGATATTTGCTAGCTGTGTGATCCTGAGAAATTTATGTCATTTCCTTGAGCATTTGTTTCCTTATCCATAGACTGGAGATAATAATAACATCTACCTCACAGGGATAAAAGGAAATAATGTATGTAAAGCACTCTGTGAAACTTGAAGCAACATATAAATGGCAGCTATTATTATCTGTATATGGGAGTAATAAAAACTACAGTACCTCCATGTGATGATACAGATAAAGTGCTAGGTTTCCATGACACTGTTCTTTCCTGTTTTTCCTTCTAATTACTTGACTAGTCTTCAGGCTTCTTTGCTAGATCTTCATCCACATCATTACTTGGTAACCATAAGGGTCTCCTATGGCTTTTCCCTGGGACCTCTTCTCTTCTCTAACTATACAATTTCACTTGTTAATCACATCAACTCCCGTGGATTCAATACCATCTCTAAGCAGATTACTCTCAGATCTGTTTGTCCAGCTGTAATCTTTTTTCTTACCCCCAGTCTTATATCTCCAACTGCCTATTAGATATCACAAATTGAATATATTGTACACATCTTAAACATAACATGTCCAAAGCTAAAGTCATTATCTTTCCCTCAAAACTGAATTCCCTACAACTTTCAAGAGTACCACCATCTTTCTGGTCACTTAGCCTCTAAAACTAGGTGTTATTCTCAACTTCTCACTTTTTCTCACCTGTTATATTCAATCAGTCATTAAATAAATATTTATTATATACCTACTATGTACCAAGTAGTGTGTCAAGTTCTGAGGATACAAAGAAAGGTGAAAGATAGTCCCTGATGTCAAGGAGTTCACACCTAACGAATGTTGTGTCTATCTTCATAATGTCTCATATATGCCCCTTTCTCTACAATACTGGCACCTAGCACAAGCCTAGTACAAGTCTTCATCACCTCACACCTACGTTACTGAGATAGCCTGCCTTCAAGCCTCTCCTTACTCCATCCTCCACTCCATCCTCTACTGAACATCTAGTTTGGAATGTCAAATAGACAATTAGAGATGAGAGATTGGAGATCAGGAGAGAGGTTAGGGCTGGACAAATAGATATGAGAGTCATCTGCATAGAGATGATAATTAAATCCATGGGAGCCAATGAGAACACTGTCATAGTATAGGAGAAGAGAAGAGAGCCCAAGATAGAGTGTTAGGAGACCTCCATGATTATCAGGTCTGACATAAATGAAGATCCATCAAAGGAACTAAAGAGAGAGTAGTCACACAGGTAGGAGAAGAACCAGATGAGAGCAGTGTCACAAAAACCTAGAGAGAAGAGAGTTTCAAGGAGAAGACAGTGATCAACACTGTCAACATTTGCAGAGAAATCAAGGTTTGGTAATTGAGATCATCAGTAACTTTGGAGAAGGTAGTTTCAGTTGAAAGACGAAGTTGGAATTCAGACAGAGAGTTAGGAAGAGAGGAAGAAGAAAGAAAGTGGAGGCACCTGATGTTGGAGGTCTACTTAAGGGGTTTAATGATGAAAGGGAGGGGAGATACAGAATGATATTGGAACTGGACAGTTGTTTGAGGATTGGAGAGATTTGAGCATGATTGTGGGCAGCAGGGAATCAGCCAGTAGACCAGGAGTGATGCGTGACAGAGAAGTGATGATAAAGGGGACAATCTGAAGAGGCAGGGATGCCTTCCCTCTGAGATTATCCCCATTTGCCCTGTATATATCTTGTATGCGTATGGTTGTTGGCATGTTGTCCTCCCCCATTTGTCTGTGAGTTCCTTGAAGGTAGGGACTGATTTTTTGCTTTTCTTTACATCCCCAGTGCTTAATGAATTCCCTGGAACATCATAACAGATACTTAATAAATATTTGTTGACTTTAAAACACTATTTACATGTGTTGTTAATGTATATGTTCAAGGCCTACAAAGTTATCTTAACATTAGCCTAAGCAAAGCTTAAGGATGTCAACTTACACCCTCTCCTCATGCTTTTTCCCTTCTCTCTCAAGCAAAAAAGAGGAATAATATAACATTTCAGAGTGGGATAACTTTTAGATTATCTGCTGCTTTATGAAATTGCCCTCTTGTCATTGTAAGAGTTGGTTGAGAGTTGGCTGCTAGAAGGAGTGTCATAGAGCAGCTTTCCCCTAAGGCTACAGAAATCAGAAAAGTTTGGGGAAGTCGTGCTGCTGGTATTTGATTTGGACTCAGGAAGCTGTTGATTTGCAATCCCTCAAATGAAAAAAACATTGCTTTGGAATATTCTAAGACAGAATGTTCTAAGAATTAGGAAGAAAACAAAAACTGAAGAAAGCCTTTGGAATGATGATAAGAGAAGAATGAAAATACTGGAAAGGATGGGACAGAGAAAGACTGCCTTTGTTCCATCCAATTAATTATAATTAACATTTCAACATTGCTCTGACATTTTTCTGTGGCAAGTACAAAAATGACTCTCATGAGGAAAAATTTTGCAGTTTCCATTTCTGGCACTTTCAAAAATCTCTCTGTCTCTTTTTATTAAATAGTATTGTGAAATAGTGGGTTTATTCTTTCCCTTGTACAATGTTTTTAATATTCAAACTTATAAGTTCTTATTTTTCTATTGATTTTCTTAGTTATTAAGAAGCATTAATAGTTAAAAGAAAAGGGAATTCATTTTCAACATGGTTCAAAATTTCAAAATTCTCAATGTGTTTTATGATATCCTATAAAGCCCTAGGAAGTTTCGTGTGTGTGTGTGCACATGTGTGTGTGCATGTGCATGTGTGTATGTGTGTGTGTGTTTTAAAAAGGAGAACAAATCATTTCCAGTCATTACTGTAATTTTAAACAATTTAAACTTCTATACATCTCGAAATTATATCTCAGGATATGGAAACTTCTTTTCACTCTTGAAAGAGATTCCAGGACACAATAGTTAGAAAATAGAATATAGAATCAGGAGATGTGGACTCATATTTCCCCTCAGGCACTTAGTAGGCAAATAATCAGAGGTAAGTCATTAATCCTTTCAGAGCCTATATTTCTTCATCCGTAAAATGAAGACAATACATATTGACATATACCTGAGCCTGATATAATACTTACAGTACCTTATAGGATTGTTGTGAGGAAAATATTATGTACATAATATTTCATTGTAGAATACTTTGTAATTATTATCCAGTGTGATATTGGAGAATATTTTATTGGTTGCACTTTCTATTCCCATGCTCCCTTAACTTAAGGCAATGTTCTTCTAATATTAAAACAAAAAGGATAAAGGGCTTTCCATGAAGAGAAATGTAATGACCTTTTGTTTTCTATCTTTACCAAAGGAGGAACAAGATGGATGAAGGGGGAGTAGAGGAGAGTGGGCATGGATTTAAATATCAGTCTTCCAATACTTGGGTTTTCTAAATTTGGGGTCTCACTAAATTTGAGCTAGTTCTTTTCATACTGTACATCAGAAAAGGTATATATTTTATGTATATGTGCCTCAGGAGTCTAAGAAAATACAGTATAGAATAGGCCCCTTTTATGTTACCCACTGAAAGCCATATCTAGATTCAATGTATTCTTAAAGGCTCACTAGCCATTATTCAACGTTGCCTTTTACCTGACAAAACCAGATAACTACTGTGTACAAAATAGCAACATAATAGCCTAGACTTAAATTAAGCCGCAAGTGCTCCAAACATTCTTACTCAAATTACTGTCTCCCATACTTTGGAGGAAATTTTTGAGTCAACTACCCATTCCATATTCTCTGTGTCTTCCACATTCTCTGGGTTGAAAATAGTAGTTGAAATTTTTGGTACTGGGCTAGAAAATGCTTCCCTTCATTCTTAGCCTATAGCAGGATTCACCCATACTGAGGCATCCAATTTGTGGCGTAATTGATTGTGTCAATAGATGCAGGAAAAGTCTTTGACAAAATAACAGTAGTCATTTATGTTAAGAAACACTAAAAAGCATAGAAAAAAAATGACATTTCCTTAATATGATCAAATTAGATAACTATAAAAACTATAAAAAAAAAAGAGCTAATATTATCTGTAATGGAAAAACAGTAGAAATTTCCCAATGAAACCAGAGGTAAATCAGGGATGATTCATCTCCATTGTTTCCATTATTTTTTTCCTACAATGCTCCAAATGCTAACTATAGCGATAAAAGAAGAAAAAGGAATTACAGTAATAAGTGCAGAAAAGAGGCCTAAATGCCTCTGTTCTATATATTACTTAGAGAATCACAGAGAATCAATGAAAAACTTTAATTGAAACAATAATAGTTTCAATAAAGTAATAGGATATGAAATATACTAATGAAAATTATTGGCTTTTGGAGGAAATAAAGAAAATTCCAATAAAAATAACTACCATATTTTTAAAAATCTAGGTGTTAACCTTTTAAGACACAACTCAGGCCTCATATAAACAAATTTTGGATATTCTTCATGAAATAAGCAAACACTTAAATGGTTGAAGAGATTCATTGTTAACTATTGAGCCATTCTGATAAAGTGATGATAATACTTAAATTAATCTCTCCAGATTTAACGCTATACTGATCAAACTGTCTAGTTATATAATTAGAAAAATTCATCTAAAGGAACAAAAAGTCAATAATCTCAAGGGAAATAATAAAAAAAATGAAATGAAGGGTACCTATAATGACTAAATTTCAAACTATATTATGTACCATAAGGGAGTTCTAATTTACTGATATTAAGATAGATTCAAATTAAACCTACTCCAAGGTTTCATCTCATATCTTATCATATCTTATCAGCAAAGCTGATAAGAGATGAAAAATGGTAAATATTAGAAGCACTATTAAAAGAGTCACACTATTATACTGTTGATAGAGCTGTGAACTCATCCAACCATTTTGGAAAACAATTCGTAAATATGCTAGAGAAGACATTAAATGAACTTTTTTCTTTTTACTGGAAAGAAGATAGATAGATTGATAGATGGATGGATGGATAGACTGATAGATATATACATATTCATGTGATTGTGTTTGTCCATATACATGCGAGTGACATATAGCCATGGCTTATATGCCCATTGGAAGAGCAGTTTTCCCAAGGGGTGGCAATCAACTCTGATTGATTAATAATTAATGAGATAATGAATATTACAAGGAGGGGATGAACCTATTCAAATGACCTTCGATTGTGTCATTTACTTCTAAGTTACCCCCAGCCTTGGGCAATCTAAACAAAGAATTTATCCCCCACCCAAGCCTGAGCGGAAGGGAGTGCTAACCTTAGATTAGAAGCCTGATCTAGTTGGATGGACTAGCAATACCCAGAATGAGGAGAATGTTAATCCTATCTTCCATCAATCCCTTCCTTGAAAGGCTGGACAAAGAAACAGGACAGGGAAAAAAAGCTGGGATCTCTCCAATTTTAATAGTTGGCCATTAATATGAGAAAAATAATCACTCCTCTCACAGCCCATAAGCTAACAGTTGGGAAAGTCTCCTTTTTTTCTAGACCCAATGACTCTTCCTTACTTCAACCCAAAGACTAACTAATAATAATAACTTACATTTATAGACTTTTTTAAGGCTCACAACAGGCTTTATATGAGTTATTTTATTTGTTCCTCATGATATCCCATGAGATAAGTTGTACAAGAACTATTATCCCTGTTTTATAGGTAAGGAAACTCAAATTCAGAGAGATTAAGTGTAAGATCACATGGCTAATGAGTGTCAGAGACAGGACTGGAACCCAGGTCTTCTTATGCCTAGTACAGTGTTTTAACACTTGACTACACTGATACTGACTTTTAAAGCTCCTTCCAGCATTAAATTTATGATTTAGTTGTAAATCCTGTAATTGTCTCTTCTGCTCGTATTAGTAAAAGCAACTTAGCAAATGAGGGAAAACAACTTAAGGTTTTGTTATTTGATCATTACAATGATTTTGGGAGGTAGATGCTATTATCATTCCTATTTGATAGATGAGGAAACTGAGGTACAGAGATACGGAAACTGGCCTGGGTTGCTCAACTTCACAAAGCTAATAAGTGCCTCAGCAGAATTTGAACTCAGGGTCTTCCTGACTCCAAATCCACCATTCTAGGCACTGAAGTACCTAGCTGCCCATATATACAATATTGCTTACAACTTGCAAATTGTTTGCAGCCTGGTCAGACCAGGCCAACACTGAATTTGCGCTCTATGTCTTCATGGGGGCTTCTCCCTTCTCATTCTTAACCTCAACTCCCAAGTGTTCCAGGTCACAATGACAGACATTCCCAAGGAACTTTAGACGCTTTTCCCATCTACTCACCTAGTAACCCAATCACTTCCCCAACTCAGCCTCATGAGATTTCCTATAAAACTAGATTAAAATCATTACAATGACTAAAAGTTGATTTGATATGAATGCTCATTAACATCCTCCCCCTTTCTCTGACTCAGTAAGTGGGAAAGATTATCTTATCACAGACTGTTTTTAAAAAAAAGAACCATCCACTGGGCTGCCTTTCTTTGTTTCCTCAGTGATTAATTAATACTGTCCCTGGTATACAGAGGCACTTAATCCATGTTTATTGACTGATGGAATATAATTGAATTGGTCTATGGTATTCATAAACCAAGGACTTAATTATCGATCTGAGCATATAGTAGTTTAATTTTGAGAACCATCCTATGGAAAAACTTTCCATTTCTTTAGCACTCAGATTATAGCCTGATAGGCTTTATTGTGGGGATCCAATCTCCTTCCAGGGCCTTTATTCCTTTTCTCCTCTTCCTTTGTCCTTGACTCCCAGCCTCTCCCAATTATTATGGGGCTTTTACAGGACCAAATGAAAGAGACCCAGAAGGTAGAAAGAAGCTCTATTTCTGGACTTTGAATGCCCTTCTCTTCCTTCTCCCTCATTTACTACTTCCCATTGAACTGAAGATTTTTTGCCCATCCCTAATTGTTTCATCTCACACAGTAAACCCTACTGACATAAATGGCTCTGCCTTCCCAGCAATGAGCACATCGTGTGAGGAGTATCATTTCTGGACTTATAAATCCAATAATGAAATGATTGGAAGCGTCACGCTCTAGGTGTAGAAGCAACATTCCCATAATCAAACATCCAGAGCAAATTGTCTGATTATTTATGTTATCTAGCATTATCTAGGCTGAATTTCAGGGCAGATAAACCAAGTTGTCAAAACATGCCAACATAATTCCACATCCTTCCTTTTCCTTCATCCCCATGTGGAACTTGCGGTTGGGATTGTTTGGTTTTAAAGGCTGACATCAATTCTCTAAGCAGAAAAAGATTCCAGGTTAATATTTTAAAAAGGGAAAACTTAGAGCTGTAACTGATCAAGAAAAGTAACCAAAACTAAAATTTGCCCATAAAATATCGATTTTCTGAAATAATGGGGTTACTTTCCATCTACTCTGTATCTATCTTGCATGTGCATTGTTTGCAGGTTATGCAAACTAGAAAGTGAATTCCTTGAGAACAGGGATTATTTCTTACCTTTTTTTGTATCCCCACAACATGACAGAGCCCAGAACACAGTAAGTACTTAATAAATGTTGGTTGATTGACTGAATAAGTAGATGGTCAATGCTTTTTGTGGGCCCAGTTAACACATCATGAAAATGGTAAATCCAGAGCAGCATTTAGCTTTTAGAGGCCTAAAATTCCTTAGAAAAGGCAAGAATATTGTCTCCTGAAAAACTTTGTAGTCTCCAGCGGACTGGAAGTGAAAGAGTCCTTGTTCCCTGGCCAACTCTGTGTGGTGGCAGTTCCAGTCAAGCTTGACAACATGCAGAACAGGTCCAACCTTACATGTAGACAGAGATGTCACATGCTTTGCTGAAATGGCATGAGAAGAGTCCTCTGCTCAACATATCTCCCCCTGAAAATTTTCACTCCATTTTGGCACATGACTTGAATTTCCAACAATAAAAGAATGATTTGAGCTAACAAGTGTCCTTTTTAAAAATTCAAATGCCCCAGAGATGGTTAAGGGATTGTAGGTGAGTGGCAAAGTAGAGAGTGCCCCAGCCTTGGTGTCAGAAAGACCTGATTCTGAATCCAGTCTGACATTTACTAGCTAGTTGACCCAGGACAAGCCATTTAACCTCTCCCAGCCTTGGTGTTCCCATCTATAAAATGGGGATAATAATAGTACCTATTTCACAGGATTATGATGAGGGTTAAATCAAATAATGTGTTACTATTATCATTATTATGAAGAAAAGGAAAAAGAATTGGACCATCAGACCAAAGTTCTGATAAGTAAGTTCTTATCTTAGCTTGCCAAGTCTCAGGCTCTCCACACCACTTCTCAGTCACCTCTACACCATGCTGCCAAATTTTTAGCAATCATTCTTATCTCCTTCCTAATATGGAACTTTGGGCTTCCCTTTTGAGTCCGCTAACCCTGATAAGTGGTCTATTACCTTATTTTGCCAGCCCCCTAGACCTTCTACTCCACTTCCTGGAATCTCCAGGTCATACGTGGGTCTCATCACCACCACCCTTCTATGTGGTGTCTTCCTTAATTAGAACTTAAGCTACTCGAGGGAAGAAACTGTCTTGTTTTCTTGTATTTATATCCCTTGTGCTTAGCACAGTGCCTGGCACATAGTAAGCCCTTAATAAGTGCTCTATTATCTATCTATCTATCTGTCTGTCCGTCTGTCTGTCTGTCTGTCTATCTGTCTATCTGTCTCTCTGTCTCATACCTTAGCCTCATTATATCACTTTTCTAAGGGAATGGGAGTTTTGATGGAAAGTATGGGATAATGGAGAAAGGAGAACAGCGGACACTTTAAGGGAGTGCAGGCCTGAGAGAGATGCCACAACAGGGAGATAGACCTAAACCATCAGTCCTCTTCATAAGGACACTGTCCGATTCATGAGGACACTGTGAAGGAGGAAAGGATAGCTGGAAATGTGACTTGGGCATAAAAACAGAGGCAGGAATATTCCAAATACTAAGTTGGTCCACTGGGAAATGTTCCCTTGGGCCAACTTAAGGTAAGTAGGAAGGAGCTCTAGAGACATAGAATAAGGAGTAAAAAATATAATTCAGCAGGGTGGCACTTTAGCAAAGTGGCTTGGCCTAGCACCTCCTTATCTATCAACTTGGAAGAGCAGCGAGAGCCCTGTACCCTCAAGCCAAGTCCCACCCAGAGTCAGGCCCAACTCAACACTTCTGACTGACCTTCACTATTTATCTATTCTCCACTCTTATCTCCATGACTTCTATCTTTTTTCTTCCCATCTCCATACTAATAAATCACCACCCATTTATGAGAATGCTATCTCAAGCCTTCTCATGGCAAATTCTCTCCACCATTTTTATCTATTAGTCCCAAACTAATTTGTATTTAACTACTTTGTATAAATTTGTATTCATTCATTTTGTTTATACTGCATGTGTTTATATATGTATTGGTTGTCTCTCTGATTAGAATGTAAGTCACTTGTGAACAAGGATTATTTCATTCTTTATACTTGTATTCCTAGCACAGAGCATGGTGCTTAATAAATACCATGTTTGTGTAAGCCTAATTTCTTTAAGACTGCAGTCCAGTTTTCTCAGCAGTTTTTGTCCAATGGTGTGTCCTTACTTCAGTAGCTGGAGTCTTTGGTTTTGATGAATACTAAGCTACGAAATTCATTTGCTTCATATATTGTGTACCTTATATGTCGTGCTGATCAACCTCCCTTTTCAAATCAGTACCAAACCATTTTGATGATTGCTGCTATGTAGCATAGTTTGAGATCTGGTACAGATGGGCCCTCTTACTGTCCACTTTTTTTTCTTGTTTCTTTTTGAACTTTTGATCTTTTGTTCTTCTGGATGAATTTTATTAGAATTTTTCTAATTCTCTAAAGTAATCCTTTACCAGTTGAATTCCCCTATAACTGAACAAGCAATTAATTTAGGTAATATTTGTAATTTTTTTATTCTGTGGATCAGGACTATCCATGAGCAATTAACATTTCTCTAGTTATTTATGTCTCTATTTGTAATTTATGTCTCTGCTTTGTAATTTGATTCAGAGTTCCTGTTTGCATCTTGGTAGGTAGACTTATCCCAAATACTTTATATATTCTGTAGTTTTTAAAATTTACTTTTAAATAAGTTTTTATTGAAATTTTATGCTTGTTTATATCATTATAGTTATGTGCGGCACCCCTAGGCACCCTCCACAAGAGTATCCCATATAACAAATATTATTGCTTAAAGCCAAAAAAAAGAAAAAAAATGAGAGGAAAAAAATCAGCAAAACTGATCAATTCATTGAAAAAGTCCAAAAATATGCAATGGATAACAGCTGTGGGCCTTCCACCTCCACAAAGGGGTGAGGTGGGGTTGTCCTCTATAATCTCTTCATTTGAGTAATGCTTGATCTTTATAATTTTGTTACATTCACTCTTGATTTTTTGGTGTGTAGTTGTTTGTTCCATTTACATTATTGCAGTCATTGTGTATGTTGCTCTCTTGGTTTTGTTTACTTCACTTAGCACCAGTTTATGTAGATTTTTCTGTGTTTCTCTGGTAGGTCATTTCTTACAGCACAGTAGTACTCCATCACATTTATGTATCACAATTTGTTTAGCCATTTTCCAATCGATGAGGATGTACTGTTTCCAATTCTTTGCTATCACAGAAAGTTCTGCTATGAATATGTTGGTGTATATGGGACTTTCTTCTTATCAATAGTTTCCTTGGAATATAAGCCTAATAATAGAGGCTCTGGTTCCAAGGGTATAGACATTTTAGCCACCTTATTTGCATAATCCCAAATTGCTTTCAAAAATGGTTTTACCATTTCACAGCTCCACCAACAATGTGTGTCTATCATTCCACAAACCCTCCAACATTAACTATGGGCACTTTTTGTCATCTTTGACAATTTGTAGGATATGAAGTAAAACCTCAGTTTCATTAAATGATTTGGAAGATTTCACATGGCTGTGAATAGTTACTTTGAAAACTATTTGTTCATGTCCTTCAACTCTTATTTATTGGGGAATGGCTATTATATATATATATATATATATGTATACATACATATACATATGTGTATATATGTATGTATAAAACGAATTGTTTATATATGTTGGAGACTAAACCGTTACCAGAGAAATTAGATACAAAAGTGGTGTCGATGTTGTTATTATTCAGCCACTTCTCTTCTAATCCTAGGTGCATTAATTGTGTCTGTGCAGAAACTTTTCTGTTTCATGTAATCAAAGTTATCTTATATTTTGTAAATTATGCTATCTTTTGTTTGGTTAAGAATCTACCCATATCTGTGAGTAGCTCTTCTAATCTATTTATATTATGATCTTTAATATTAAGGTCAAATATCCATTTAGAATGTATTGTGAAATCTGGTGCAAGGTGTTGGTCTATGCTTAATTTCTACCAGACTTCTTTCCAGTTTTCCCAGAAATTTTTGTCTAAAAAGGAGGTTTTTTTCTGGGTAATTTGTGTTCTTCATTTTATCAAACACTGGGTTCCTGAATTCCATTGTTTCTGATTCTCCCTTGTCTAGTCTGTTCCATTCATCTACCTCTCTGTTTCTTAACTAATAACAGATGGTTTTGATAACTGCTGCTTTAGAATGTAGTTTGAGTTCTGGAAGTGCTATTCCTCTTTTGTCCCTACATCTTCTCATAATTTCCCCAAGTGACTTTTGTTATCACTTGATCCAGCTATGTAAAGTATCCCCTTGGTACTTTGATTTGTATAACATTAAAAGAGTTCATTCAATTTAGTAGTACTATCATTTTCGATATATTGGTATGGCCTAGCCATGAGCTCTAAATATTCCTCCTGCTATTTAAGTTGTTATTTATTTCTTTAAGGAGCACTTTGCCATTGAATTTATATCAGTCTTTTGTGTGCTTTGGTAGGCAGAGCCTCAGACATTTTATGCATCTTGTAGGTATTTGGAATGAAATTTCCCTTTCTATTTTACTATCTTGGATTTTGTTGTTAATATATGGAAATGCTGTTGATTTTTTAGGTTTATTTTTTAACTTGCAGCTTTGCCGAAACTATTAATTGCCTCAATTAGTATCATTGTTAATTTCATAGGATATTCCACGTGTACCACAATGTCACCAGCAAATAGGGATAGTTTGATTACCTTGTTTTCGATGTTCATGCATTTAATTTCTTCCAGAACTGTATCTAATAATAATGGGGAAATTGGCCATCCTTGTTTCACTCTTGTATTTATTGAATAAGGTTCTAGTGTATCTTCATTGTAAATGTTTGCTTTTGATTTTAGATGATTTTTATGATGTTAAGGAAAGGTCCCTCCAAATATAATTTTCAAGAGTTTTAGTAAATGAATGTTATTCTTCAGGAATGTCAAACCTGTAGTCATTGCAGCCTACAACGCTCCTAAAGTATAGCAGCTATGCTATACTTTTAATTTGGCTTGGGCTATAGTATGACCCCTTGGGCTATATACTATAGCCCAAGCCAAATTAGAATGCAATTGGGAAATATTTAACAAAATAAGTAAATATACAATAGAACACAAATAATGTCAGTATATAGTTTTCTAAGTCAATATGAGACCCACAGGTATCTTTTTGGATAGTTTACTTGCCCTGTTTCTGTCTGAATGTGACACTACTGTTATACTTTGTCAAAGGCTTTTCCTGCATCTATTTGAAATATCATGTGATTTTAGATGTTTTGCTTTTTAACATGATTAATTATGTTGATTATTTTCCTAATGTTGAATCATCCTTGCAATCCTGCTATAAATCCAATTAATCATAATGAATGATATCTTGGATAAATTGTTGTAGTATAACAGTATTTTGTTTAAAAATTTTGAGTCAATATTCACTTATAATGTTGGCCTATATTTTTCCTTCTGTGTTTTATCCTTCCCTGGTTTCGATATTAGGACTATATTTGTCTTGTAAAAGTATTCTGGTAGGGTACTTCTCAATTTTTGAAAATAATTCATAAAGCATGGGTACTAATTGCTCTTTAAAAGTTTCATAGAATTCTCTCAGGACCAGGAGTTTTATTCTTTGGTAGTTCCTATACAAGTTTTATTTCCTTTTCTGAGATTGAAGTATTTAAGAACTCTATCTAGCCTTCAGACAATTTGACTATTTTATGTTTTTTGAAGGTATTCCTTTATTTCTTTTGTATTCTTAGTTTTGTTAGCATGTATTCTCTATATATACACAATATATTCTGATTTTTTAAATTTCTTCTGGTTTTGTTGTAATTTTAACTTCCTCATTTGCTATTTTGTTAATTTTATTTTTTGACCTCTTTTTAATAAGATTAGCCAAAGGTTTATCAATTGTACCTTCAACCTGGTTTAGCCTTCCTGCCAAGAGAGTTTTACCAAGCCGTGGCTGCTGTGCATTCTACAGCTTCTTGGAGCCTCAGGTAAGAGTTGGGTAAAGGTAGACACCAAAGGTATATGAGGAACCCTGTAAAGGACTCAGCAAGCTCTCATACCAGAGGTACTAGTCTTCCCTGGATAACCCATAGGAACTCAAACTCATCAGTAAGTTATGGAGCTGTCTTCGTCAAGTATGTGAAGACTTCACCCAGCCAAATAGGTGGATGAGAACAATTTGTTCCATCTGCCATTAAGGCAGCTGAAGCAGGTGCTGTGAAGTACTTAGAGCTTGGTCAGACATCAAAGACAACTCAGGTCATCCACTGCATCCTGGGCCATTGCCAGTTGTCCTGACTTTTTTCTTGCCATAGGACTTCAATATCTCTGGAAGGAAGTGAGGCTGACAACTTTGTGCAACTGTGCCTCACTTAAATCCAATTCACAAGCGACTAAAGAAATCCACCCCATGATATTATTAGTCTCCTTCAAAATGAAAGATAACAACAAAATCAATCATATTAGGCTTCATGGTAAAGGATCAGCTTTTAGTTTTAGTTATCATTTATGAGGTTTTTTTTTTTTGTTTCCACTTTGACTATTTCCCCTCTAATTTTTTAATATCACTTCTTTTGCACTTATCTATTTGGTTTATTTATTTGATTAATTTTTCAGTGTGTATTCAGTCCTTTAGTCCTCTCTCTCTATTTTTTTAATGTATATTTGTAGAGATATGATTCCCCTTCCCAGGACTGCTTTAGCTGCATAGAAACTTGAATATGTTGTTGCATCATTATTTTCTTTCCCATAATTAGTCATTTTTTCTATGATTTCTTCTTTAACCCACTCATTATTTAGGATTTTAATGTTGTCTCCATTTGGGTCTGGGTTTTTTGCTAATGGTCCCTGAACCAATGACTATTTTTATTTTGTTATGGTCTATAAAGGATATATTAACTCTCCCTTTTTACACTGGTTCACAATATGTTTATGCCTATTGCATATTCATTTTCTGCAAAAGTTCCATGTAATATTTAGAAATACATATATTCTTTTATATTCCCTCTTAGACTATACCGTATAGCTCTAGCTTCTCCAGCAATTTTTTCATTATAATATTTTCCCTTTTATTTATCTTTCTGCTAGACTTATTCAAAACTGAGAGAAGGAAAATAAGATATCCTGTTAATTGTGTTGTTGTCTATGTCTTCTTGTAGCTCAGCTAATATTTCCTATATGAATTTGGGTGCTAAGGCATTTGGAGTATGTAAGTTTATTACTGATATTGGTTTGTTGTCTGTTGTTTCTTTCAACATAGTATAGTTTCCTTGTTTATCCCTTTTCATTTCTTGAATGTGTTTTTGCTTTGTCAGATTAGCATGACTGAAACTCTTGCTTTTTTAGACTTACTTGATACCTAGTAAATTTTTTCTCATCCTTTCAGTTTTATTTTGTGTGTCTTTTTTTAAAAAATTTTTTATAAGCAAGATATGGTAGAGTTTTGTTTTCTTACTCAATCTTTCCTTTTTTGTTTTATTGGATTTTTAATCCATTCACATTTAAAGTTATGAGAATTAGGCTTACGTTTTCCTTCATTTTCTACAATATTTTTAAGCTATTTTCCCCCTTCAACTATAAATACAGAACTACTCCAGTTATTTTAGCATAATCCTTTTTAAGGCAGCCCTATTCCCACTGTCTCTCTTCCCCTCTGATTCCCCCCTCCCATTTGCTATTCCTTTCCCTTCAGAGTTTTGCATATTAGTTCCCTTTTCTTGCCTTTATCTGGTTATTTAATTCTTCCTTTCCTTATTTCCTCTCAATTAGTCAAGTAATTTTCCTCCTTCACTCAGTCATATATATTAGTTTTCTTAATTCCATTTTTGTACCCATTTGCAGAAAGAATTCCTCTCACTTATTTTCTTAATTATCTATCCTCTCTTTCTGTCTACTCTAGACCCTCTTGCTCTAGTTCATGACTATTACGCTTAGTCCTCCCATATTCTCTGAATTCTTTGTACAGCCCAAACTTCCAAGGTATCCATTCTGAGTTCTCTCTTCTAAACAGTTTCTACCACTGCCTTGTGGAGCTTCTACCACAGATTCTCCTTTTGCCTCACTCCCAAAGAAAATACTAGTGCCTGCAGGTGACAGAGAGGGCACTATCCCATAGCAGGACCCACTGTCTCTGATAGCAGCCCACTTCTGAAGTATAATCTCTCTGGTAACCTTTCTTCATAATTTGCCTCAAAATCTCTGTCCTGAATCCATGTCCTCCCACTCCACTAGGTTGCCCCTTTGAGTTCCAACTTCCCCTACAGAGGTAAGATCAATGGTCCTTTTCAAGCACTGAATCCCCACAGACAACACCCGGCAAGCACACGGTTTCCATCTCCCTTCACATCTCTCTTCACCGATAGAAATGTTCACTGGTGGAACAACTTCCCATCACCAACACAAAATTTTTTCCATCCCTCCCCCCTCCTCCTCACTCTCTTATCTCTAGCCTCTTCTCTTCCTTGGATTCCACTGGGATAACTTTTCTCTCATTGCTAGCCCTTGATTTAACCCAGGCATATTACACACTCCCCTCTATCTTCCTCCTCCCTTACTCCTTTACATGCACCTTCCCATTCCCACAAAAGATGTTGATTCATCCGTAGGCAGAGTATCACAAGGTTCTGTCTATAATGTCTCAGGCCTGCCTCTCCATTATTACCTCCACCTGATTTCCACCTTCACCTTTATCTCCTCATTTACATATAGGAAGAAGTCTTATTTCTCTGCTGTCCAGTACAGCTATTACTGTGCTTAGCTGCTATATTCGTTCACCCCCCCCCCCCCCTGCATTTCTGTTGTCTGGAATGTGTAAGAAGCAAATAATCTCTTCTTTCTGGTTTTCTTCCCAAGAATGTTTTGGATGCCTCGTTATCATTCAACACCCATCTTTTTTCATTTATAGTTATGCTCAGATTTGCAGAGTAAGTCACCCTGGGTTGTATCCTGTTAAAATGTTCTTTGAAACACATCATTCCATTCTCTTCTGCATTTTCTGTTGGATACAGAATAGTCTTGTGTTACTAAAATGTCCTTTCCTTTGAATTTGAAGATCTTTCTCCTGATATCTCCTAGTTTTTTCCCCCTTCAGGAGACAATTTATGTATTCTTTCAATTGGTATGTCCTTTTCTGAGTTCAGAAGCTCTGGGCCATTTTCTTGTATTTTTTTTCCTTCCTTTATGGTATTCAGGTTTTTTGACTTGCATACTTCTAAGATACCTATAATCATTTGGCTTTTTTTCTTTGCATCCTATCTTCAATATCAGTATAATTTGCTTGAATTCAGAGTAAATTTTCTTTTTAATTTTTCTTTTTAATCTATGTAATAAAACAAGCATTTTCATAGAATAGTACAATAAAAAAGATGATTGCCTATGAAACTGCAAATCTACTATGTGCAACTTGTTATTCCTTTTAAAAATACAAAAAAAAATTATGTAAATTTCTTTTTTTCTTCCCTCTCCCACCCACCAACACCATAGAGATCACTTATTATATACTAATAGGTATATATGTAAAATTATTCTACACACACTTTTATTTATCAGTTCTTTCTCTGGATGCAGATAGCAACTTTTACATCTGAGAGTATATTATCTTTTAAGATTATTGCTCTTTTTTTCTTCTAGATTATCCTTCCCATCTGTGTATTTGCATGCACAATCTATAATCTTCTCTTTTGTTTCTTTGGGGAGACTTGGTATCACAGATTCAAGTTTTCCTATCCTACCAATTATTTCTGCTGTGCACGCCATAAATTCTCACTTATAATCCTCATTTCTTTTTTTTTAAATCTATTCAGCAACAGCATATTGTAGTTCTATGTTCCCTTCAAATTCCACAGGGCCTCTCTCATGAAGTGTTAAGTCATTTCCCTTTATCTATTGATATTTATTCATAGAGCCTGAATTCATTTACTTGACCTGAAGGACATATTTTCTTCTGTTCTTAATGTTTTTCCTGTTTATGATCAAGGTCTTTGCATGTTCCTCCTCCTGAGAGCTTTGGTAATTTCACCTTTTTTTTCCTCTTTATTTTTCCCTGTTGTTCACTTTTTTACTCACTCTCCTCAGATAACAGTTTATCTGGGGACTAGATCTCAGAATGTCTCAGTCTCCTCCCATACTTGGCAATTCACAATTCACCAGCCTAAATTTCTTACCCCAGAGACTTTTTTGGGGGACGGAATTGGCCCCAGCTAGATATTGGGCTCTTTCCTAAAGGCTTAGTAGAATACTACACTGCCCCGTGCAGCCTTCCATACAAGGTGTCCTGTCCTGTTTCTGCTGTTCTTCAGTTCTTTGGTCCACACTAGAGCTACTGAAACTGGGGTTGATTTTTGCAGTTGAAGGGAGGTGGGGTGTGAGGGTAAGGTCTATTTCAAGCCAAGACCTGTATCCTAACCCATTCCCTCTGTTCCTCTGCTCTCCTGCCTTTTGTAGCACAGAAGACTGCTGTATCGCTAGTCACTGAAGCCCTAGAAAACTTACTCAGACTGGAGTCCAGATCTTGTAGGCACTGGGAAGAAGAGGAAGAGACCAGGTTTGTAATTAACTTTTACTCATTAGGGAAAACCATGGATAAGTTAGACTAGTGCAGCTTGGTGGACAGTAGGGGAGGAAGTACTAAGTGAGCTCAAAGTCAGATTAGTTCATAGAATTTTTTTTACTTTCTTTTGGGTTCTTGACATCTTCCTAGATGATAGAGATAGCTGAAGTTGCTTTATCTTTGGCATAAATTTTCTGTTTTGGAGAAGTTTGAGAGGTCATGAGGTTCAGAGAAAATGTCTATGTCTCATTCTGTAATTATTTTAAATGGAATTTTGCTTTCTTTTTCTTCCTGCTGGGTTTGTTGAAGAGTATACAGAAATACTGATGATTCATTGGGATCAGTTTTATATCCCAGAACTTTGCTGATTACTAATTGATTCAATTAATTTTTAGTGGAATGTTTTGGAGTACACCATCATATCATCTGCAAAAGTGAAAGTTTTGTTCTTTCTTTATCTATGCTCATTCCCTCAATTTCTCTTTCTTATCTTATTGCTAGCATTTCAAGCATTATATCAAATAGCATTCATGACAATGAACACCCTTGTTTTACCTCTGATCTTATTGGAAAGGGAGCTGAACTTTAAAGGAAGACAAAGATGCTATAAAGTAGAGCAAATGAAGGAGTGCATTTCAGGCATGGTTGATGGTCAGTCCAAAAACATGGTGATAAGAGATGGATATGTCCACACACTTATGAATAGATATATTCAATATATATATATATGTATATATATATATATGAATCACATGCATGTCCATCATATACAGACATATATAAAGAGAGAGATGACTTCAGAGAATGAAATATTCATAGTGACAGCATGATGAAATGAAAACAGCACTGCTTATGGACTGACCAGAGACCTGAATTGGCATTACACATTTACTAGCTATATGATCAAGGGCAGTCACTTAACTTCTCTGAGCCTCAGTTTGTTCATCTATAAAGTGGAGTAATAATATCTATTTTCTTTAATTCACTGGGTTGCTTTAAGAATCAAATCAGATAATGAATTTAAAGCACACTGTAAACCTTAAAAAAATATCTGAATGCTATCGATTATTATAATAGCAAATAACTTTGAGTTGGGGAGCTATCTTAAGATATATTTATATTTAAAACCTGAAAACACTAAAAGGCAGCTGCCAGCTTCAGTTCTCTTTCATGTTTCCCCCTTAGTTACTAAAACTTAACCCCACAATTCCTTTGAATGCTGTTTTATTGTATAATGCTTCATTTTAAGTCCCCTTGGACAGCCCTGAAGCATAAGTTTCCCTGAATTTTATAATGTTTTCTCAGCCCCTTAAAAAATTATATTCTGGCTCTTAATGCCCAGGATAAGCCAGTTCTATCCCCATCAAAATGTCACTGGCTTAAAAAAAAAAAGCAATAGTAAATCCTAAGAAAAAAGAGATTCCCCCACTACAAAATAGAAGCTAAAGACATAACAGACCATATGAAATAACAGATGCACATCGCAAACAGGGCTGGGGTCCAAAGGACTCAGAGGCTCAATGATAGACTACCTCCAAATGACAAGTGTACACCCATAGTTCTGTGAGCAAAATTTTGCAGACCAAAAGAGCCATGTGTCTGTTATACAAAATAGCTGACTTATAAATGATTACTCCTTATTTGATGAAAATTATAATGATAAGCAATCAAAAGATAGAAGAATTTAAATTTGAAAAAAGTGGTAGAGGTGACACAAGAGGCTAATTCCTATTAGCCTGACCCAACTGAAAATCTGCCAAGAATTATTTTTCTACCAATCCACCTACAACTCACTTTTTTCTAAAAGTCTTTCATAATTAGCAAAAACTCTCTCTGGCTATTTATTTCCCAAGTTTCTTCACTTCTTTTTACTCAGTTTGGACAATATTACTTAACCTTCTAATAAAGTCACAAAATATTGGAGTCAAAAGGGCTCTCAGAGGTCATTTCATCCAAACTCTAACCCAAAGCCCAAATTCTGCATATAGTGTCTCTGAAAAACCAGACTCTACTAGAAGAGCTCCATTGAAAGGGAATTCATTAGCTTCATGCCTACATGTGACTTAAACCATTGATCTTAACTCTACCCTCTAGGGCCAAAAAGAGTAAGCCCAGGTCCTCTCCCACAAGACCACCTTTCAAATAAACCAACAAGAGGCAGCTAGGCAACCCAGGGGATAGAGCACTAGTCCAGAGTCAGGAAGACCTGAATCCAAATCTGACCTCAAACACTTGACATTTACTAGCTGTGTGACTTAATCCACAAGTTCTTCACCTAGAAGATAGATGAATGAACAAACTGATAAACCAACAAGCATTTAATAAGTACCCACTACTGACCAAGCACAATTCTAAATACTAGAGACAGAAAAATAAAAACAAAAAAGTCCCTATCCTCAAGAAGCTTATAGTATATAAGGGGGTGGGGAAGGAGGGAAATATTAGTACATGTAAAATATATATAAATACAAATATAACAATAAAAGTAACATAAATTGAGGAGGAGGAAGCACTAACAGCTAAGGGGAAGGGGGCTGAGAAGTGGAATCAAGAAAGGCTTTATGTAGAAAATGGAATTTGAACTGAGTTTTCAAGGTAGATTAGGATTCCCCCAGGTAGAAGTAAAGAGAGACCACATTCTAGAAGTTGAAAACTACCTGAGCAAAAGCTCAGAGTTGGGAAATGGGAAGTCACATACAAGGAACATTAAGCAGACCATTGTGATGGCTGAACAATACTCAAAGGTCACATGCCTTAGTACCTCTCTTCTCTATACTAAATGCCATTCCACTTCCTTCATTTTGACTATTTATGTTGTTTTCAGATATATAGGCTCTGTCTACCCAACTATACTATAACATCTCCAAGGGAAAAGGTCCTTGAATTCATGTACCTCACTGCTATATAGTACCTTACATAATACCATGAATGTTAGGAGAACTCAAATTCAAGAAACATATGTGAGGGGTATAGTATGTGGTTAATTATTGTACAAAGAAACTTTAGTAGTGTGCAAGTCTACAAAGTGTGCAAAGCTTTATATTTAAATTTTGAGTGCAGTAAGAATTTTACAAATTTTTGTTGAATGAGTGCTGCTCATGTGACATTGAATAACCTTATCTGATTCCTTATCTGATGATCTCTAATCTAAAGTTCCTTCCGCTTTTAAATTTTATGCTCCTATAAATGAATGAATGAAACAGATTTAGAAGGATCATATTACATTTGGGGGATACATGTTGAATGGCATCAATAATAAAGGAGCTCATTTTCATTACTCACGCAGGTAGTTCCCAATTGCATTGGTTGTATTCCAAAAAGTTGTTTTTTTCAATTTTGTGGGGCATTATGGCTTTTTGTTTTTGAGGGTTTTTTTTGGAGGGAGGCAGGGTTGGTAAGTAGGTTGCTTAGAATGTAGAAAGCATATTCCCATAGAAACAATGTTATAAATAGTGGTTAGGTTCCCAAGTCGGCCCACAAAAGCCTATTTATCCCATAAAATGTCTGAAATATGGTACTCATCTTACTATTTCAGCTACAATTTATCACCACTTACAGCACACTGTCTATGGAAAATGTATTACAAGTTCAAACTCTGGCCACTTCAACAGCAGAGGTATTGGGAGCACACACTTGGGTTCAGGACAAAGAAAACGAAAGGATTGGGGTTAAAAGATCCTTGGAGGAACACAGTATATACTTGGGGATCAATAACAGGATTACTGTTTACATTTGCATAAGAGAAGATAACCTCCTAGGTCAATCACTCCCCAGAGTTTCTGATGGGACAATTGCTTCCAAATGCACTGACTCCCCCATAGCCCATTGATATGTGTAAGTCACTGGTATATCAATTGTTCATAAGCTGAAGACTACATTTACTGAACTCCCTAATCATTGTATTTTAATATTCCTAGTATTTTTCAGTGAACATATATATATGTATATAATGTTTCATAACATTCTAGATTTGGTAGAACCATTTTAGCTTCATCTGGGTCCATGCTATGGAATTCTTTACCTAATTATTATATGTACTTGGATGCTAACATTTCCATAACGCCTTCAAGTTTATAAAACATTTTCTTCAGAATAACTATGTAAGGTTACAAGTCTCATATCCATTTTACAAATGAGTAAACTGAGTCTCTGAGCAATTGAGTGACTTTCCTATGATCACACAGAGAGTAAGCATCTAAGCCAAGATTCAAGCCCAGGTCCTTGTATTATTCTATGTGGCCTCTGATTTTCTCTTTTAAAATAGCTGAGCATCAGCTCGAGGAAAAAAAAGTGCCCACATTCAGTTTTAATTATTCTCCCCCAATGAAACCATTTCTCCTCTCTTGAACAACTGGTTTAATAGGTCACAGAAATGAAATGCTGTGGAAAGAGGTACTGTGTTAACTTGGAAGAAAATGAAATTTCAAGTTCCCTGTTTAACTATACAGATACCTCCCAAACCAAATCAAATTCGGCATCAACACCACCCCCCAATACATCATTAATGCTATGATCATTAACAATTACTGCCTAGTTAAGCCACTTGTTCTGTCTTCTGGGTAGCGTGTGCAGCAGTGACGCTTCTAACCACATAGGTCAGGCCTGTATTCTCTCAGTACCCAGTCATCCAGTTTATTACCATAATTGACAGTTTTTGCCAGAAGCACATTTGTTAAGAGCAATGCGAATGCCATGAGGCCTGTGTAGAAAAGAGAAAGGAAATTTGTCGGCAATCTTTCCTCATCTCCCCACTGCCAAGTATAATTAGCTGCTTGGGCTTCTTTGTAATCAACTGGAATCTGGAATTAATAAAGATCTTTACAACTAATCACTAGAGGTAATCAGGGCCTTTGTCAACTGGAAGTCCAAATCCAATAAATGAGCCTAGCAACCTTAGAGTTTCCTGTTACGTGGGACTAAGCCAATTTTATTTTAATAGGATAGGCTTCACAGGAACACAGAGCATTCAGCATCAGAGGATCACGAGCAGAATTTGTGGTGCTATCCCCATGAACAAATGTGGAAGAGAAAAACCATAAGGAGCTATCACTCCCTATTGTTGGTTACCTAGCCCAGCTCTTGTTAGGGCTCTTTTATTCTTGCTTTCTCAATCAGACTCCTCCCTTTCATTGAGCCCTGGGCACTGGAGTCACAGCACCTAAAGGGTTAACCTTCAGAAAAGTGCTTCAAAAAGCCACTAGGGAGGTGATGAGAACCAGGGACAGGCAGGGTGCTGCTTCATTGAGTCATCAATCAAATACTCAAAATCCATTTTTAAATGTCTCTTAGATGCTAGGCATTGTTTTAAACCTAGGCATACGAAAGGCAGAATTGGACTAGTCCTTGCCCTCAAGGAACCTACTTCCCTCCCAAGGAGACTACAATAATTTTATGTAAAATAAATACAAGATATTAGGATGGGGTGGGGGTGGTGGGAGTACTAGGAGCTACAGAGAACAGGAAAAGATTAATTCATAACAGGGGTTTCTCATCTCTTTTTTTTATCCTATGCCACTTTGCTTTTAGTAAACCTTCCTGTGCTCCTTATTCAACATGGAAAGAAATGAATTCTGGAGTCTACCATGGATATTCATTAAAGAAATAAAATACATTAATTTTAATATGATAATAGTTATTTTCCAAATATTCACCATACTCCCTCAACAAGCTAATTATATCACTGGGGATATATAGACCCCAGATTGGAAACCCCTGATGTAGAAGGTACCAATTGAGATATTTGAAGGAAACCCAAGTTTCTACAAACAACACAGAGTGATGTGCCGGGGCAGTGGTGTTTGGGCATGAGGTCTTCATATCTAGTCTCAGTTCCATTTAAGTAAGGGAACATCTCAGGCACACAATCTAAAAGAGCAATGAAACAACACCAATTCTGCTCAGAGCACACAAAACTAGCACAACATGTGAGAAAAGACAGAGGAAGACGAAAAGGAATGAGTGTCTGGGTGTCAGGAAGGATGAACAGAGGAGAGATAGAAGCAGAAAAGAAAGAAGTCTGCAGAATAGTTAAAGAATACCAGTTAGTGAATGCTGAGGCCAAGCCAAAGACATGCATTGGGAAGATGGAGAAGTTCCTAGATTTCATCAAGGGAGGCAAATCCGAAAGCTGAGGTCAGAAAACCGGTGCACTAGGTGAGGATCTGGGGAGGTAGGTAAGCCACACAGGAAAGTTAACTTCAGCAAAGTTTGTGTCCTTCCTCCTACTTTTGACATGGCAGCATCACCTTGATAGTCTCTGTGGGCCACTAATTAAAGGGCCCTTAACCAGTGGAATTGAATGGGTTGGAATATCCATGGTCACTCTATCATGGGCCTCATTAGCTCTGAAGCATCAGCCAAGTGAGAGAAAACTCCAAAATTCATATTTTTGACCTTGAATTCTTATGCCAATTGTATATAAGGAATTTTTTGGCTAATTATTATATATAATTGGATGCTAATTTTTCATACTGCTTTCAAGTTTATAAAAAACTTTCTTCAAAACAACTACATAAAGTTACAAGTATTATTATGTTCATTTTACAAATGAGTAAACTAGTTTCTGGGCAAAGTGACTTTCCCATGATCACACAGATAGTAAACATCTGAGCCAAGATTCAAGCTCAAGTCTTTGCACTATACTATGTCAGACAGATGTCCTATCATCTGAAAATTAGGCTTTGCCTCTTCCCCACCTTGGATACCATTACTAATTTCCTCATCTACATAAATGCCACCATGACAATATTAGAGCCATTCATCTTTCTCCGATAATTGCCAATGCCTTCTGATTTGTCATCCATGATGTCTCTTCATTAGCCTCTTCTTACTAATTTCCATAGCATCACCTTCATTCAGGTCCTTGTCAACTTATTCCTCGATCACTTAAATAATTTTACTGATAAAACAATCTGCCTTCCACTTTCATTGCTTATATCCTATGCACAATGCCAAATAAACCTTCTTTAGATATGGTTTTATCATTTTACCCAGCTGCCCAAAAACTTATAGCAGTTGTCTTACCACTGTAGTATATAAGCTCCTCAGCTCTGCATTTGAATGCCCTCTAAGAATTCTCCTCTTTGCCTAATATCCTCTTTGCCATGGCCCAGCAAAGCAGACTGTAGTTTAGGTGTTTATCCAAGGCCCAAGACATTCTTAGGTCACTGATTTAATTCTGGCTTAAAGGTGTTTTTTGGTTTTTGGCTTTGAACTGGCTTCATATATGTTAAAGGCTGTCACATGGAAGAGGAATATAGGCATGCTCTGTCGGTCTCAGAGTGTCAAAGTAGGAGTAATGGGTAGAGACTGATAAAGAGTAACTTAGGCTTGAGGCAAGGAAAACATTTCTTAATTAGAGCTGTCCAAAAGTGGAATGGGAAACCCCAAGAGGAGTAGTGGATTTCCCTTCACTAGACATCTTCAAGCAAAAGTCAGATGTTTGACTCTGTTGTAGAGGGAATTCTTGTCTAGATACAAGAGGACTAGATGGCCTCCGAGGCCCCTTCCAACTCTAAGATTCTGGGATTCCATGAAGGCGCCTATGCTCTGGCCAAGTCAGCATGATTAGCATTCCCCTTGCACAGTCTACTAACCTCTACCCCTAAAACCATGTTGCCAATCTTGGAATATTACCTCTCTTTTCCTCAACTATTGTTTCCTCATGACATAACTTTAACTCTGTCTCTTACAGAAAGCTCTCTGTGACTACACACTTGCTTCCATCACTCTGGCCCTCCAGGTTCTCTTTTCATTTAGATGCATTGTTTGTTCCATACAATACTCATTTCATGCACACAGGTTTTATCCTGCCAACTACAACAAAACCTTCATTAAGTGGAAATCAAATAATCAGAACCCAAAGTTAGCTTAATGGTTATTGGTTACTTTTTATTCATTTCTCCCTCAGCCTTTATGAGAAAAATGTAAATGAAAAAAATTCAAGGAACACAGTGTGGTTTGTTCAAAAAAAAGCGTGCACAGTATGCAGGAACTTGGCTTGGATCCGGATTTATTACCTAGGGGGCCTTTAAGCCAATCATTTCACCTATATGGACTTCAGTTTCCTCCCCATAAAAATTAAGGGGTTGAACTAGATCAATGGTTTCAAATTCAAATGGAAGCAGATCCCTGTGGGCTACATATTGACTTAGAAAACCATAAATTAACATTATCTATGTTATATTTTTATTCCTTTTGTTAAACGTTTCCCAACTATATTTTAATCTGACTCCAGTGGAATTTAGGAGTTTTCCAGGCCACACATGGCTGGCTGCATATTTGACATCTTTGGTTTAGATGACTGCTCTAATACTTTCAAGCTCTAAATCTATGATCTCATGAATCATATTAAATATAGGCTCAAAAAACGAGGCTTTGGAGTATTATTTTGACCCATTATACATTCTGTACAGCATACGTTCATTCCATGAAAGGTCAGAAGCCTTTATGAAAAGTGTATCTAGTTTAGACCTCTGAGTTCCAATTTGACAATGGACTGGAAGAAAAGAAATGATGGTGAATACTGAGCATCTGCCAGAAACTCTTGCAACTAGTAGGAAGAATGTGGCAGTAACAACCTGATGTATGCCAATGAAAAGGCCAGCATGGTGCCATTGGCATATGGGCTGACACCTGTTCTATGCTTTCTTCATGTTCATGGAAAGGTGGCATAATGTGATGCAAAGGGCCTTGGATTTGGAATCGGTAGACCTGGGATTGAGTTCTACTGCATCACTAGTGCAAGTTATGTGGTGATAGCATTTAACCTCTCAGGCTCAATTTTCTTAATATTTCCTTAATGTTTAATATTCTGTAAATATTTACAGAATGATTGCATCCATCACATGAGATAAGTGAAAGCTTTAAGGTATTATATACCTACAATACTATAACATGATGACAAATCTTCCATAATAATTGTGTAAAGGATGAAATTAAGGTAATTCATGATTAGAAAGAGAGGCAGGCAGATTGTATTGTAAGAGTGAGGCATTACCAATAAACAGCCGCAGCGCTGCACTGGTACCCATGAAACATTAAAAGACACAGAGGAAGGACTATAGCATGTTGAGTAAATAAGTCCTATGGGAAGATGTTTTAGGAGGACACGAATTTTGAATTATTTATGGATCAGAATCATGTCAAATGGATGGGCTATGATCTCTACCCATGGAAGGCTTTGGTGGCCTGTAAGTTAAATGAGTTAACAATACAATATGGCAACCAAAAAAGTTCATGGGATCATTGGCTGCATGAAGACAGGCTTAGCAATCGAGAATTACACTCATTTGAACTCTGTGCTATACCTTGATGAAATCACATTTGGAGAATTGGTTTGGATTCTAGATGCTGCATTTTAGAAAGAGTATTAACAAGTTGGATAGAGAAAGTGAAAACTGGGTCGGTAAGGTGAGGATCGATTGGTGTAACTAGAGATGCTTCGAGAAGACTTACATGAGAGAGCTGTCTTCAAGCATTGGAAGAGCTATCAAGTGAAAGAGGGGTTACATATGTTCTGATTCACCACAGAGAACTGGACACAACTGGAAGCAGTGGCTAGAAATTGCAGGGGTAGGTTTAGGTTTTATGTTTGACATACAGAAAAACTTCCTAAAAATTACAACCTCTTCTTAAGTGGAATAGGAACTCTCAAGAGGTCATAGATTTGCCCCCAATACTGGCCTTCCAAACAAAGGCTGCAGGACAGTTGCTTATGATGTAGAAGAGATCCTCCTATGGTATCGTTTAAACTCAACGACTTCTGAGGTCCCTTCCAACCATGAAATTTCTCTGAAGCAATAAGACTTGTTGGACGATCAGTCCAAAATGACAGCATTGAGGACATCTACTAGAGCAATGGCCGTTGTAGGGGTGGGGATGACGGAATAGATATGAGAGATATCTGGGATATGCAATTAACAAGACTTGGGAAATTTTTAGATGTGAGTGTTTAGAGAAAAGGGAATAGCCAATGATAATGCCAAGATTTCGAATGGGGGAAACTGGGTAAACGAATGTGCAGAGAAACTTTAAGAAGAAAGAGCATCTCAATTTTGGACTTGTTGAGAAAGAAAAGAGGATAAGAACAGACTGGAAAAAGAATGACCTAAAAACACCAATGAGGAGCAAGCAGGATGTAAATAAACCCTTCCTTCTGACCTTGGAAGTATAAGTCAGAGAGAAGTGATGATAGAAAAACTGGCCTCCAATGGCAAAATTTGAAAGGTTTTACTACAAAATAGAAGTATTCTTAAGAGTTTTTACATTCACGCTATATTACATCATACTGGACAAAAAGTAGTGCTCAGTAAATGTTCACTCATGGTGTACAGTCACTTTTGACATTTTACAAATCTCCCTATTGACTGGGGACGTCTTCAACAATCAAGCCCACAGACTTTCCATCTGTTTCATAAGACTTGTCTTGGCCCTACATTCACTGGCCAAAGACACCTCTTTTCAATTCTCTTCCTTTACTGTTTCCTCTAATCACTTTGATGTGTACATCAGCTTATGGACCTACATCCACCAGTGTAGTTTATCCTTGCCTTCACAAACTGGACATTATTATCCAAGGTTTTGGAAAAAGTCTTTCATAGAGAACTTACCTGATAAATGGGCTCTTTTTCTATTTCATGGCTCCCTGTGCATCACTGGTGGCATCCATCTCTTATTCATCACTTTTGCCATCATATCACTTGCCTGCCTTCTTTTTCAGCCTTATATTGTTTATGCCACTTCTTGTAGCTATTATTTCCTATATTCCTAGGTCATTCACCTCCAGTCAACATTCTTCAAGGTCCACCCTGCCTTCCCAATACAAATACCTACAAAAAATAAAACTAAAAATCGATACATGTTAGGCTCAAGGCTT